>QOZY01000067.1:0-306503 GCA_003351005.1 Cystobasidiaceae sp. HBUAS51001
TATAGTCTATGATCGTTCGAGAAGCTTCCATGATCGCTGGTGGCAAAGATCTTCCAGAATGTTCCATCGGTGGCAAAAGGTTCCATGATCTTCCAGAAGGTTCCATAGGGTCACGTGATGTTCCATAAGGTTCCATGAGCTTCCATGATGACGTGGCCTGTGTGGCAAAATTCGAGAAAGTTCCACAAGGTTTGAGGAGGCTCTAGGGTGGACCGTGACAGCCATGCTGAAACGCTTGGATGGGGACGAGGAAAATCGGCTGCCACTACAGCAGGCGGTTCCTAGAGATGGGGAGAGGCGACAGAGCCGCCGTTACAGCGGGCTGAGGCAGAGTGCAGGTTGGATATGGAGTGAAAGAGAGTAAGACGGCCGTTCGCAGGTGCGATCGTTTATCGGCAGCCAGGCTACCCTGCAGCTCGAGGCTGGTGGCGAGCGCGAGCCTGAGGGCTGGTGGCAAAAGCGAGCCGCAAGGCGCAAGGTAGCCTTCGCCTTCAGCCGGAGGACCCACATCGCATGAGGACACGAGGTCACAGCTTTTGCGCGTCATCCTGCTGTAATGGCAGCATGTCGCATGACGTAGCTTGAGCATGTACATGCTGGGTGGCATCCTGCTGTAGCGGCAGCTTGTCTAGCGTAAAAGCTCGCGCCCTGGTACTCGATTGATGGAAACCGCAAGGAGAAACGCCAGCGAGCAAAGCATGAAATACCGGGATGAGAGTCTGGGCAAATGTAACTGCATCCATGTGGGTAGCTGAAAGTCTCTCGGTCTCTGGACGGAAGCCTAGAGCAGAGTGGGGGTGCACTAGGTCTGACTGGAGATTGCACTGTGAAGCGGGTGAGGGTGAAAACAGGGTGGCCGAATGGGTGGAGGGGAAAAATAGCCAGCACAATGCACTCGACGGGTACAAACTATTCTACATTGCTGTCCGCCAGCCTTGGCATGCAATGAGGACCTGCTCGCGAAAGCCGTTCAGACCAGCGGACTCGGAGTGTACGTGATCGGAGACGGAGGAGGTACGAGAGCGCGATACACACGCTAGGCACGTCAAGGGGAGTTGCTGGATAGTGTGTCAGGGAGCGTCAGGTGCTAGGATACCAGGATGATGTCCAGCGCCGTCCAGCGACGCCTCGCATTGGGGGTACGTTAGTGGTGCCTGGACGTTGGTGGCAACTGTTCTAGGCGTGCATGCAATGACAAATTACAGTCGAACCAAGGCAGGAGGAGCTGATCTGGAAGTGTATTGCAGAATGGCGATGCGTGATGCAGAGCTCTGACAGTCCAGCGGGGGTCCTGCTCGCCGAGGAGAGAAAACGGGCGGCCAGAGGCCGAAAAAACGAGGGGAATTATCCTAGGTGAACGCGCGTGCCCGCGGAAGACACAAACAAGCGAGACAAGCGAGCGTACCGTGACGTGTAGCTCGCCCGGTGGGCGTGGAGCGTTACCAAAAGGCGTGAAAGAAAGACTTTTGCGCTGCACCCTAGCTTTTCGGGCGCGACCTCTGTTCCAAGACCGTTAGAGGGTGCGCCGTGCCTTGCGAAGCAGACAGCGAGCTGAGTGTGGCTTGCGAACTTAGGTGCTTGCCCTCTGTTGTCAAACGCTTGCTTCAAGGTCGCGGAGTGGACAGCGAGTGGACAGCGAGGAAAGGGAAAGCGTAGAGGAAAGAGTCCGGAGCTGAGCGACCGCAGGACGAAGTCTGCAAAAGCGAGGGTGAGTCTGCACACTTCTTCCTTCGGTCCCTCACCTCCGGACTCTTTCCTACACGCTTTCCCTTTCCTCGCCGTCCACTCGTCGGCAGAACGGCCGCAAAGAAGTCGCGTACCAGGGATGTGAGGCCACGTCCAAGTCACCGTGGCCACGGTAGGCAGTAAAGACGTGAGGAACCGGTCCACAGAGAAGACTGGGAAACAAAGGGAGTGACAAGAAAGTGAGTCGTAAAGAGAAGCAGGAAAGCAAAAAGAGAAGGCACGAAAGAGAAGTTGAAGAGCAAAGACAAAGTAGAAGGCCGAAGAGGGGTAAAGAGAAAAAGGAAGGGGAAAGTCTGCAACAGACGAGAAAAACAAGCAAGTGAGGAAGGTAGGGAAGCAGAGAAACAAAGCAAGTGGTGGTTGAGTGTAAGCGCAGGTGGTGAGTTGGGAGGAGTAGTAGAAGGTGTTTGTGAAGGGAGGAGTTAGAGAGAGGGAGGGACCAGACGGACAAACGAAAACCCAAAGAGGAGCGAAGGAAGGGCTTGAGAACGGAAGAAGGCAGTAGTAAGAGAGAACAAGCAGGGGTGAAAGCAGGGAGCGGAAGAAAAAAGACAGGAGAAAGCGACAGAGCGAAGAAGGGGCAGAAAAAAGGGAGAAGAAAGGCTAGCAGAGAGGTGAGAAAAGTGCCCGGAAAGGAAACCGAAAGAACCAAAAGAGACAGAGTAAGTAGAAAGCAGGAAGTTGAGGAAACAGGTGGAAAAAGGCAGAGGCAAAAGCAAAAACAACAAAGAAAGTGGTAGAAAGAACGAGAAAAGAAGAGTAGAGGGTAAGGTCAAGAAGAGGCGAGAAGAAGAAGGAAAGAACAGGAGGAGAGAGAAGGGAAGAGGTGAGTAGAAAAAAGGGTCAACAAAGAAGGGGGAAGCACGAACGAGAAAGGAAGGAGAAGACGGTAAGGTCAAAAGAAGAGGGGAAGAGGTGACGGAAAGAACAGAGGAGGGAGAAGAGAAGAGAAGAGGTCAGTAGAAAGCAGACCAGGAGCAGACTGCTTTTTACTTCAGTAGAAAACGGAAGAGCGAAGGTGCGAAGAACGGTTGGAAAAGAGGTGAAGCAAGAACAAAAAGGAAAGTGGCAGAAAGGCAAAGGGGTTCAGAAAGAAAGAAGACGAGAAGAAGGGAGAAAAAACTGAAGGGGAAGAAAGAAAGAAGTTTAGAGGCGAGAGGGTGGGGAAAGACTGGGTGTGGAAGAGCCAGACTCGAAAAGTTGTTAGCGGGACAGCCGTGGGCGAGTCCTGGGCGAGCCCTGTAGAGTGGAGGTGTGTTGTAAACTGGCTGGAAAAAAGGAGCCAAAATCAAAGTCAGAAAAGGGCCAAGCCTGACGTGCAAGTATCGAGCCGACTTCCAAAAGGCGTTTGCCATGCCAGTTCTAGCCCAGTCTAGCCCGTTGTTGTCGAGTACGGCGAGTGTAGCGACGGGAAGCCAACGTCGAGAAGCGGGAACCTAAGACAGACTACAGACAAGGTCAGACGTAAGCTGCGGGTGCCCGAAGACCACCAGCTCATTGAAAAGGGGAGAGAGGAGGAAGCAGTGTGAGACCTGAGCCAGGCGCAGAGCAGAGCGTTTGCGGATGGCCTCAGGTAATATGCTGGTGTCATGTTGTTATCATATAATATATGCTGACGTCATGCTGAACTTCACATCGCGCTACAAAGTATATGTGTGGAACTTCGAACTTGTATGCTTCATTGCCATCTTGCAGCTCGTGTCATCGATAAGTCGTTCCTCCGTACGTCGGGTAAGGCTCCGCCGAGTGATAGCTAGGTGAAGGCATATCGTTTTCAGGAATATAAGTGATAGCGGGTGGAGGCTCGGTCCGCAAAGGCGACTCCGTGTAGTAGGAATCGTATATATCGCCCGTTGGCGAGAACGCAGGCGCTTTAGACGGAGAAGCGACACCCAGATGCTCATGGTTGCGATACGGTGCTGGGGAAGCATGCCGCGCCACGTCTGTCGAGGGTGCGTATGCGCCAGTGTGCGGATCGTACTCGTCTGCATGCTGCTGTTGAGGGTATGCTGCATAGTCGCCAGCGCTCTGATAAGCGGGTTGGGCAGGAACTCCACCGCTGCGTGATTGGCGATGGCGGGATGCAGCAGCTGCAGCATGGAATGAATCACCTTGCAACACGGTATGGGCGTTGTCGCTGGCGATTGGAGGTTCCCAAGGAGAAGCAGACGCTTGTTGCGCCCGATCAGCGGAATAGGTAACCGGCTCATAAGTGCGCTGCCCATTATAGTAAGCTTCAGCGGGCGGGTACGTAGGAGACGTTTGATGAGCGCCTCCCATGGCAACAAAGTCTGATGGGTCTTGACCACCGTGTTGCACAACGGTTGGGAATGCTGGTGGACCCTGGTGCTGGGCAGCGTCGTAATACTGCGCTGAGCCATTCGAGCCTTGCCGATAAGGCTCATTGCGACCACTGGCGTAGGCGTGCTGGGAACCTTGACGTTGTCGTTGGGAGTTTGCATAGCCGTAGTGGGACTTACTAGCTTGATCGTCGTACATGGATGTAAATGGCTCTGCCTGGTGTTGGGCGGCCATCGGGTTCGCAGGGTAGCGTCCAGCAGAATAAGGAGGCTGATGCTGTAGATTGTATCCGTGTTCTGCTCCTGGAACCGTGTTTGCACGAGACGGACGCCCAAGGGAATCTGATGGCTGCTGATTACGTCGTCCATAGCCCGTGCCGACACCAGCAATGTCTTGAGATCCCATGGACTCTTCCGAGTACACCTCCTCGGCCTTGGGTATTGCTGTTAATGGAACTTGCTCCTCAGGGAACGCAGGCAAGCCGCTCGCACCAGTCGCGTTGCCAGCGCGCCTCCTCTTTTCCGCCTTTTCTAGATCCTCTGCTTCGCGCCTCGCGTCGCTCGCATAGGTGGCATCCATTTGAGGGCGGTTTCGATCCTTCTCAGCCTGGGTAGGCCGACGGTTCATGCAACAGTGTCCAAAGCCGAAGAAGCATCCAGACATGAGCATGAGAACGAAGCCAACCAGAGTGAGCCACACGCCGTTGCCTAGGCTCGCATTTAGAGCGACATCGTTCTTTGAAGCATCATTGATCCGGGAGCGAGCGATGGAGAACAGCACAATGTCAAAGACAAAGGCGATGAGGGACACGACGGTCGCGAAAGAGGTGATGCAGGTCGTGAAGCGTGCCCTCGAGAACTCTCGAAAGTGCGAGGCGCATCCCGAAACGAAAGCTATTGCACCGAGGCCGGCAGCTATAGGGTGAATGACGAGGGCGTACGTGAGCCACTTGATGAGCGAGTTTGGTAGAGAAAAAGAAGTATTGTTGCCGAAGATCTGGTCTGCCTCGAGCTCGTAGCCAAGTTGCGGACCTTGACAAACGGCCTTGGTGCCTGTGAACAAAGGCACGTTGTCAGTCGTGAGCTTTGCCGTGCAAAGCAAGAGTGACTGGTTTATCCCAGAGCACTTACCGATGCCTTCAACACACCATCCTAATGTGCCGAGATTGACCTTGCCATCGAGTGATACGCTTGCGACAGAGACAGAGAGATTCGCTGAAAGAAAGTAGACTGATTTGATGATTGGGGTATTGATAGAGACAATGAGCCTGTAGACCACAAGAGTAAGCAGAACGAGATCTCAGCATGAGAAGATCCAGACAATGCAGCAGGCTTGTGCTGGTTAATCGCGCATGCTCTCCAGCAAGTCGACGCCAGAGGTGGCGATGCCTGGCAGTCTGACCTACAGGACGATTGTTGCGGCCAAGACAACGGCAGTACCGGGGGTAGCCGGTCTGACCATAACGACCACTGTTGACTGGATGTATAGAGGGGAGCTGATGTCCTCCCTGCTCCTGCCTCGCTCGTTCCTTTGATATAAAGAACCGGTGCGGTGGTGCGGCCTTGCACGTCGGGAGCGCGGCTCAGGTGGCTTGTCCGTCGAGCTCAGCAACCCAGGTCCGATGACGAGCCCCTGGCGAGCAAGCCACTAGTGCTGCACAGTCTCCCAGGTGGGAGTCGCGGGTGCTCTCTGCTGTGTTGATGGGCGGCTGCCACCTGCATGAACGCGGTTGCCCGGAGCACGAGAGGGCTGCAGGTGCTGCGTGCCTTGGGGTGATCACAGAGGACTGGGGCGGTGCAAGGCCGCGCGCGCGCAAATTGGCCAGCTTGCTTGCCAGGATGGCAATCTTCAAAGACGGCGATGACGGCGCTATCAGAGAGCTCCATTCGCTGTGACGTTGCGTCCTGAATTCTATACAAACACGCAAAGAGCAGCCATTGACGCCGTGCTGGTCTCGCCTCGAAACGCGCGTCACCTGCACTCGGCGCCGGCAGCGGTCTCCATTGCAGGGATCAGGGAGCTCGACTGCAACTCTGCTGATGACGCTCCAACGATAAATAGCTCGTGTGAAGCTCGCCGAGTGCCTCCGCGCTCCTCCTCAAAGATGCACGCTCCCACTTTGGCGAATTGACGCGGTGCGGTGCGATCCTGCCGCTTCTCCTCCCACCAACTACAGACAACGCGAGCAAAAAAGCAGACGCGCAGACATCGACGTGATGCATATTCACTCTGAACGTAGCGTATCCAGCCGCTGTTGGTGAACGGTCGTATGAACTGGCTGCTTGGCTGTTACCACATCGACTACGCGTCGTGCAAAACAAACAATGGCCAACGGCAAACAAAATCTGCCAGCACGAAAGAGGGCAGTACGAGCTACACAATCAACCATCAAATGCTCTTCGAAGACCCTCAAACCTATTTCTGCAAGGCAGCCAGCGATTGGCACTGCACATCGGGCGCGCTTGACGCAGACCCACCTGAACCTCAGCAGCAAGCCTGTGCACGTGACGTGTAGCAAATGTGAAATGCAGTATCAGGCACTGTGTCAGGAGGACCAAAAAGCACACGACAAGTATTGTTGTCTTGCAAGTGGAAGGATCCGATGGCCCTTCAAGCTTTCTCATCCGGGGATATCTCGTATTGACGAGACAGTCGCCAGCACGCTTCTGGCAGTGGACACCGCGACGATAGCCATAAAGTATGGCGAAGCTGATGCAACGCTCAGGGCCAAGGTGAGCACATTACGTACTACACCTTTTGGACCACGTCCTTCTGCTTCTGCTGAGTATATATAATTTCTGCTCCCACAGCTCGACGACATCGCCAGCTACATTGACAGCGAGCTGCATGCCGCACCAATAGCACCGTGCAACATGGCTCAATCGACCTTTTATCTCCTGGTAGAGAACGTTGCATCTTACGCAAAGGCCAATGTGCTGTATGTTACCGCATGCGCGGTTGTTCGGGGCATCAAGACTGCCTATCAGGCGATAGCCGCTGCCCATTCTGCATCATCTGCGCATGACTTTTTGCGCTTTGGTGAAGATGGTGAAGCCCTCTTCTGCTTGTGAGTCGGCTTATAGCTCTGAAAATTAATAAGAAGTGCGATTATTGACCATGTCTTGGGCTGTTCGTCCTCTGTAGACCAGAGCCACGGCCGGCGATGATTGGTATCGACCGGATCTGGACCTCTCCGCTCCACCGAAGAGGTGGTCGAGCTACAGCGCTCTTGGATCACATTGCTAGGACGTTCGTGTATGGCCTTCACCTTGAGGGCCCTGATCGTGCCCGCTGTATTGCCTTCAGTCAGCCTTCTTCGGCCGGATCAGTGCTTTTCAAACGCTGGGTTGGAACGGCGGCGATCTTGATCTTTGTAGATGAATGAGGAGGCGAATGTGGGGATAAAGTCGGCTGCTGCGCTTCTGATAGAACTTGGACATTCCATGTGTTGGCAGTCGACTAGCTTTCTCCTGGGTGCGACGTAGATTTCCGCGACGCAATAAACGTGTCCCGAAGGCACTTCAAAGTGTTCTCCTCCCTATCTGCATGATGTCGAGTAGTCGTTCGCACAGCTCAACGTCTGCTGCTATTGGCATCCTGCCCAAAAGATGTGGAAGCAAGCTTGCGAAGTTGCGAGCTAGAATCGGATTTCGATCATTGTCCTAATGTACATGTACATTGACTTGCTCCCGGGTCGCGACGGCTGCTTCTTGACCGACACGCTCGGCTCGCACATCTAGCTTACCTCGTGCATTCTTCAAGGGAAGCAGCTGTCTACGAAGGACGATCTTGCCTGACAGTCCTCGGCGGCATGCTATCCGACTCCGCCCACCGAAGGCAATCACCGCTTTTTTGGCATCAATGGCCTTGCTATCCGCCTGTCGCAAAGCAGTCACCATTGTGCGGTCTAATCGCGGCACATACTCCTGCCACCCGTACCTCTCAGTCCTTGTCGTCACCTTTATGCTCGCAGCTCTTGCGGTAACACTACTTTCACTCGCCACTCCTGGTCTGCATGGTACACGCGATGTGGCTTGGCATACGATACGCGACTTCGATGGATTTGCAGGATTCTCCAACGACCAGAGCGATGTCCTTGCCAGAACCCATCCTGAACAGCTCTGTCAGCGGACACTGCTGTACAAATTTGCAGGAGTGCACGGCTTCGCATCAGAGTTCCTTATTCTTGTGCGGGTCGCGCTTCTATGTCGACATTTCGATTACCAACTGCTGTTGGATGATTCGCATTGGAACTATGGTCGTTGGCAAGAGTGAGTGTTTTGCACAAAGACGTGGCTGTTTGAGACTGAGAAGACTACCACGTTGTCAGCTATTTTGAGCCGATCCCTCTACGCTGCACTCCGCCACTTCTGTTTCCCGACAAGCTTCGGACCTCTGTAGGACCTGCGAACGGCACCAGTCGCATCTCTGGCAAAGCACTCGACACGACTTGGGCAGAAGCGCCACACGCAATTTGGTCTACTCGGCATCTGGATTACTTGGACAAGCTCTTACTGTCAATATTTGTGGACGAGGACGAGATGACAGGACTCCATCAGAACGACTCGACATTCCACGCATCAGCACCTCCCCTAGGTCCGTCGACAACTCTGCCAGATGCCTACAAACCGGTTTTTGAAGCCATGAGCAACATTGTCGGTAGCATATGGATTGCGAATGCAGCAATGTCTCATCTCGTCAGTAGGGTTACTGAGCCTGTCAGACAGGCTCAGCTCGCAAGCCCAATGCTTATAATACCGGCTCATGTCAGGTGAGGATGGTTTCCTGGTTGACCTGTCGTCAGGTCCGTCTTGACGCGCCCTTGGGTTTCATCGATTGCAGACTTGGCGACAAGCATCGCGAGATGGGCAGCTTCTCCGCGTCCATCATTGACCCTAGCATTGGAATTTCCGAAAACCCGCCTGTCTCCTTGGCAGAGCGAGCCGCCTCTCCCCTTGCCGCTCGCAGTGCTCCGCCCAGTGAAGGCCTCTCCGAAATGCAGGTCGCCAGATATTGGACAGCAGCTCTCTCTGCCGCCCAGCACGCTTCCGCGGAGCGTTTGAGCGGAGTTCCTCCAGCCGCGAGATCGATACTTTTGATTATCAGTGATAGTCAGTATGGAACAAATGGCCTTCAAGCCTTTGGCGGAGTCGGATCTCCGCACCAGATGGAAGCAGTCTTTGGTCTGGATGCCATAGCTGACTGGGCGGCTGGCGACAACAACGCCCTCTCGAGTCAACGTCACTCAATTGCGCCTGCTGCGCCGAGTGGGCTCGAGTCTGGCTTTGACGAAGCACTCTTCAATGCCGCTTCCCTTGCGTATCGCGTACACAGCACCAAGTTCTTTATACGGGACCTCACAGCCGCTTCACAGCTGGCTGATGGCTTCGTTTTCACGGGCTCGAGCAATGTCGGTCGTCTATGTTCCTTGCTCACAGCCAAAGAGAAAAAGACACGCAATCTGCACAGTGTCGACGTGAGATGGTTTCCGACAGCACATTTCGTGTAATGCAGCACTTCAAGTGCGCATACATACGGTCTTGTTGTTCTTTTCTGATCGTGCATGCTATCGAAACTAGTCCAAAGTTGGTTGCGAACGTCGGAAGTTCGGTACTTGTATTCGAGCTTAGCTCTAAAGTCGCGGAGCAGGCTATGCTTAACAGGTTGCATTGTGTTTAGCATTGAGTTGCATGTCTTGTGGGGTGGACGGCAAGGTGTTCTGGTCATCTGTCAAGAGCGTCAACTGCAGTGGCGTCGGCGCTGGCAGACAGCCTCTGCGTTTCGCTGGTGGGTTCTACGCTTCTCGCAATTCGCTACCCCTCCAGATTGGAGGCCGACTCGACGCTTCAGGTGATGTCAGGTAGCGACACAACAGCCATCTATGTGCACGAGAGCCGCTATCCGCTCAGGTTTCTGAAACGGCTGAAAGTTGCGGGACCCAAAGGCAAAGGTGCCGAAGTCAAGCGTCTGGACGCGCTCTTCCGTTATGAAGCCAATGCGCCAGTACCCAGTACAAGTGCACAAGCCAGAAACTCAGAAACACAAGTCGACTGGTCTCCCAAACATCACGCGGCAGGTGCAGCAAGCCAGGGCAAAGGCAAAGGGAGGGAGTCTGATCGCCACGTGAATGCAAACGAGCACGCAGAACCGTCAGGGAACATCGACAATAGCACAGGCAGGATCCTCACTTTTGAATCGCCCATCGATGGCACAGTTGCCGAGTGGTGTGTCAAGGAGGGCGACTATCTCACCGACCCGTAGTGAGTCTGTACGCAACGGAACTTGGCCAGCTATGAGACAGGCGCCGCAGCGAGTTGTCACAGCAAAGAAGACTAACTGCCTCATTCCAGTAAACCTGTCGCCCGGATATATGAGCCATGCAAGCATCCCGTTCAGTTGGGGGGTCTTTGCGCCATTTGCGGGAAAGACTTGACTGGGTAGGATCATCGACTGAGTGGACACGAACAACGATAAGTGCTGAGACACCTCTCCGTCTTGCAGAACCGATTACACTGGCTTCAGTGAAACATCTCGCGCATCAATATCCATGGCACATGACACTTCTGAACTCACAGTCTCATTAGAAGAGGCCGCCCGCATGGAGAAGCAGACATCGACTCGTTTATTGAGACAACGGCGTTTGTCCTTGATAGTCGATTTGGATCAGACTATCATCCATGCGACGGTGGACCCCACGGTCGGCGAATGGATGTTCGATGAACGCAACCCGAATTACCCCGTCTTGCGCGACGTCAAACGGTTCAAGCTTCTAAATGACGATGGAAAGGAAGAAGGTTGCTGGTATTATGTCAAACCCAGGTGAGTAGTGACCGTAGCGTAGTCTCACACAGTATCTGATCGACCTCTCGGTAGACCGCATCTAGCAGAGTTTATGCAGCAGCTCGCCAGCCTATACGAAATGCACGTGTACACGATGGGTACTCGACAGTATGCCGAAAATGTTTGCAAGATCATAGACCCTGATGGGCGGATGTTCGCTAACCGGATCTTGAGTCGAGACGAGAGCGGAAGTGAGCACTTCCGATTTCTATATTCAGATTGGTGACGCTGAGCGGCTTGACAGGTTTGGTTAGGAAGTCTTTAGAGCGGCTCTTCCCGGTTGACCAAAGCATGGCTGTGATAATTGATGACCGCGCAGATATCTGGGACTGGAGCCCGCATCTCGTTAAAGTAGTCCCATGTCAGTGCCGGTCATCCTCGACCAGGTAGTCCCCCAGTAGCTGATTGGACTTGAATGCAGTCGACTTCTTCGTTGGCATCGGTGATATCAATAGTGCTTTTCTGCCAAAGCAGACGTCAGCTCTGAACACCATACAATCTGAAAATGCTGTCAAAGAGGGCCCAGCCGGTGCAGACTCTGCGGATTCTACACAGCATCGCAGTGATGCCGAGGTCGAAACGGCGGCAATCAGCGAGCAGCACGAGACATTAGATCATCAGATCACAGATAAACCTCTTGCTCGGATGCAGGAAGAGAAGTCCGCAGCCCTTCACTTGGCAATCGAGCATAGCAAAGATCAGGCGTCGGGACAGAGCTCGACGGGCTCAGCAGTTTCCGGAGCGGCTGTTGTGCCAGATCATACTGCGAACGGGAGCGCATCGAAGAAGGCCTTGACCTTTGGGCACGGTGATGAAGACACTGTCAGTGACAGTGATAGCTCTGATACTGACACTAGTGACGATGCCGTCGCGCCCATGTCACACCAAGCCACGAAGGATACGTCGGCCTTGTCAGCGAATCTTTCTGCGTCCGAAAGTACGCAAAACAAAGTGGCAGACTGCATTTCATCCTCCGAGTCGGCCGACGGCCGATCAGAGAGCGCTCCGGGGAGCGTACCGCAAGCTCAGGAAACTATCACTCCAGTTGACGCCTTGGAAGAAGAGGCTGTACTCAAGGAGGATGATAATGAGCTGGATCGCGTTGCCGAGGTTAGTTGAAAGTGACCGCTCAAAGTGCGCAGCTGACCTCCTCCCCGCCAGCTACTGGAAGAGATACACAAACGCTTTTACAGTTCCCCTCAGCCTCCAGAGGGTGGCGTAGCTGTATGGAAAGATGCTCCCAAGCTGGTTCATGTGCTGACTGCGTCTCACTTCCCAACTATAGAGCATTGTACCTTCGATGAAAGACGAAGTCTTGCGCGGCTGCCATATCGTTTTCTCTGGCGTCATTCCTCTGGACCGGACTCCAGCCTCGTACGTAATCAGAACAGCGTTTAGAGCTCTTCTCGAGGTCAAGACTCTAATGTATCGTAATGGTGCAGATCCGAGGTCTGGCAGCTGGCAGAACAGTTTGGGGCAACATGCTCGACTGAACTGAATCGAGCTACCACCCATCTGATTGCGGCGCGGCGCGGCACGTCGAAAGTGAATACTGCACAACGTCGGCGTGACGTTCACATAGTAACGCTCCCTTGGCTTCTCAATACCGTGAACTTGTGGAGTCGAGAACCAGAACTCGCATACCTGCTGGAAGCCGGGCCTGAATCCGACATCAATCCAGGGTCTCCCGAAGTCACGACCGATAATGCACACGAGTCTGATGAAGTTCCTGCTGCGGACGATCAAGATTTCAATCTGATAGATTGGAATGATGCCGAAGCGGAGATACAGGCTTTTCTCGATGAAACCGATGATGAAGAGTCTGAATCAGTACAGTCAAAGGAGCCGCATGAGCTTGCTTTAGGCGATACACGTGACTCGTCAGCACATGCTCGGAAGCGTCGTGCATCCGGACCTGGCAATACCTCGTCTAAGGCCTCCGGCTCGACGGGAAGTCCGCTTTCAAAGCGACGCCGTGTAGCAGCGGCAAGAGCTGGACAGTCGAGGCTCAAGATTTCGGAAAGTGCTGAAGATCATCAGGACGACGCACCAGCGTTTGTACGCAATGACACAGTAGACTCGCCTGCCGCTTCTGCGACCACGAGCACGAGCGATCCATCTCACACTGCGCTGGCTGGCAGCTCAGTGTCATCAGATGATGATGATGATCCTGATCTAGATGATTTTGCCAGAGCGCTCGAAGGGGGTTTAGAGTGAGCCTGTTATTTGTAGAATGAGCTATTGTGAGCACAGACTGGTGCAGGTAGAATATAGCTGTGGTACGCAAGAAATCATTCCACGATTTCGCCAGACGAAACCACGCATTGAAGGAAGCTCCAAGCACAGGCATATACAGCTCCTATTCGTCTGCATCTGGCTCCATGACACCGTGGTCGTTAGCCGGCGCTTGTGGCTGTTTTTGGCCACGATCATACAGTAATGTCGCGTTCCCATCTTGCACTCTCGCCTCTCCTTCACATCGATCCTGCTCCAAGATGGCAGGACGATTCGGGTCATTTGCCTTGGCGGCTACGGTTGGTGTCATCAGCGGTGTATAGTGAGCTCGCCCTTTCCTTGCCTTTCGTTGCTTCGTGCTGAAAGCCTTTGACCGCCACTCTCTGCAACAACCTTGGCCGATCCACTTTACACGGATGATGGACTTGTGCGAGCAGCATCTTTCAACCTGGTGAGTCTCTCCATCATATCCATCCACTGCACAAGCTGAGGCTTCATAATCTTTCCTGATCAGCCTTGAGCCAATACGCAAAGTAGGTCACTGTTTGACCACCGTGTGAACACGGAACTAACCAAAGTCAACAACACGCAGGGACAGCCAACTGAACCTGGGCCGTGAGAATGCTGCTCTGGCAGAGAAGGGGGCTTCTGGTCACAGCGCTACCGTCCGAGCGGATAGTGGGCAACGAATGGCCTCTACGGCGCTAGGCACACCTGTCCCAAACGGATCCTCGCCTGCATCTACACCTGAGCGCAAGATCTAATTAAGAAAAGGAACGAGCAACTTGTTATCGCAGTAGCTTGTGCAGTACCCTTCACGCATCTGCCTTGGACGGTCGGTGCCCACCCGAGCGGATGATACGCATCCTGACCAATGCCGTCAGTTTCTTTGATCCTTTCATGCCTCGACTAAAGCACTTTAAACTTGCCACTTTGTGCCTTGCTCGAGCTTGTCTCTCTTTTAGACAGACTGTCAAACTCCCTCACCTGAGCCTGGTTTTGTACACCCAAGCGGGGTTGGCGAAACCTATCGAGCGAGGATGCCTTCGAAAGCGGAAACAACGGACGTTTGGCTCAAGACGAGATCGAGCAGTCGCGACAGTACAAGCAGTCTATTCAACAAGTCTACAAACGCAACTTTATTTCCCGCAGGCTTTGGGGTGTCAGTTGGCGAGAAATTCGATGATAGTTAGTGTCATCAACACAGGTTTGTCTGGATATTCATAGCACTGACTGTTCAGCATTGATCATAGTTTCTGCCATCCCGAAAGGCCTTAGCATACATCGCATTAAGAGTATCACAGTGCACCATGGCGCTTGGATCGATTCCCTCAACACGACTTATATGCTGTCAGATGGTAGTGAGCTTACATGTAGAAACGGCCCGCAAGGTGGGTATAATACAGGGGCTTCAAAGGCTAACAGAGCTGAAGTGGTTCAAGTGCAGGTGGTCGCGTCACACAGTACGATCTAGCCCCAAATGAGGTTCTTCTTGCTCTGGGAGGTTTGCTAGGATTCATCAAAGTGCGCCGCATAAGCTATATCCAGTCATTTTAGTGACAGTAAAGCGGCTGAGAGTTCCACGTCATTGACCTTTGAACTTGAAACTTCAGAACACTGATCTTCTAGTTGGAGACCTTATGATTGACTACCTGCAATTCCACATCAAGAATGTGGAAACGGGAGAAGTTCGTATAGTACCTGAAGACCCTGAAAGCTATGGCAGCAGCCAAGGAGCGGACTTCTTTGTTCAAGGGCCAATAATCGCATTCTCGGGGAGACTAGCCCGCTACGTCAGCCAGCTTCAGCCTTATTTAACACGCGAGAATGATACAGATTTCGGGCTGCCTCAGCCGGGGCTAGCTTTTGACGATCGTAGGTCTTTGACCAACTTGATGGGCTTGTAGCGCAACTGATTACACGAAAATGGCCGTGTGACAGGCAAGACTAGCCGCTCTGATCCAATTCAGCGCATCAAAAGCATAACGGTTCAGTCAGGCGCATGGATAGAAGGTCTACATCTTCGGTATCAGACATTTTCAGGGCGGGAAATTGCCTGTTCACATGGCAGCGGACGCGACGGCTTGAGCGCGACCACAACGCTTCTTGGTGAAGTCTCACGAGTGATACGCTGTTCTCTGCAATCGCTGACTGATTCCCTGCCAATTTGCCCGTCTTTCTGTCCGCAGACGGCGAGCAAATCGACGCCATCAGCATTTGCAACAGCGGGCCTTTCCCCTTTTGTGATGCTATGCGATTCTATCTGACTATGTACGATCAAGAAGGAAGTGTCATTGGTCGACGAACGGTTCCGGATAAGTCCAGTCCAGCGTACGGATACGAATACGACTACGCTGAAACATTGTGGATTCGTGCACCAAAAGACTCTTACATTTTTGCCTTTTCTGGTGTAGTTGGAAGCTACGTAGAGGAGCTGGCCTGTTGGACACGCCACTCTCGTACGGGGGAAGAGCTATTGGTCCAGCCATTGAAGAAGACGCGCTCGCCAACATCGCTGGCAATCACTCCTCCCACCGATGAGCTCCCATCAGCCGTCCCGACTCGCTGGGAAGATCATAGGAGATCATTTTCGTCCTCTGATGGCGTTTCCAGCAGCTTGAGCGTTCTTCAATGTCTGGCCGTGCACAATGTCAGAGATCTGACGTTTTCCTCGCCACAATCTGCATTACCATCAAGTATACCTTCGTCGCCCAGTCTGCCTACTTCGCTGGGGCGTTTGTCCATCAGCGGTCATTCCATCGGCGATGGCCCAGTGGGAGACGCGAGCCCACGCGTTGTGTCAGCACTAGACTCAAAACGTAAGCGGCTGTCTGGCCAATATGCACTGAAATACGCAGACGACGTGCAGAGGCAGCAACGACGACTATCGCAGAACGCTTTGTAGAAACACAGGCTATGCATGTTCATTACTACTAGAGGCCTGGCAAGAGCCTGTTCATGAACTTTCAGTGAAAAGCCCCAGGACAGAACCCTTTTCTTGACTCTTGTTTCACGGCTCTGGCCAGGACCTTCACAGAAAGATCGTTTAAAGGTCTTAGTCAAGGACCTAGCCAAGGCTGTGGTATCGTATCTGAGCAAGGGCTTGGTCCAGGCCTTTATACGCAGACTGATGAGCAACGAATCCTGGTCAGGGCTTTGTTTCAAGACTGAGCGGATGCCCTGGTCAGGGCTTGAGTGCATTTGAAGTCGATAGCAACAGGAGTCGTCTTGAATCAACAGTGTTGAGCAGATACTTTGAGAAAAAGCTAATCGTCATTGTCCCGAATCATGCTGCTCCTACTCCTGCCTTTGATCGCGTCGCCAAGTGTAGCATCTCCTACTCTCTTGTATTCATTCAGCATGAACTCAGGTCCTTGCTTTCCATTCTTTGACCGCGCCCGCGATGCTTCCTCTTCACGCAGCGCAGCAGCATCACTAGCTTCGTTTTTGGCAACCCGGTCGGCCCTGGTGTTCTGCAAATCGACGGCGTCTGTCTGCATCGCTGCTAATCGAGCCGCAGCGGCCTCCCTTGCCTTTGCTCGGGTTTCGTCAGACCAGGCGTTGCTGATGCCCTCCTCGCGCGGCCTGCGATAAGTATCACTGCCATCCGTTCGTGTGCGGACTGGTCTGTTGTCCCGACTGTGATGCTGATGGCTCGACGAACGACCGTCGTATGAGGTCCGGTCGTTGAGGCGCCGGGGGGACGGCGAGCGTGATCTACGCTCGTCCGCTTTGCGGTCATATTGCCTGCTACCGTTGGTTCGCTCGTGCTCATGCCGTGGTAAATATCGATCGCTGCGACTAGCCTTTCTGCCTCCGTCAGACTCGTCGTCTGTCTCCTGCCTTCGTGCAGATCTTCGTTCTTCGCGTTCCCTGCGCCTATCCTCCTTTCGCCTGCGTTTATCCTCTTTCTCTAGCTCCCGTTCACGTTTTCGTTTAGACTCTGAGTCAACAGAAACGGCATTGGAGCCTCTGCCAGCTGCGCCGCTGGCGCCGTGCTGTCTCATGTATCGCTTCTTTGCCGCTTCATATGCTGCTTGCTCTTGCTGCTTGATGGCTAGCAGCGGATCTTCCCGCACCTTGGCAGCCAAATCTCGAGCGTTGTTTGCATTCTGTCCAAGCGCAGTGAAGCCTGCGACGCCACCTTGAGCGGCCGACTGGCCCCCTTGTCCAGCCGCTGTCTTGAGCTCGGCCATCTTTCGTTCATCTTGTTCGTTGAACAGCTTGTCTACCGTCTTCTTACCAAGAAGATACTGCTCCAGCTCTTCCGAGTTCGGGCCTGAGCCCGCCGAGGGGGCTGCATACAGCCATTCCACCCTTTCTTGCGCTTTTCGTCCGCCTTGAGCTGCCTGTAGACGCTGCAACTCCTGGATCTGCCGCTCTTCTGCTCGTTCTTTCTGAAGTTGCGCTAGTTTCTTGCGTTCGTCAAGAGCTTTCTTTTCTTCTTCCCAAACGCGTGCTTGATTTCTGAAGAAATCAGATGTATTAGGGCCCCTGACCGCTCGTCTCGAATGCTCATCAAGCCTCACTTCATCAACACCTGCATATTACAAGTCAATGTACGGTCAACTTTTGAGACATCGCGGGAGCGAGGAACTAGCTAGCAAGTCTCACCGGATGCCAGCTCTAGAGGTCCAGTGTAATGTACAGCGCAAGGCAGTCAGCGTGAGTAACGAGCAATGAGGGCATGCATACACAGTACCTTCTTCAAGTTAAGATCTCCTGCAGTAGAGAGCACGCTCGTTAGACAACGTCACGAGGCGATCCTCTGCAAGTCATGGCAACTCACCGCCACCCATCTTGACAGTTGCAGAATCGAGCAGAGGTGTCGGGTATCAAACGCAATGAATCAAAGCCGCGGTCTTCGCTTGCGGATCTTTTCTCTCGCTTCTGGTCTTGATCTGGAGAACTGTGCGGACGCTGGACTCTTGTCTGCAACAGCGCGAGACGGCCAAAAGCGAAACCAGGCTGATGAGACTGGATGCGCAGGAAGAGACAAGCGACGACAGATACTGTCACTGTTCGACGCTAGTCCGACCGCGGCGGGTTACCGGTGTCTGTACCAGGCTCTGTTCGAGGAGAAGGCAACCTGTACGGCGCGAGGGCAGCGATCACGCTTTTGGACGAAAAGTGGCTGAAAGTGACAACTGTTGTGAGCAGTCTTGCTTGCAAGACGGGCATAGCATGTGATCATTTTGACGAGGGAGGGACCTGATTGACGTCCGTCGTGGTCTGATTCAAGATGGCCGAATCAATGTCAGATCCGCCGCAATGCTACAGTACCTATGAATGTATTGCGGGTGGATGTAAGGAATAAACAACGAATAGATAGGTGACTTGATGTGACACAATACCGTATCTGCTTAGGCTGCAAATTTGAGGTGACCAGGTGGAGTGCCTCGGGGAACGTTAGCATGCGCAGCACATGTCCAAACTACCCGAGAGAGCTCGGATGGCAACTTGTTGCAGCCTGGCTGTAGCAAGACCACGCAGATCCCCTGCTCTTTCAACTGGAGAATAAAAGCACTGGCAAATGCCACACACCCACAAACCCGCAGCACGATACACAGACTTAGACTCCATTTCACGGAATAGTCTAGCGCCAGGCGGGCTGCGATGACCCTATCCCAACGGTAGACTTTGCTTCTGACATCAGACTTGTGCGTTTCGAGGCGTCCCGTCGATTGTCAGCTATATGAGGTTGAGGACTCGCGGATATCATGGATGGATGACGTCGACCAGCGAGACTGGCTTTACGGATCCTGGGCGCTTCCTCCTTCCTTCCTGAGGAGTCGCCTTGCGCTGGCGTGGGACTTCGCGGAATGCTTGAGGGTGTCTGGGGCCGATGACCAACGGTATAAGAACCGTGTTGAGAAGTGCGTGTGAGGAGACGTGCGCTAGAGGGAGGATGGGCAATTCCACTTGCTGAATCAGGCGTTCGCGTAACATAGCCACTCAGACGTGACCGGGGCCGCGGCAAAGCTGGTGACTTGAACCTTGTCGAGGATTGCGAGGCGTTGTGATGCACGTCGGTGAGCGAGATTGACCGAGACAGAGCATTGTCTGCGGTCGGTGCGCCCAAAGGAATCTTTTGAAAGTCGAGCGGGTCGGCCGCTATATCTGGCAAAGGGTGAGAAGAGCCGAGATAGGAGCTCGACTGCCGAGCGGGAGGTTTTCTGGGTGTCGCGCGTGGTATTGCAGAGCCCGCCATGAGACTTTCACGTTTCGCATTGAGCGTTTTGGACATGCTCTGCATGCGTTGAGTGAGATCTCGCATATCGCTAATGAGGCCTTCCGAGCGTTTTTCGCGTGCGGTGTTTGGGCTGGACGAAGTGACAGGTGCATCGCCGTTCGCATTGGCGTTGTGTGCGGATTTGGACAAGACCTTTCGCCGGTCTCCTCCAGCAACTTGGATTGAAGCAAGTCCAGATGGTCCGCGAAGTACTGGACTGCAAGAGACAACTGAAGAGGACAAGACTGGCGACGAAGGTGATTCAGGAAGTCTATAGTGAGACCCCGAGCGTATTGACGAGGACTCGTCCGCGAAATCGTTATTGGGAGAAGGTACCGAGGGTCTTGATGACTCTATCAAAACACCCATGGGGTGCTGTGAATCCACGGAAGCGGACTGTGCGAGGCTGCGCGTGCTACTCGTAGGGACAATCAGGGTTTCAGAGGCTGAAGGCGGTCTACTCAGGGATTCTGCTCGAGCCACGGCTTCCTCTCGCTGTAGCTTTGAGACAGCCAGCTCTTCCAGGTTATCTCGTAGCTCGTCCCGGGCACGCTGAAGATCTTCCTCGAGGCGTGCTTTGTCGACCAATTCTTGTTCCAGAAGAGCAGTACGCTCAATGGCTCTGTTGTAACGCGATTCCACATCCGACAAGGTAGAAGAAATGGCTCTCTCGTTCTTTTCCAGATCGTCATTGTCCAATTCGATGTCCCTCAGTTTAGCGCGAAGTCTAACCTCACTCTTCCGGAGTCCCTCGAGCTCTTGCTGCATCAGTTGCATCGCTCTTGAGTGTTCCTTCAGCGTGTCTTGGTGCCTAGCCTGTTTTGATTCAGCACGTGCGAGCGTGGGTTCAGCCAGTCCGCAGGCGAAGCAGAGACGTCAGACAAGGCAAGGCAAGACTGCTGAACGTCGCTTTGACACCTACCTTCCAGGACTCAACTTCGCCTCTGACTCGCTCCACCTCCTGCCTCAAGTCGTTCTCGCGGCGCTCGGTATTGGCAAGCTCCTTTTCCATCTCGTCCTCCAGCTCTCTGCTGCTAGCCTGGAACTCTGCCATCGCAGCCTTGACATCTTCGAGCTCATCTTGAAGATCTTTACACTGTCTCCGATAGTAGGCAGCCTCTTGCTCGTGACCGCTGAATGCGCTGTGGTAGTTTAGGAACAGTTTCAGCAGCTGAATGGACATCAGGGCCTGCGTGCTACTCACGGCGGAGTGGTCCCCGACATTGCGCATCAAAGCAAGCAGCCTGGCCAGCGCAGACTCCTGCAGGTATCTGTCGCTCATAGGGCAAACCAGCTTTTGTTTGGCAAGTCAGACGGAGGCTGAAGCTCGCAGGGTGGCAAGGTGTACTTGCCAGTATGTAGCATGCAGCAGGTCATTGAACGGACTCGAGGCATCACAAGAACAGACGCAGTCTAGCAGGGCATGGCACATCTGTGAGGGAAATATTTTGCGGGGCAGACAAAACGTTCGCTCGGGGTCATGAGGTTCGCCCCGTTGTCAGCAGGAGAATCCAAAAGTCGACACAATGAAGCCGAAAAGGTCACCCCGAGGTGTACTCTCAACATCGGCTGGGCGCGCATCGTTGTTATTCCAGAAAGGCTAAGCTACACATGAGTTACTTGACTTTTAAATGGGAAGATCAACCACGCTGACGATCTCCGACTTTCCACAGACAGCAATCTGATGTCTTGCTGGGTGCCATGATATTTCATAGATGGGTCCAGGATGTTCGTATTCAAAGGCAAGTTCGTAGCCTTCGTCCGAAGCAGTGACATTCGTGTCGCCATCTCTACCGCTATTGCCATGCGGAACTCTGAGGACGCACATTCGCTTATCGTTGCTGCCAGTTGCGAGATAGTCACCCTTCTCTGGCTGCCATGCTAGAGAGTAGACCATGTCCGTATGTCGAGCAAAGATGTGCAGGCAAGTGCCTTGGATAGCGTCCCATATCCTCGAAGTGCCATCGAACGACGCACTGGCCAAAAGTTTCGGCTGCCCAGGAGCCTCTGGTCTTGGGCACCACGATACGGCGTGCACTTCTTTGTCGTGACCGCGAAGAACGAGAAAGGGCTTCTCCTGACTCTCTGAGCTGTCCATTTCCGCTCCGCGGGTGCCGTCGACTGAAGCCTCCTTCTTCACATCCTGATCGCTCAGGCCGAGTATGGACTTTACTGGCTGGAGAGACCAGATACGGACCGTGTGATCATCGGATCCCGATGCTAGCTGGCGGTTGCTTGGGCAGAACCGAGTGCAATTCACCTCATCTGAGTGCCCTTTGAAGCGGTAGACTGGCGTGTTTCGACCGATTTGATGTACTGGAACGCATACAAGCGGTGTGATGAGCGATCATAGATCTCGGAGCCCATGACATAACCAAAACGTACTGTTGATCATTTTGTCCATGGAACAAGAGGCGAATATCTCATCTGTCATCCAATCAATGTCCAGAATAGAGTCGGAGTGGGTTGTCCACTGCTGCTTCACTTTGCCGTACCCAGTGTCCCACAAGCAAATGGAGTGGTCCAGAGAGCCCGTTAGTAGCATGGATCCGGTGCTGTTCCACTTGACGCAAAAGATGAGGCGTTGGTGCATAGAGAGTACCAAGTGGAGGTCACCAGATGGCGTCCATATGCGGGCTATTCCGTCTTCAGAGCCAGATGCGAGAAGACTTCCATCTTTGTTCCATTCGACAGCTGTCACATCAGATCTTCGCTGGCCGGAGGAGTGCTTGCAGACAACGCTCTCTGGAATGTCTTCCCTGTCCAGTGCAGTCCCTGGTACATCCCATATACGCATGGTGGAGTCACTTGAGCCTGTAGCCAATAGAGCTGGCACTTTCGGATTCCAGTGGCATGGCTGGACCGGCATGGTGTGCCCTTTGAGTGCGATGGTCCCGTCTTTCCCCACGACCTGTTTCGGCTCTGGACGAGCGGTCACAGGTAAGACAGCATCTTTGCCCCGCGACAGACTCGACTTGGGAAGCTCTGTGACGCCTACTGATGCAGTTGCTTTCGAAGAGTCGATAGTCGGGGTTTGAGCCGCCATAGCAGAACGTGCTGACGCTGGAGGTGCAGCAGAAGAGCCTGAAACAGAACGAAGGGTCGTGCTGGGCGAGGCTGACCGGGTCCTGCCCTTTTCTTTGGCTGATATGATGCCGTTCCCGATTGGCCTTTTCGTTGCGACCGGCGAAGTTGACCGTCGTTGACCGGTCGTCTGACTGACTGTGTCTGGCTTGTTTGTCGAGGTACTAGTGCCGTTGGCACCCGCGGCTCTAGCGGCAACAGGAGCTGGCATCTTACCAGAGCCCTTGTCAGCGGATCCAGCACTAGCTGCTGATGCTGACTTGGCCATGGTTGCTGAAGTCACCTCAGCGATACTGGAGCCTGCTTCATCTTGCGTATCCACTGCTTTGCCTTTTCCTTTTCGATTGCGGACTGAGTGTGGACCATCAGAGCTGGAAGCATTTGTGTTGTCGTCGTTTGTTGACGCTTCCACCCCCTTGGCTGACGATGGCCTCACGGCAGTAGCAGGAGCAATTGTGACTGCATCTGAAGTGGAGTCTGTGGGTGACTTTGCAGCCATCCGTTGCTTCTTGTGCTGTGTCTGTCCAGCAAAGTCTTCGCTCGTTGCTCCTGCCGCGTTGCCGCTGTCTGCAGCTTTACTGCTCTCCTTGCGTTTCAAGCTTGATGCGCCATGCGCCGAATTAAGAGGTGGTGCTGAAACTGGGCCATTGCCGTTGGTGGTGATGTTGGCGAGGTGTTTCTTTCGTGATGAAGAGCTAGCTAGGTTCGAACTACTAGCTTGTGCCGCATTGTTGCCTTTGTCAGAGGCCGTTGCTGGCGGTGAGGGAGGAGGTATGCTCTTAGGGAGACTTGGAAGCGGAAGTGTGTCGGATATGCTGTAGCCGACAAGTCGAGGTGGATTTGCAGCAACGTCTTCCTGTGAGTGCGGTGCGTGACCAGATGGGCAAGCCAGAAAGGATGCAAAAGAGTCAGCACTGGCAGCGAAAGCGAGCAACAGCGGATCGGCGTGCTGTTCCCCTTCCGTTTGTCAAGACTCACTCCTCGGTACCTGGCTTCGGCCTGGAGATACAGTAATCCTTTTTGCAGGATGCGGATGAGCTGGCCGTTGGACGGCACAGCAGGAGGGTTGTCGTTGTCTTCTGTAGCGGCGAGAAAGTCGGACAGCCGAGACTCTGAGTAGAGAGTGAATGCAGAATGATCGAGGGAGGACTCGGCTAGGTAGGCATAGACCAGCAGGTTGACCTCGTCGCTTGACATGAGTGGGGGTACTGCTGTTGGGCTCATCGTCGGAACCCGACCCAGCAGGCCGCAGCAGCGGGCTGCCTAGCCTCTGCGCACGCGCCACGAGGGCTGCTTGATGGTCTCTAGGCTGAAGTGGCTCTCGCCGCACTTCCTGCTCTTCACTACTGTTGGGTTGGGTTGGAGTTGAGCGAAGGCCTGGCATGAAGCCATTTCTGACGCCGCATCTCCGCCACACAACGGACTGTATACAATAGAAAGCGAGTAACAGAGACAGTGTAGGTACACTGGTAAGGTATGACAAGTGTATCCTTCCTCGCTTTACTGCAATCTTTGCGTGTGCTTGCACTGACTCGCCGCAAGAGGTGTCTCTCTCGGAGCGTGATCGAGAAACATGGAGATGCTCTTGCCAGGCTGTCATTACAGTAGAAGTCGATAGAGTGTGGCCGCTCAGAGCACCAAAATGTTGTTTCGAGATTACAGTAGGAGACAGAGCCTCTGCTCAAGCTTTTATCCGTTAACCGCCTCTCGATCGGCTCGCTGATGGCTCCGGGAGCGCCTGACTTGAAACCGCTAGTGTCCACTACTCAGCGCATCAAGGGGACATTGGTCGAAGACTCGAACAAGAGCAGCGAGAACGTCACGCCATCATCAAGCAACGCAGGCCAACACAAGTCTTAGCATCCGCAATCAGGACCCGGTTTCTGCGGCCAATATGTCATCTCGACACCGTCTGTACAACGCGGATACCACTGCGACCCGTACGGAGCATCAAAGCTATGTACCCAGGCTTTCTCAGAAGCCACCTTGAGGTCCTCATTCACCTTCTTCCAGCCCACCTCTGAGTCTTTGCCAGCACCCATGAGTCCCAGTATAACTGACGTCAAACCGGTGATATCTTCGTGCTGAACATACTTGGTCTGATTGGGGTTCTCGGGAAGCGTTGTGAAATAATAACTGTGCGCCGCAGACCCCATCAGAGGTATTGAGCTCGCCCAGCGGAACAGATTCGGTTCGTTCACCTGTCACGATGATGGAGAAGATACAGTAGAGCCGAGAGGGAGAGGTGAGCTAGAGCACTCGCCAGCGGCGTCTCTCCTTTTGCAAGGAGGACAATGCCCGCATACTATGTTCTGCTAAGCTCACATCAACACGGGTCTTGAAGGACATGCTTGGCATGGTGCACTTGACTTGATCGCCTTTAATGGTCTCCAGGCCAGTCTTCTTTCCTGAAGCCAAGACCGTTATTTCTTTCCAAAACGAGCCATCGTGCCAGTTTCGCAGCTCAGGGAAATTCAGGAACTGCACAATATGAGATGCCCGGTCAAATCCCACACGACCATCCAGGTAGCTATTCACAAAAGTGGGGACCTCAGACTCACAGTTTCCCTCACAACGCGAGGAGGTGCATCGATGATTATCTCGGCATCGAGCTTCATTCTTTCGGCTCAGCGATGGTCGAAAACAAATGCTATGTGCCACCAAATGCGGCCGCAAGGACAAGATATCCACTCCGGGTTGGAGGGATGAGAGATGCAGATGAGGAAAGCATCGTGCACATGAGGAGGAACTCGTGTGAGGCCGATGAAACAGACACGGCGCTTGCGGACGTTACTTAGGATTCAAGCTACCGAGGCCGAAGCAACAGCGCATCTGCACGCAGTCGTCGCCGGACAGCCGCATGTCCGCTGTCACGTGCATTTTGGTGCAGTAGCATCCCAGGAGTCTAATACCCCGGTATCAGTGGATGTCAATTACGATACATACAGTGGTACATACACATTGGAGTAATTGCGGGCCACAGGTGGTCTTCACTGTGTAGAATAGTCGGCACACTCTCGACTGACAGCAGGACATTCGGGCACGTGGACGCTCTGTCTGCCGGGCTTGTTGGCAGTCTCGCAGCGAGACTCTAGCTGAGCAACAGGTTGGCAGCGGGAACACTCTTTGCCGACTATTCTGCACAGTGCTTCCCGTGCTGCCAATGATCCCAGCCGGCAGAATTGATACATAGCGACTACACGGCCAAAGCACGCTCGCAGCGACGAAAACTGGCTGCCGAATGTCGAATCGACGATGCAGAAACGCTAAATTGGCTTATTGGTGTGCATCCAGACGTTTCGGAAGCCAACAGCCCTTTAGGTGCGGGGAAAGAGGTTGGCACTATATCGTGGCATGCGAGCAGACGCGTCGGTCATACAGTATCGCCTGCAGGAATTCGAGAGTCGAGCATGACACAGTGAGCAATGTAGAGTAGGCTTTTTCAAGTCGCCGGTACCATGTAAACACCATAGCCATCAGCTGGTCAGCCATCAGCTTGTCGAGAACGCTTTTCTGGAGATCGGCGCACGTGCCAGTGGCACTTTTTGGAACCACGGGTTGGCTCGAGTGCGATGCTGATGATAATCAGCCGTACAAGTGACAGGCTTCAGTACATCTGTCCCCTAACGATAGTCATTTGGGCAGACCCGTCCAATGGACAACATGTATCACCAACGCACCATTAGCCTGGACCCTCAGGTAACAGCCAGGCGCATCACCTGCAGGCAGATTTTAGCTGTAGCCGACGGGACCACTGTAATATTGTGATTTGCAACTTACAGTATATACTGCTCAATATTGATGCATTGATGCAATATTGATGTCTCCTCCTCACTGTTCACCTCTGTATCTAATTCTCGATCATCCTTGGTGGCGATGCCCGTAGGAGCAGACTTTTGACGACGAAGGAACTGTTCGTCAGGCCTTGCAAGTGCTACTGACAGCGTCGACACCATGGGACGGCGCGAGAAGAAGACGGGAAAGGGTCGACTAGACAAGGTGAGCTCAGCGACGCGGGCACTGGCGATACAAGCACACAGCAAGCTGACGCGAGTGGCGCTGTGCAGTACTACAAGCTTGCGAAAGAGCAAGGCTACAGAGCTCGTTCGGCATTCAAGCTCGTGCAGCTCGACAAGAAGTATGAAATCTTGAAAGAGTGAGTCAGCTCAGCAGGATGTGCCTAAAGGCATCGGACCCATCAGGCCCTCGATACACGATCATGCTGTCGCTGTGACGCCGGAAAAATCCTGCCTATCCAGGCGGACGCCGTCGCTGTTGTGAAGAACCGATACTGACTATGGTAAATTTGCTCACCTGACGATAATCAAACAGTTGTCGCTGTCTTATCGACCTGTGCGCTGCACCTGGAGGATGGCTACAAGTGGCGACCAAGTACATGCCACCGAGCTCCATCATTGTCGGCGTCGATCTAGTGCCCATCAAACCGATTCCGCGGTGTATCACCTTTGCAGAGGACATCACAACAGAAGTGTGCAGAAAACGCTTGCGCGAAGCCGTCAAGGATTGGAAAGCAGATGTCGTACTTCACGACGGCGCCCCAAACGTCGGCACCGCGTGGGCACAAGATGCATTCGCGCAGAATGAGCTGGTGCTGTCCTCCCTGAAGCTGGCTACCGAGTTTCTCGGTCAAGGCGGTACCTTCGTCACAAAGATCTTCCGCTCGAAAGATTACAACTCCCTTATGTGGGTATTCAATCAACTCTTTGCAAAGGTTGAAGCCACGAAACCTCCATCTTCTCGAAATGTCTCGGCCGAGATCTTTGTGGTTTGTCAAGGATATCACGCACCCAAACGCATCGATCCCCGCTTTCTCAATCCCAATCACGTCTTCCAGGATTTGGATGTCACGGCACCTGTTGCTACAGAGGATACGGCGGTGACTGTCGCTCAACACAAAGCAGCTGGTCATACCTCCATGGACAAACTCACACCAGCGGCCATGAAAGTTTTCCACCCTGAAAAGAAACGAAAAGCTCGAGAGGGTTATGAAGATGGCGATCTGACGCTCTTCAAGCGTGTTGGTGTAATGGAGTTTATCAAGTCGTATGATCCAGTGACAGTGCTAGGTAATGCGTCACAACTCGCATTTGAGAGCCGAGAAGAACAAGAACTGCTCGCGAACGAAGCGACGACTGGCGATATTCAGAATAGCTGTCAAGATCTCAAAGTATTAGGTAAAAAGGATTTCAAGACCCTCCTCCGGTGGCGATCTACTATCAGGCAGGAGATGGGACTGGATGTCAAGATGAGGCCTACAGCCGAGTACACCGAGAGTGCAGAAATCTCAGAACTGCCTCAAATTACCGAGGAAGAGCAGATGGAAGAAGATCTAGCGCGCATGCGAGAGGAAGAGACGGCTCGGAAGCGTCGAGACAGGCGAAGGACGCGCGAGAAAAAAATGCGGGATATTCAGCGAATGCAGTTGAACATGACAACGCCAATGGATATTGGACTGGAACGGCAAGACGGCATAGCAGGAGATGGAGATGCCGACTTTATGTTTGATCTGGATACGGTGGAAAACGCCCGTGGCAAGGGTAAGAAAGTCCGCTTGTCGGATGATATGAACGATGCTCCCAGCGATGGCGCATCGAGTGGATCCGATTTTTCCGATGGAAGCGACGACACAGACGCCAGCGATTTGGATGACGAAGGCCTGGATTCCCGCTACAAAGATCTGGAGGCAAATTTGGACAATCTCTATGACGAATATCAGAACCAAAAGCTATCCAAAGATGCCAAGGCGCGA
This sequence comes from Cystobasidiaceae sp. HBUAS51001, assembly GCA_003351005.1. Lineage (NCBI taxonomy): Eukaryota > Fungi > Basidiomycota > Cystobasidiomycetes > Cystobasidiales > Cystobasidiaceae > Cystobasidiaceae sp. HBUAS51001. Next base: position 28,209 of record QOZY01000067.1, read on the forward strand.
GTCCGCGAGGCTCGCAAGAAGCGCGACTTTGAGACTGGCGCATCGACTGAGTGGGGCGGCATCAATAAGGACAGACGGAGCGCTGCTGCAGAGGAAGGTGAGGAAGGGTTTTCAGATGCGGAGATAGAAGAGGAGAGCGAGGAGGAAGGCACACTTGCCCAGCGCCATCTCGACGATGAGGATGACACGGATGACGAAGATGATGATAGTGAAGAGGACCCTGAAGATACGGAAAATCAAGCACCTGTCGATAGCCACAATAAGGCAGACCGCGGTCTCATTAAATCTCTCAAAACGCCAAAAGAGCCTTTGCAACCCAGTGCGAAGAGTAGAGCTGTGGCTATGTGGTACGATCAGCCTGCCTTTAAAGGCATCGAAGGCTTGGACGAGCTCATGTCCGGTGGGCTCAAAGCTGAAGCGGGAGTGTCGGACAATGTTGCCAAGTCCGGCAAGAGGAAGGAAAAAGCGGGCGTAAGCCTAGAAGAAGAGGTGCGAGTCGCAATCTTCAGACATTTAAGTTCTCTAGCTGATACATCCGCAGCCGACAATGCCTTCGAGCAAGAAACGCAAAGGGAAACAGTCGGATCCCAATACCTGGGCAGAGGAGGATGACAACGAGGCAGACGTTGTTGCGCAAGAGCAAGCCAACGCAGAGCGCATAGAGAGTGAGTCTTGCTTCGTTTCACTCTCACCAAACCGGATTCGACACGCTAATACGCACACGTGGACTTGATTAGAGTATGGCTTGACCACAGCAGAGGCAATGACATTGGCGCAGCAGCTGGTGAACCGGGAGAAGACGACGCACGAGCTCATGGACGATGGCTTCAACCGTTTTACATTTGACGAAAAGGAGGGCCTGCCATCGTGGTTCCTAGACGATGAAATGAAGCATTTCCGCAGCAACGTTCCAGTGACCAAAGAAGCGGTGGCTGCGATACGGGACAAGATGCGCGCTCTCAACGCTCGACCGATCAAAAAGGTCGCAGAAGCCAAAGCGAGGAAGAAGATGCGCACCATGAAGCGTCTTTCCAATGCTCAGAAGAAGGCCGATGCAATCAACGAGACCGAGGACTTGACAGAGAAGGAGAAGGCCGCCCAAATAGCACGAGTTGTCAGCCGCGCTACAAAGAACCCGATCAAGAAGAAGAAGGACGAAGTCAAGCTCATTGTGGCGCGAGGCAATCACAAGGGACTGCAGGGTCGACCCAAGGGCATAAAGGGCAAGTACAAGATGGTGGATCCGCGACAGAAGAAGGAGGTGCGGGCTGCGAAGCGGATCGCGAAGCGTGATGGAGCAAAGAGGAAGAAGTATTGATAAGGAGGGCGATGTCGTTTCAGTCTGATGTGTCTCTGTCGTGATGTGGCTCGTTGTTGTGACAACTACGAATGGCAATTAACTTGTCGGCATGCCGGGCTTTCCTCGGCAAGAGCCTCTCTTGTTTTGATAAACATGCGTCGCTCGTAAATCTCACACCTACGATGTCGCAGGACCTCCTTGCTGCCCTGCGCATTCGCAACCTGCTGGGAATGGTGTTCGTTTGAGCCTTCCTCGTAAAGTTTGCCACCAGCGCCTCACGATTTCTTCCACTTTTTCGCCCGTCTCGAGGAACCAGACCCAGGGCTCGAGGGTGATCGAGTTTTCGCGGCGGCCTCAAGGATAGCGTAGGCAGCGTGAAGACTGCAAAGGGAGCAGGCCACGACCACCGCCAACCTCACCCATCAAGCCGTCAAGATGCCAGGTGTCCGTGACGTCCGTGCGGAAGAGTTCATCGCTGCGTACTCGTCGCACTTGAAGCGATCCGGTGCGTCGACACCCCTGCCGCACTGTCTGCGCAATGCACAGTGCAAATGCAAGCGTCGCCGAAGCCGCATCTGCTGGAAGAGAAACGCTGCCCAATGGCAGTCCTAGCAGCAAGAGAAAAGGCGGCGGCGGCGTGGCTGCATTGTCATACGCGCCCCTGCATCCTCGACGAACGAGCGCTGACATGCTTGCGTTCTTCGCTGTGTGATCGCAGGCAAGCTCGAGATCCCAACATGGGTCGACATCGTCAAGACGGCCACCTTCAAGGAGCAAGGCCCTTATGATCCCGACTGGTACTACGTCCGGGTTCGTCCATCGTTTCTCGTCGTTGGACAAGCTGTTTATGGACCCCTGGCTGAGATCCATGCCCCCTGCCTTTTTTCTGTGCAATCTACCAACAGGCCGCAGCACTCGCTCGTCACGTCTACCTCCGCAAGCACGTCGGTGTCGGCCGCATGCAAAAAGTTCACGGTGGTGCCGCAAACCGAGGCATGAGGCCATCACGACACGTCGACGCATCAGGTGCGTGCGAATGCGCTCTTCCGGGCGGGCTGTATGCCATTTCTTCAAAGCCATGTGCTAAGTGACTCGCCTTCTTCTCTCCTCGTTACTGCTCACAGGATCCGTCGAGCGCAAGGTCATGCAAGGATTGGAAAAGATTGGTGTGCTAGAAAAGGACCCCCGAGGCGGGCGCAGAATTAGCCAGGACGGACAGCGAGACCTGGACCGAATTGCGACAGCAGTGCTCGAGGCCAAGCGTGAGGAGGAGGGCTCCGAGGCCGCAGAGGACGACGACGAGTAAAGATTGGATGCCTCGGCTCAGCAGGGCGATGAAGAGTCGCCGTGACGACACAACGAGCAAGCGTAGCAGGTGCCCGGCTATTGCTGGCTGAATGGACACAAGTGTCCCAGTCTCTCTCAGGCCCAGCTACCCCGACAGTGTTCTCATCATCCATCTTTCTGTCATTCCGTCGGTACCTGTTGCAGTGTTTCGCAATCTAGGACTTTCATACTTCTCTGGCTCTGCTGACGATCGGCGGTCTCTCGCTGGACCGTTTCTTTTCGAGTGTATTGGTTGGCGCTTAGAGTACGTCGGTCAGGATTTGGTTCGCGGTTGCGTGCAGCTCGACGTCTCTGTGGTCGCTTTTCCTGCCGTTGTGCAGAAGTCTTCCGGATCGCTTGCCGCCACTGCATAGAGCGCCAATCAATTGCACCAGCGTGGTCCTTGAATCGCACAATGTCAACAATTTTGCCCTTGTCTTTGCTTTGTCTGCTCTGATCTTCTTTTGTTCGACCGTTGACCAGTTCAGTTGAATCTGCCTCCCTCCTGGCCCGCAGCCGCTTGACGCAGCCTCCGATAGGCCTCGCCCACACAAACACGACACGACCCTCCGCGCGGCGGATGAGGACGTGAGAGGGGGCCTGCACGGGCGCCGACGTTTGGCTGATGCAGCTCGTCTGCGAGTCAACAGGCCCAAGGCGTGCGAGCAGCAGCGGTCTCGTCGTCGAGCGCTTGTCTCTTCTTTCCAGACATCCATCCAGCGCTTGCGCGCAGCTTCAGACACGGTGACGACGACGAAACGGATCTGCACAACAAAGTCAACCAAGGTCACCCGAATTTGACGACGCGGTATCGAAGAGGAGGAGGAAGCGAATACAGTAGTCGACTTTTGTGTCAGTCGTAACTGCTCAGGAGGACTGCACCCAGGTTGCATCCTCTCGAGCGCGTCTACCTTCAATTTACCTTCACGAGCGTCACGCGAGTCGCGAAGGACTACGTCTCAGGAGGCGACAAGGAGGCAAGGGAGAGGGCGGCAGGAAGCAGCGGGGAAAGCAGCAGATGCAGCTTCAAGAGGATGAGCTGCCCAGTGCCATCCAATATGGCCGCGGTCGCTCCCCTGGAGGGCACCCGCCGGGCCTGCCAGCAAGGCCATCAACAGCCCCTGTAGGCGAAAAGAAGGATCTGGCAACATTGGCTGGCCTGCGCCGGCCTCACGATAGCAGTGCCTCTGAAGACTCGTCACAGCATGCACCATACGCCGTGCATGCGCTCGCAGCAGCTACGACTGTGCTAGCCAGCCCGACGAGCATCCTCGACTCGTACACTCGGCCCTCGATCGATGCTGCCATGACTACAGCAAATGCCGACTCTCTTGCTCGACACACTCATGCACACCCGCTGCTGCAGCAACCTGGCTACAGTCTTTCCCATCCTCTAGCTCGCTACGAGGACCCATCGCTGCTGCACGGCCAGCATGACGACGATGACACGGCCTTTGCAGTCAATTCAGGTGCGCCGAATTCCACTTTACGACCACGTGTTTTCCCAGAGCACGTGCTTATTAGGAGGATGCCCTGCTGACATCTCCTGCATACCATGATCTTCGCGCTGGCCTCGTCGACGCTCCTCTCTTGTCCTCACTCTCTTACGATGCCCTCCAAAATGAACATTGATCCGTTGTTCATGGCTCTCGCTGCGCCGCCGCAGACCATGCGCCGTTCAACGATGAAGACGCGACTATACGCATAGCCCAGCCGGCCCTTGCAATGCCGCCAGACACGTCAAAGCGTCTAACCAAGCCGCCTCGTCCACCACGTATTCGACCGCTTTCCAAGACCTCATCCTCTGGTTCCCTCATTAGCCATGATCACGATGGCTTGGGCGAGGATGCTCAGGCGGCCTGGGCTACGGTCAGCTCATCTGCAGAAACGGCTCTTCCGGATCGATTCACGCCTTCTGCTGTTCAAAAAGTAGCAGCTACGATGCCAGATCCAACGGCATCAAGCCAGGCGCTATGGAATCATAATCTTCAGAGGACCGTGTCAAATGCATCCTTCGGCAGCATACCTAGGCGCGAACGCGCAAATATTCAAAGCTCGCCTTCACCGTACTCAACAACAGCCCCTATCAATGGCATTCCATCATCATCTTCGTCCGGATCTTCCCACTTCTTCAGCACGCCTTGCCTTTCGGAAATGCCAGAAAGCAGCGAGCCTTCCCCCGTGAGGCGACCACAGTCATTGCAACGCGGCGACTCCAACGCGTATCTCAGGCTACAGCGTCAGGCAAGTGTCCGTAGCCAGGCTGAGTCTGTTAAGCAATGTGCAAGCCTCGAGGTATCTGGATCAGCTGCTCATGCTCGAGCGAGTGTCTATACCATGCAAACTTCCGCAAGCGACTGGGCACGGGAGCGCGAGACTGAGATGCAGGATTCAAAGTCTGGTCTTTTCGATTTGGAAGATGAGTTGAGAGGCTCTACTTCATCAACGTCGTCGCACGGCCACAATGGACGACAGCCACTGGCAAGACCATTGGAGCCTCTAGGTCCTGCTGGAAATGGTTTCAGATCACGGACAGGGGCTCTTGAAGAGGAGTGTTACCTTTCTTCATCATCGTCTGAATCCATCGATGCTGTGTCTCAGCCGTCTAGTCCAATGAGATCCGTCCAGGCGGGTCCAGCGCCGCCGGTACAAGCACCCGCTTCCCCGAATCTTCTCAGGCCACAGAACTCGGTTTCACGGCCAATGACACCGAGCTCTGCATCCGTCTCATCGGGCTTCGGTGTAGGCATTACCTCGGATGATGCAATCTATCCAGTCGTCGAGTCAGCTCCTCCTTCTGGCGCAACTTCGACAGCGATCGCCGTTTCCTCGCCAACCACTCAAGTGTCGCAAGCTTCGCCAAGCGCTCTCAACTCTATAGTGCCACCAAGTCGTTGGTCCACTGCCCGGTCGTATGTGCGCCGGAATACAGCAAGCTCAGTCCGCAGTCTCAACAAGCAGGCCAGCAAAGGATCATTGAACCAAACGTCCCTTGGTACACGGCAAGAACTGAGACATGCACAAAGTTTGGCCAGCTTGAAGCAGAACGAAAGGCTGTCTGCCGCCAGCGTTGCTCCAGCTAATGCTGGCGTGCATTCGTCGTATTCTGGAAGCGGGCACTCTTCGGTGCCTCACGACGAGCTGGCATCTTTGTCCTATGCCGATTTTGAATCGAGTGCCCGCTCGCATGCATCAGCCCACAATTCAACCTACATTTCGAATGCACACAGCTATATTTCAAGAGACAGCGTCGGAGAGGATGAATTTGAGGAACTCGTAGCTCGCGCCGGTCCCAGAGAGCAGCGACTTTTTGGCTTGGGCATTCCACATCTGTCTCCTGGCCTGCCGTCCGGCAGTCTAGACAGCTCGTTTTCTGGTCATGCCGTCGAAGTCGCCGAATCAGGCCAAGGCACAGTTGTGCGCGCGATGCCTTCTCAAGCGTTGGAAGACCTCGAAATTCCTTCCACGACAACGCACCTGATTCTGTTTGGAGTAGGCCGGCCATTTCAGCTCCATCAAATTCTTCAGGAAGCCCTGCCCCGAGTTGCACAGACACTTCTAGTCCTGGACATCTCGTTTTGTGCATTGGCTGCAATCCCTTCCGCTGTCGCGCTCTGTGCAAGTCTAGAGGAGCTCAACATATCCGGCAACCCCGTTGCTTCCGAAACCCTGCCACCTTTCCTCAGCGTACTACAATCGCTGCGAGTTCTGCTTGCCGACAACTGCGGCATATCTGCCCTCGCTCATCCTTTCGTTCATCTACATCGCTTGCACACGATTGCGTTACGCCACAACAACATCAAGTTCTTGCCGAGCTGGCTTTCATGCCTTTCATCTGGCTTGGAAATCCTCCTTCTTGACAATAATCCTCTTTATGGCGACTACGCAGACTTGGTCGACACCTGTGCACAGGCCCATCTACGTAGGGACGATCCAGCACTGACATCAGATGGTGATGCAACTAGTCCGGACTCGGAGGCTGAAGGCTTCATGCAAACGGAGCCGAGCAACTACTCCGTATCAGTATCAGCCGTGAGCTCATCGGCGAATGCAAAGGGCGCACCGCAAGATGTCGCCGGCCTCGGCAGCGGCACAACAAGTCCAGCTTTCACGTCTTCACGTGCCTCGCTGGCGTCTAGAACGTCCAGTGTACGACTTGCCATTTCTAGATCTTTTCGTCATCTGGATGAGTCGCCCCCCGGCAGTCCCGTGCAGTCACTTCTCCTAGCGGATTCTGCCTCACAGGCGTCGACTGCTAGACGGCGTGTCAGCATCCTGAGACCGATGAAGAGCACTGGTGATCTCGGTTCCCCGCAACCATCAATACACGACTTGGTTCATTCGACGAGCTTCCAAGATAGCTCCGGTTCTCTCGTTTCGCCTGCCGCATCGTCACCAGCTTCAGGCGGTGCGTCCCCCAGGCTCGCGAACCGGCCAGCCACTCTGCCAAATCGTAGGACTTTGGTAGGCACGTTAACTGGCAGACGTGACCGCAAAGCATCTCGCGGTATGACTGCGATGGAATTTTTGGCGGCAGACGAGCAGCAAATGCGGGATTCGAGATCGGGACGTGTGCCTTCAAAAGATCGGATCGCTCCACCGCTAGACAAAGCGACTCCCTTAGAGACTCCTCGTCCCGAGGACAAGGTCAAAGACACCAAGTCTGGCTTTTTCAAAAAGCTCTCTTTGGCCGGCAAGCGAAAAAAATCCACTTCTATTGTGCATCAGGATCTGCCTACAACCCCGTCTTATCTTCCACAGACACACACAAGAGCTGACCTATCAGGTTTCGAACTGGCCAACCCCGCGTTCCTGGGTAGCCACGCTCTTCGGAGCACTTCAGGCCCGACCGCGCCCTTGAGCACGCAACTGTTAGACAGCGACCAAAGCAAGGTCAAAGATGCGCCATCACCATTGCCTGAGCTTCCTGCGAACAGACCTGCGTCCTATTCTAGCGCCAATTCGAGCTTTAGAGACAGCAAGCGTTTCCGCAAGTGGTCTCGAAGTCCAATCCCGGCACCTCTCCTTCGTGTCAAGCAAGATCAGCAGGTGTCAGCAAAGCGTCGCAGCTATCTAATGTTAAATAGCATCCTACCTCCGGTGCTGTCCCCAGGCCCTTTGGCTGTCAGCTTCAATCGTGCAAGCCTCGAAGATCATACGATCCACGCGACACCAAAAGTATCCTTACCGCAGCAGAATTGTGCTCCGCCGGACGCTGCGATGGGTTCTGTGCAGACTGCACCGACCGGTCCTGAAGCCAACGCGGTGATACAGAATGTCTCGGACGATTGGTCTCCTTCTGCTCGCAAAGCTATGCTAGCTCCGTTGATGGCATACCTGCAGGATTTGCACGATCTATCTCCAAAATACCCATCAACGGCCACTCAGCGCTCTGGACCTCTCGCCATTGCATTGCAGAATGGCTGCGACCCCCAGCGCGAAAGTAAGAAAGGCTCCTCTGCCGCCCTCTCCTCGGCTTCAAGCTTCAGGGATCGAAGCTCGGGCTACGAAAGCAGTAAAGGCGATAGTACGGCTTTGACAAGCCCTTCTAGCTTAAATGGGTTGCCTAGCAAGATCAAAGAGGATCCAGTGAAGCGAGAAGTAAGTTATCTGTCAACTGTAGCGAAACGATTGTACTAACGCAAACATTCAGCGGGTCATAGCAGAGATCGTCGCATCAGAGAAATCGTATCTGATCGGTCTTCAACAATTGGTGGATCTGTACATACAGCCTGCTAGTGCTCCACTGCGGTCATCCAATGGTGGTAGTCGGGAGACTGTCGTGCCTCAGACTGAGCGAAGCGCAATCTTCAGTGTGGCAGAATCGATCACACAATTCCATGCTTCGGTGTTCCTGCCGCGGCTGGAGGAGGCGGCTGGCAGCGTCATAGCAGATCGCAAGAGTGCCTCGTCGCTAGAGGAGAGTACGTTGAGAAAAAGTGCTATCGCTATAGCGCAGGTCTTCCTGGATCATATTGCATTTCTCAAGTGAGCTTCAGTAACTTTAGACCTATGTTCCATCTAACCGGCTGAGCTGCAACTCGCAGGCTCTACCACGCCTATTGTCTCAACTTTGACACGGCGCTGGATAAGTTAGCGGCTTGGAAGAGCTATGGGCCGGCGAGCGCAAACCTTGGAACGCCACCATTACCTGCTAGCGGTGTTTCCAATGCGTCCAACCTCACAACAAGTCAGAAGAAGCGCATAAGACATTTATTGAAGACCGCTAGAAGAGATCCGCGTCACGAAAAACAGATTGACTTGCAGAGCTATCTTCTGATGCCAATCCAGCGAATACCGCGGTACAAGCTTCTGCTTGAAGTTCTGGTCGAGTGCACTGGGTCGGAGAATGGGAGCGAGCGCAGCGAACCCACCTTGCTGGCCGCGCTGGAAGCAATTTCTGCTTTGGCTAACGAGATGAACGAACGGAAGCGTGACAATGAAGGCAGGAAGCGCCTTGTGAGTTGATAATTGCGCAACTGCCGTAAAGCTAGATGTTGACTGAGTTGCATCTGTCATTTATAATCAGTTGTATTGGCAGGCGAAGCTGATTAAATTCAAGAGCCCCTTGGTGCAACCGCATAGAACGGTACTGAAGGAGGGCACGATGGTGAGCTATTGATTTCTCCTTTATCGGTCTTTTGCTAAGTCGTACCACAGCTGCTCGAGAGAATTGTCAAGCGCAATGCGACCATGGTGTCGAATTCAGCCGGTACATTAGTGTCTGGCGTGATTGCTCAGGCATCATTGACGCAAATTCCGATACTGCAAGTTGAGAAGGAGACGAGGTCCTTGGTGAGTTTGAAGATCGACCTCAGCGCTCAACAGAGATGAGCTAACCTTGAGCATAATGGGGTCACAGATCTACGTTCTCTGCAACGATATTCTTATCCTCGTCAGCAGTCCGCCTCAGAGCAGCGATCAGTACGAGGCCTTTACGGTACTTCGGCTTGGCAAGTCATTAGGAGGACGAGATCAGCCTGCTTCTGTTTTCGGTCCTCCAAATCGTGAGCTGCTGACCACGTTTGTCGCGGTCGATGTGGTCGCTGACCTCGTCTTCCAGGGCTGCGCATTCTGGATGATCGCGCCATCCTCTATCTCACATGTCCAGATGCGGAATCGGCCGAGACGTGTCGAGACCTGATAAATAGACAGAGCCTGCAGAACAACATCAATAGCACGATATCCGAAGACTATTTTGTCGTTTGAGATCGTTCACATTGCCTTTGCTGTGAAAAGTGGAAATGACCCTTTAAAGCGGTCCAGTTTGCAGATGCCGTTGTAAGCGAAGCAAATTCTCGGCAAAGACTGTCCGGACAATTTGTCGGCGACATCAGCTGTAATTTTAAAGCTATCGGCTGGCGCCACTCTGACAACCTGTGCGGTCTGGTGAAACGCGTCCACACTACACAACAACCTCCTCCGTCTCTTCGAGCACTTCCTCGATCCACTCTTCCAGTGTAGCGATCTCCTCTTGCTCTTTGGCTGGAGCCGCGTCTTCAATCCCGAGCGACGCCTTCTCTTCTGCCAGAAGACGCTTGACACGTTCGCGCCAAGCATTCCATTCATCGACGAGACGGCGCCTTTGCTCTTGCAGCTCGCTGGACACGTTCATCTCTTCAAGCTGGTCAATCTCGTCAAACTCGCGACCATACTTTCTGAGATTGCGCAAGATAGTCTTCTGCTGCGTGGCATTGAGGAGACTGCGCGGGCGAGGCCGCCATAGGAATTGCTTGAACTTTTCTGCCGTAGCGGTCTTGTAGAGTTCTGCGCCTTTAATGTCGTAGATGGAGAAGCCAGGTTCCATCTGTCGAGTACACACCACGATAAGTACATACAATTAGGCAGGACCAAATCGGCGCTGCGGTGCTATGCGACACTCACCGAACCGAGCCACACGGAGCCAGAAGCAGCGATGTAACGTCCGCTGGGATCCCAGTAAATCTCTGTGGCGCCGTAGTGCTCAAGGGAGTTGATAAGAGTCAGGCCAGCTCCAGAGGGTGCATCCTTGCTCGCAGACGCTTCCTGAGCACCATGCTGTCTATTCTCTCTGTCGATGTCTACGTCCCAAAACTCGAGATCAAACTTGGTGGTAGACCCCAGGGTTGCAAAAACTACATGACGACCTCGAGGGGACCAGAAGATGCGGTTACACGTCTTGCCATCGAAGAAGCCCAGTTGGATGAAGTCGCCCTTGCGTGGATCAAGCTGGTAGAAGCTTATTGCCGTCTTGATTGTGGCCCCCAAATTGTCTTGGTTGAGCGCGGGATCGTTGCTAGTGATGAGAGCAAATCGATCGCCTTTAGGTTCCCAGGCAAAGGCTGTCACAGTATCTTTGATCTCCACGACCTGTATAGGAATAGCCTTTTCTCGTAGACGGAACACTTCGAGATTACAGTACGTTGCTTTCTTGGTCTTTGTCCACCGGTCAACTTTTACGCATAAATAATCTCCGCTGCTTTGCCAGTGCAGCTTGCACTGCACGACCGCTCATTAGCATTCCATTACCTTCGAGAAGGAGCCCCATCACTCACGTCTGCCACGCTGAAAAGATTCTTCGTCCGGATGGTATCTCTGCTCGGCACAGCCATGACAGCGACTCTTGCAGGCTGGTTCTGTTGCTCTGGAAGCCAGTATGCTAGCATATTCTCGCGTGGTTTCTTTGTAGCCTTCTTGGGCTTCTCGGCTCCTGCCTTGTCCTGTCCGCCTTCGTCGGTCAACGAACCTCCTCTGATTTGATCCTCCACTTCTGCAAGCTCGGCATCGTTCAAGGGCGCCCATTCAAAGTCAACTACGCCATCAATCTTGATCGACTTGTTATCCAGCAGGCGCATGTCTGGAGCTGCATAGACTGAGATAGCCTGCCCAGGTAGTGTGCGAGCAAAGTATTTCTCGTCTGCAGACCATTTGAGAATCGGCCAGTTGAGAGCCTTTTTGACCTGGACGCCGTCCTTGTCTTTGGAGGTTTCTTGCTCGAGGGGAAGTGTGCGGATGAAGCGGCCAGTCGAGATCTCCCAAACGGCAATGTGACGACCAGCATCGTCTTGCGTGAACGGATTGGACGCAGTCGGCCTGGGTGCAGGCTCGATGGGAATGGGGGAAAGCGTGACGAGATATCGCTCGAATGGTGAGAAGTCGATGAAGGTGGCGCCAGGATGGGGAAAACGGTGTATCCGATTGAAAGATGGACCGCCCCACAAGCCGACACCTGGTCCGTGAAGAGTTGCGACAATCTGACCAGATGGCGACCATGCGCAGTACTTTTCGGTCCATTTCTGTGGAAGGCGAATCGCGTTAGCACCGCAAGCTCGACGTCGCGAGCGGAAGGTGCCTCCTTATTACCTCTCTTTGATGGTTGTTTTCAAAAGTAGTCCCCTTGTGCACCCAGTCTATCCTGACATTGTCGCCTTGAATGACAAGCACTTGATCGCGGGCTTGACTGTCCGTAAGCCAGCCTTTGAGGTGTTCCTTGTTCTCGAACGTTGCATCGGCTCCCTCGGTGCCATCAAACTCTTCTGGCGTATCGAAGATTTCTGATGTGCCTGCTAGAGGGAGGCAAGAGAGCGTGTGGCTTTTGTCGAATTGGCCACCCAAGTTCTTTGCAGCTATGTCGGCCAGGGCTGGCGTCGGCAGGGTGATGAAGGCGACACTGTTACAAAGTGGGCACAAGCATAGATAGTGCAGTCAATAAGAATGCACTACACACCTGACGCCTGCGCGACCTTTGAGCCTCACCCTCTGGACTTGCCGTTCTCTGCAAACGGCATCTCGACCATGGCAGGCGTGACCTCGATGCCCTTTTTCGCGGCATACTTGCACACAACGGTGGTGAGCTTGTCTTGACGGTCGGATGTAATCACAGGCAAGCCCTCGACGATGACAGTGCTTGCGAGACTGCGCGAGCAATGGGTAACGCCCAGGTGTCACGCAAAGGCAAAATTTCAGGTCAGGACACGACACTCGCGACCAGTAGCTGGCGAGACACGACTCACGGATCCTCTTCATAGACTGCATATCTGTCGCAGTAGAACCAAAGTCGTGTCAGCCAACACCATGCTTCGTATGCTGCCCGGCATCGCCGCGACGTACTTGTCCTCGATATCCTGGTAATCGATTTCGTCCTGCTCCTCTTCCCGAGCGTAGTCGTGCGGAGGTACCGCCATGGTTCTCGGAGCTAGTGCGGTATGTGTCTGTCTGTGACCAACTTGCAGTGGGTCGCTTGTCGCTCGCAAAGTGATAGTCAGGCGTCAAGAGTCGGCTTGCTTTGGTCGATTGCACCAACACGCGAGAGCCGACAATGAGCGCCACCCTGCCTTCAGACTCACTTCTGCACAGGCGAGTGGACCCAGAGCGGGCCACATTCTATCTGCCACATTACCCCGAAGCAGCTGATGCACGCTAGCGAGCGACGACTTGACTGATTCGACCTGATAGATGCGCAGTGTCAATGCAGCTGAAAATCGCCACCATGCTGAGCCGGACAACTTATAGACTATTGAAGGGGGAATCAAGCGAAGAGTTGTCAGATCATCACAAAGCACGGTGAAGATCTTGCTTGTCTCGGCCTTGGGTCCCATCGCCCGCCATGAGCTTTCCTCGCAGAGCTCTGCCGCACCGCGAGAGGTGTTCGAAATAACTGACATTTGCAACAGGACCCGAACAAGGATTGTTTTCCTCGAAGTACACTCTGGTCTTCCCATGCGTGGACCCACGAGCTTTGCTCGTCAAGCCTGTCCGGTCAGTAGGGCTTTTCTACGTTCGGAGAATTGACTAGGCCTTGCCGCTATGTCGCCATGTCCGGCAAAGCTGCTTTAGAAGTCTGGCACAATATGACGCCTCTCGCGCGAATGTTCTCGGTTTGACAGACGTAGGATATTGTCCTGTACTATATCTAAGCATTCAGTCGTGAAGTCAGGACGTGCCAGTATACACTTATTGGATTTAGAAAGGAATTCCTTGTAAAGGCTCAGATGCATCAGGAGAAGGCCAGGAGGCAAATTTACAAAACACTTCAAGAAGGTTACACAGAAGAGAATAATGTGTGATTTGTGAACGATGATGATCTGGTCCCGAATAGCTGGGGCCCTTGCGAGAAGTTCGGTCGCTCCGTAATTGCCTTTTGACCATATTGTCGTTCTGGGCAGACTGAAGGGCGCATTCATTTTCGTTTGGAACTTCAGGCTAATCATTCAAGCATCACAGCACCGCGACTGTGATGCGCAGCTCGTTTGCAACGGCATGTTCCTTGCCACTGCGGTCCACGGTCGTCTGGCAAAAGCAACACGCGGACATCTCCATATGGCCAGCTAGGAACCGTGCGAAGCTACTTGTTGTCTTCGTCAGTGGAAATCCTGGTACGTGTAATGCTGGACCGGCGCGATGTTTTTAACAAGCACGAAACGTCCCGAATTGACGCAAAATCCGAACCCGTTCTTACACGTCGCTCACTTACTTCGTCAGGCCTGGTCGAGTATTACGATGCATTTCTTTCGCACATACATGCAAAGTCGCCAAGATCCTGGGAGGTAATCGGCTTGGGCCATCTAGCCCAATCACCCAGTCATCCTGCTTCGATGCCGGAGGCCCTGGCCTGGCAAAGCCAGCACAAGCTTCGCAGCCTGCCTTCACTGCAAGATCAAATCGACAGCAAGATATCTCTGCTTGATGATATCAAAGCGCAGTACAGCGAGGAAACTCGTCTCGTACTGATTGGCCACTCCGTGGGCGCATACATTTGCCAAAACATCATGAAAGCACGTCCGAATCTGGTGTACAAAATGTACGGACTGTTTCCATCTCTATCTCAGATAGCTCAAACACCGAACGGGAAGAAGTAGGTCGCAGAACATGACGTGGCTCTGCTTGCGGTGCAAAAGTTGATCTGTTGCCTAAACCCACCTAGACTTGCGCCTCTCTTCCGCAATGAATGCAGACTAGCGATCGTCGGCTTCCTCTGGATCTTCCAGCTTCTGCTCCCATTCACTGTTGCGCGATGGCTTGTCCAGATGACTACGCGTCAGCAGCAGCCAGCGAGCACTGTGACAACGAAATTGATCCTCAGTCCGGCTGTGGTCTCTGCTGCTATAGCAATGGGCGCCAATGAGATGGCAATTATCAAAGGGCTCGACGAGAATTGTAAGCAAAGAGATCTTCAGTATGTACAGTATGTAACATGAAAGACCTGACGTTGATATAAACTCATCGTCGCCAGTTCTAGCGAATCACGGTGACAAGGTCACGCTGTACTTTGCTGCTGGCGACACCGACGACTGGGTCGGTCCTGCCTCACGGGTACGCGAGATTACAGCTGCACTGGATCGCAGCAAGTCGGCATCAGACACAGGTGTGAGGTGGCGCATTTGTGCATTAGGCATGCAACATGCTTTCTGTCTGGAACATTCAGAGGCGATGGCAAATTTATGCGCAGATTGGCTCGCGGCAGACGTAGCAGTGGATGTATCGAATACGAGAGAATGACGCAAGTATTAAAATGTACAGATCATAAGATGGCTCTGTAGAAGCATGAAAATGTGAAGCTTATGTCCAAGTGTAAGGATTGACGCGTACCTTCTTCACCGCCACCAACGCGTAAAGGGTGCATGCCTTCCGTGCGCGCCTGTCAGCGCTCATGACGCAGAGAGGGCACAAGAGAGGCTTCATAGGGCGAAAGAGGGTCCCGTCAGCTTCCTCGTTCGTGCCGCTTGCTTCTGCATCAACCCTGCACTTCAAGCGCTTTCACTGCTGTCAAATCCCACTGCCTTCGCCGCATCACGTTCATTCATTCATCATAGCTTCGACCACCTTGACAGCAAGACCTTCCACCCGACGAATCTTCCCTCCACGAAAATGAAGCTCTCTACCACCCTCATGGCCACACTCGGTTTCGTCGCGCAGCTTGCCTCTGCGCAGATCCGCCTCACCGAGCCGCTGGGCGAGACCTCTTGGGACGCGTCCAAGGCAAACGTCGTGCAGTGGAGGCCGACGAAAGGTGCCAGCCTCAGCGACCTCGGAAGCCTCGACCTCACACTATGGGCAGGCTCCAAGGAGAATCGGATCAACGTCATGAATGTGAGTGCGACTTGCTCGCGTCTCACGGTGCAGTCTCTCACACCCTGCCTCTCTTCAGCTCGGTACCGTCGACGCCACAGCTCGCCGCTTGCCCTTGACAGCGATTTCGCCTTCGCTTGGTCCTGCTGGTGACTATTACTTTATCCGTCTATATTCGGCCACCAAGGACAAGACATACGAGTCCGGAAAGTGAGCGAAAATCCAGATTCGACCTCCAAGGTCTGCGCTGAGCTTGCTGCACTGCAACAGATTCACCCTTACCGGCATGAGCGGCGCTTTCAACGCGACAATGGAGGCGGACATCCAGGAAGGCTCACCGCTGGTCATCTCCTCCAACTCATCGGCACCTTCACCACCTGGCGTCTCCGTTGGTGCTCGCCCATCGGCGCTAGACAGCAACGCACAAATCGTGTCTCACCGGACGTCCGGGTCTGCTCGTTCCGCGACTCCAGTCTTTGCAGCTCTGACTGTGACGATGTTCGCGTCCGCGTTCGCAGTTCTCGCATGCTGAAGCGTATGCTCGGGAAACTCTTAAACCATGATTCACAAAACAGTAACCATGTAGAGTAGATTCTATTGGGCTGGACCCGATGATGCCAAGATCCGTAAAATCATTTGCTTCGTACCGTTCCAGTGGTTCAATTTTCTGTGACGTGCCCACCAACGCGGTCGATGTAACCCAACGATTGACGTCTGTACACGAAGGTTGCAAAGGCGCCTCCCGGATCTGTCCAAGAAGTTCAAGCGGAGACTGACGTCTGGTCTCAAGAGCTCCAGGCAAGTATCGCCTTATCCAGAGACCCGCAACTGTACAGCTCCAGCAAAGCTGAAAGATTCCTCTTCGGGAGGTGAAGCGGATCTGGACTGCTGGCGCGGCGAACAGCCTTCTTCGCCATCATTGGCCCCGTGCATCTGTTCCTCGTTGTCATCTTCGGCCATCTCCTCCTCGCCAGCATCCTCCTCTTGATGACTGTCGCCTTCCTCTTGGATTTCTGGCATGGCATCTACGGGTCGGCCATGTTCCAGTTGCAAGCCGACCGTTTCCTCCTTCTTCTTGCGTAGAAGGGCAGCCAGATCAAGCTCCTTACCTGGGGAAGGCTCTCGATTACTTTCGAGCTGGTTGGTGCCTTCGGCCGTCGGCAAGCCTTCATAGAACTTGGCCATTGGATCCGCTGGAGTCGCGCCAGAGGTAAAGTCCAGCTTGGTGATCTGTTCGTAGAAGCCAACGTTCACGTCTTTTTTGCCCATGAGTGCAGCATCCACCCGCCTCGGATCGTTTTTCTCTTCTTTTCGATACTTTGCCTTGATTTGCTTTCTGGTGCGATCGCTGAACATGCGCGAAAGGAGCTCGAAGTCTGTACCGAATTGTGCCAGGCCCTATGAGGCCGGTTGTCAGCGCTGTACCACGTATTTGACAGGTGTGAAGCAGCTTACATCGTAGAACAGGTTGGTATCCGCCATGGTCCAGCGCCCGTTTTTGCCACGTCGCATCCACGAACCATAATTGACTTTGCGACTTTGCGCATGCTCCTCGACCACGGTGAAGGCCTCGCGAGCGCCATTGCCCTGCAATGCAAGTCAATAAGCCCTAACCATAGGAGGTGGCTACAGAGATGCCGCCAACTCACCATGACAACCTGAGTCGATGACTCGTCAACGACGAGGACGCCATTCACCAAACGCATCTGAGGTGCATATTGTGACTCCATCATTCCCTCGTCGCCATCTTTGTCTTCTCCGTCTTGATCATCCGCATTCTCATTTCCGTCTTCCTCGTCACTATCCCGCCTGAAGAGTGGCTGCTTTCCTCCCGGTGTAGAGTCTACAGAGTCTTCTCTTCCCTCGGTTCCACGGCGTGGTCCAACAGCGGAACCATCTGTCGACGCAAGATCCTCCATGTCAAACTCCAAGACACCGCCTTCGAGGAAAATTTTCTCCATTTCCTCGTCCAGTCGCTGCTTAATAGCTTGTGGGTCCAGGCCTGCCTTTTCCAATGACACCTGCAACTTCATGCGTTCCCTGGCCATCTTCAGCCGAGCTTTGCCTTTGACCTTGTGTTGAAGCTTCATTCTAACAGTCTGACTCAGCCGCCCTCTGCCTGAATCAGTAGCAAGCGACTTCATAGTGGTTCTCGTCGGGTCTACCGGTCCAAATGGATTCGGGTCGGTAGTGCGGTGGGGAGCAGATCCATCTTCGCTGTTTATGTCTTCATCTTCGTATCGAGGCGCCGTCGCGGGAGGGCTATCATACTCAAATGTAGCGGATGGCGCTATACTGCTCGAGAAGGAGCCAGAAGGACGGTGAGGAAGGGGAGGCAGGGGAGGCAGCGGCGGAAGAGGTGTGTTCGAGGCTGTTCTGGAAGGACTCTGCTTTGATGTACTCGCTTGGTTGCCATCGGTATCATTCGTCTCTTGCGCTTCGTCCTCAGCATCAGACCCGGGCTCGTATCTGATGTCTTGCGCTGTGCAAAACTTCAGTCTTTCCGGCTCTGCAAGACCAAGGGTTGCGAAGATGTCCTTGGTATTGATAGTATAGCCAGGCAGGCGTTTGTCAATGACCCAAGGCTGGCCATCCTCTGGATCTGAGGAGTAGACGTGTCCATCGTCCGTGTCTTCCACGTCTGAGCCAGCCTCCCCATCCTCTCCAACCTTTCTCTTCTTCTTTTTTGGCTTCTTCGTCGCCTTCTTCTTCGATTTGACAGGTGCTTTGCGCTTGCGCTTGCCTGACCCACTTGCAGACTCTGAGACAGCGTTATCTCCAGCGTCGTCTTCGTGGCTGCCTTGAGCTGCGCCTGCAGGAGTGTCCGCTGCATCATCTTCAGAATTGACAGCCACATCGACATCCTCGACATCCTGCGGTGCTCTCTTCTTCCTTGTAGATGGGGCCTTCTTGGTCTTGCTACCGCGTGGCCGGCCAGGCGGACGACCTGTACCTCGGGACTTGGATGCTTTGCCCTTTGCACCCTTCTTTGTCGTTGCAAGAGCTCCGTCTGCATTTGCGTCTTGCTCGGCACCATCGGCAGTTTGCTCGGCTGCAACGTCTGCAAAGTTTTGCGGGACTGGCAGGTCTAGCATACCATCTGCGCTATTTAGCGCATTGGACGAGCCCGCTGAAGCGTCTGGCATTGGCGGAAGGGTCTGCTGAATGGCTGCCAGCTCATCTGGCGAAAAGGCAGGAGCGTTGGAGCTTTCCGCATGAAGAGCAGGAGGATGAGGTTCCTTGAAGGTATCGGCGCTGGAACTGCCAACTGCTTGACTCGCATTTGTGCTCCCTGCATCGACTTGGCGGGTGGCTGAGGTGGAAGTCCCGAGGTCCTTCGTAGATGACCCTGCTGCTTCTGTTCTCGGCAGTATAGAGGCGATGTAGTCCAAGATACCATCATCGTTGGAGACAGCTTGGGAGACCTGCTTTCTCTGAGACCGCCGCCTGAGCCTAGGATCAGCAGGACCTGCTTCTGACTCTGCATTGGCAGTCTTATCTGTTGAAGCAGAGGGAGGCTCCGGATCTTGCACTTGAGGCGGTGGAGCTGGCTGTGTTGACGCTTCTGCGTCTTGCGACGCTCCTTGTGTACTTTGAGCCCCTGCTCGAGGGCTGGGAACGTCCGCTAATACCGCAGGTATGATCTGCTTGGCTTTTGTGGATGTATCGGAAGCGGAAGTGGAAGCGCTTTTCGCTGGAGGAGCTGGAGGTTCTGATGCAACAGCTTGCGTAATTGATATTGGTCGTTGGGAAATAACAATAGGTGAGCGTGAGCGACGAGCTGCATCATCAGCGATTTTGGAGAGATTCGTAGATGGTGCGTCTGCTGCCTGGCCAGAGGCTGTTGATGGTTGAGCCGGTGTGGAAGGTAAAGTCGATGGGTCGACAGGAACGACAGAGGCGCCTCTCGAGGTGCTGATTCGCGGGGGTACATCGCTATGCGCTTCTGTGGAAGGTGCTTGTTCAGACGCAACTATGGTAGTGGTGATTGTCGGAGTGGCGTCGCTTGTCGGTGCCTGCGAGTCATGCAGGGCAGAAGAGGAAGGTGCGTCTTCAGATGCAGATGCAGGCGCAGGTGCAGAGATCTGAGAGGGATCAGGGCCAGGAGCCGTAGCTGGAGATGGAGCTGCAGTAGAAGAAGCAGAAGGGGCTGTGGCAGCTGCCGTGCTCGGTCGTTTTGGCTGCGGCTTGACGGGTCTGAACTTGGCTGCGCCCGACTTTGCCGCTGCAGTGCAGACACGATAGAGTCAGCAAAGAGAGGCTGCGAATGCGATGGCACCCACCTAGCCGGGACGACATGGTGCTGCCTCTTGTGTATGCGTGTTTACTGGCTTCGCGTGTGCCACTGCGTGCGTGTTGTGGGCATCTTCCCGCTGTAGGGTCAGCTGCAGGAGTGGAAAGAGGCAAAAGGCGTCGAGCAGGCAAAGAATGGGCGACCCTTCAAAAAGTGGCAGGAGCGCCGCGTGCCATCATTCAAGCAGCAGCACAATAACCTTGCCATGCAACAATAGAACCACCTCGACTGGCTGTGTGTCTCTGCTCTAGTTGTCGCTCGCCTGGCCCCCGTCGACCGCGAGAGGAGTCCCGCTTGCCTTGACTGGCTCTCCCTCTGTTGCCCCCTTCGCCAACGCTCCCCTCTCATGCGCTGGTGACAGAGGCCTTCGCTGCAAGGCGTTCGAACAGGAACAGGCAGGCGCGCTCTAAGCTGGCACCGCACTGAGAGGCAGCAACGATGCCGCAAGACATGCGTGGCCTCACGGCCTGTGAGTCCAGCATCACGGTCTTGCTGGGCCCAATGCGACCATCGCTAACTGCGAATGCACATGTGCCACCATTCCCAGACATCGCCGACCTGCGGGCGTGCAGGGTGCGCGAGCTCGAGGAGAAGCGCGTCAACAAGGAGATGGCGCATATCAGGCAAAAGTTCAAGGGTAAGAGACTGTTATACCGCAATGCTAGGCTTGCAGCGCAGCGTCACGAGCTGACTGAACCGATCATCCTATGCCTGTGTCACCACAGAGGGCAGCCTGGACGGATACCAGCGCAAAAAGTACCTCAGCAAGATTGTCTTTACTTACATCCTTGGCTATCAAGTCGACACAGGGCACATGGAAGCCGTCAATCTGATATCATCGACCAAGTACTCGGAGAAGCAGATTGGCTATCTGGCCTTGACCCTGCTAATTCACGAGCACGACGACCTCGTCCGACTTGTCGTCAATTCTATACGCAAAGACCTCGATTCGCTTGAAGAAGTCAACAACTGTCTCGCACTCCATGCTATCGCCAATATCGGTGGCAAGGAAATGGCAGAATCACTCGCACCTGATGTGCATCGCTTGCTCATATCGCCGACGTCGAAAAGCTTTGTCAAGAAGAAGGCTGCTTTGACCTTGCTTCGTCTCTATCGCAAGTTCCCCGAATGTATCGAAGTGGCAGAATGGTCTCTTCGCATAGTCAGCATCCTGGATGACCATAATCTGGTGGGCGCAAAGGACATAAATTTGAGATTTGTGCACAATGTGAGCTGACCTCATACTGTCATCTTCGCGCATGCGTGTTGTACAGGGAGTCGTCACTGCCGTGGCATCGCTCATCACAGCTATCGCTCAAGAGAACCTCGAAGCCATGTCAGTTTGCTATCAAAAAGCAGTGCATCGACTGCATAAAATCGTAGTCTCGCAAGAATACTCGTCAGACTATATATATTACCGCGTCCCGGTACCTTGGCTGCAAGTCAAGCTGCTCCGGCTCTTGCAATACTATCCTCCATCAGGTAAGCGGACGTAATTCAGACTCAGACTGAAGAGCTTCGCTCCTTTCTGACATTCGTACCCATCCGTTGCTAGATGATGAGACAATACGCAAAGTCATCAGCGTAGTCCTCAAAACCATCTTGAAGAACAGCCAGGACACGCCAAAGAACGTCCAGCATAATAACGCCCAGAACGCAGTGTTGTTCGAGGCTATTTCGCTTGCTATTCATCTGGACACGGAAAGCTCGATAGTTGCTTCAGCAGCGCACACCCTAGGCCGCTTTATATTGTCAAAAGAAACCAATGTTCGATACCTTGGCATGGACACGATGGCACAGCTTGCAGCGCGGTCAGAATCGCTGGATGCAGTGAAGAAGTACCAGGATACCGTCATATTCGCCCTCAAAGACCGGGACGTATCGGTGCGGCGGCGAGCGCTCGATCTCCTCTATTCCATGTGCGACAATACCAATGCAAAAGTCATCGTCGGCGAACTTCTCAAGTACCTGGCAGTGGCCGACTACACTCTTCGCGAAGAGATGGTACTCAAGATCGCCATTCTGACGGAGAAGTTTGCAACAGAGTACGAATGGTACTTTGACACCATTCTTCGCCTCATGAGCACAGCAGGCGACTATGTTGGCGAAGAGGTATGGCATCGTATCGTGCAGATTGTCACGAATACCGAAGAGCTCCAAGAGTACGCAGCGAGAAAGGTCTACGAATTCCTACGGAGTCCGACTTGTCATGAGAACATTGTCAGAGTCGGCGCATACGTCCTCGGAGAATTTGGGCACCTCATTGCAGCCGAGGACGATCCAAGCGCTGTTTCACCCATCGAGCAGTTCTCCCTTGTCAATTCCAAGATCTCGATATGCTCGCCGGCAACGAAAGCGCTAGTCCTCACAACTTATGTCAAATGGTTGAACCTGTTCCCGGAAATTCGAGAGCACATTTTGGCTGTCCTAGCAAAGTTCACTCACTCTCTTGATGCGGAACTGCAACAGCGCGCGTGCGAATATATCGCTATGAGCGAAATGTCGGAAGAGGAGATTTTGCAAGTCGTTTTGGAAGAGATGCCACCCTTCCCGGAGTCGAGAAAGTCTGCCTTGCTTACTCGGTTGATGAAGAAGCATACTGCCGGCGGGGGAAAGGGGAATCTGGGCGCTGGCAACAAGGGAATCAACAAGGAAAGCGAGGATGGACAGAGCAAAGATCTGGCTTCCAGGCGAAAGGCTGCTCCCGTGCACGATAATGGAGCAGCCAACGATGATGCGTTGATAGGAGATGGTCCGTCCCCGGAGGATGCAGCAGCTATCGCGGTGCAAGGTGGCGGCGGCGGTAACAGCTATGTTGCTCCAGACGATATTATGGCCGGTCTCGCTGGTCTGGATCTCTCTTCGCACGTGGCTGTGAACGGCAACGCGCCATCTACCATGCCTGGCCCGGAAACCGACCCGACCTCTAGCCTGGTCAATTCGTCTTCGACGCCTTCGATGTCCGCACAGGCTCCTCTGATTACCAATGAGGGCCCTACGTCATCAGCGCGCGAGCCGGAAACGCCAACGGATGCCGCACCGTCAGAATCAGTGGCTGCTGCGTCAATCACGCCGATGAACGAGTATCAATTCACGCACGGTGCGGAAAAGTGGCTGTCGCGACTGTCGTACAACTCGGAAGGCATACTCTTCGAAGACAGTCAGCTCCAGGTCGGCGTCAAGTCTGAATACCACGGCAACCAGGGGCGTATAGCCTTGTATTTCGGCAACAAGATTTCTGTTCCTTTCTCTTCCTTTACTGTGCTTGTCGAATCACAAGATCCTACGAATGTTACGTGCACTCTTCCCAAAATCCCACCTTCCATGCTCAGCGCCGCGACCCAAATTCAGCAAGTTGTTCAGCTCGAATGCAAAGGGTATTTCTCGCTTTGTCCCGTGCTCAAGATCTCTTATCTGGCCGGCTCGATGCAATCGTACACTCTGAGACTACCCGTGTGGGTGAACAAGTTCATGCAGAACGTGACATTGGAGTCGGAAGCCTTCTTTGCGAGGTGGAAGGCTATTGGAGGACCGCCGAGGGAAGCACAAGCTGTCTTTGGTTGCCGGATCAGTTCTGCTGGGGCCGTCGACATCTCGCGGAACAAGAAGGTCGTCAAAGGTCTCCGCTACAATATACTGGAGGGCATCGACCCGAATCCGAACAATATAGTAGCCGCAAGTGTGCTGCATACCTCGACTGGCAAGGTCGGCTGCTTGCTTCGGCTCGAACCGAACAGTGAGGCCAAAGTGGGTGACACAGCAAGCTTGATGACTTGATAATCCTGTAACTGACCGATCTCGTTGGTACAGCTGGCGCGCTTGACGATCCGAACAACCAACGACCAGGTGTCCGCGAAATTGCTTGAGTTGACTCAGGAGCCTTTGAAAGCTCCAGGAAAGTAATAACGAGATTAATGACAATGGCTCTAGCTGCCCCGTAGCTTTCGGTGTGTGCAGTCTAGAATCACTCAATGTTGCTGTATTATAGGCTGCACCCGCAATTATCAAAGGCCATCACTGCACCCGTTAATCGAGCTGATAGTATTGATTGCGGACTGAATAGCACGATGGCCCAGCAGACCATCTTCTGCCATCGTTTCCTTTAGCTTTTCAGGTCTGCTTCCGTGATCCTCGCCCCTTGAGCCCTGCAATCAAAGCTGGCCTGCTAATTTCGCCCATTTTGCAGAGAGAGCCAGCTCACTGACCTGGCAACTGGTAGGCACACGAAAGCAGCCAGGCAGGAGGACAGCCAGCTCACAGACGGTTTGAGGAACGGGAGGTGAAGGAGCGGAGAGCGGGACAGGAAGAAGTGAGCGTGGAGCTGAGCTTCGACCGGCCGGTACAGGCCGCTTCGTAGCAGCTTGCAGAATGGGCATGACAAGCTGATGCACGCTTCGTATCAGGGAGGAGAAGTAGCGCACCAACACATCGCCCAGCACAAGATGTTCAAGAGGACGTGCTACAACTGCTCGCTGGTGCGCCCTTCACTTTGCAGGCTGTTCACGTGAGAGACGCTGATCTTCCGCATTGCTTGTAGCCGGGCCACACGGCAGCCAACTGCACGAACGAGCGACGTGTGCAGTGCTAGTGAGTGCTTCTCATCGACCGAGCTATGGTTCGCAGACTGACCTTTCATTTAGCAACTGCCAGCAGGTACGGCCGATTGCTTGGGCTTGCCTGCCACGAGACGCCTGACGATTCGACTTCCACTTCCCTCATGCCTTAAACGTCTCCACTTGACACCCACAGGATGGACACATCGCTGCTGACTGCACCAACGAGAAAGTCAGCAGCTGCTTCAACTGTCTTGGAGTCGGACACGTCGCCGCCGAGTGCCCAAATCCAAAGAAAGTGATGTGCTACAACTGCAACACCGAGGGTGGGTTGGCTTCAGGCGATCTAAGGCCTTCAGAAATCCTCGTTCACGCTAATATGCTACGTCTTCGCCAGGACATATCGCTAAGGAGTGCCCGAAGGCTTCTGCGTCCCTCACGTGCTATTGTGAGCTTCATACAGCACCACTTCTGTAGAAACGCAGAACTCTGAAGTCTATATCTCCTATCCCAGCGTGCCAGGGAACTGGTCACATCGCACGCAATTGCCCCAATGCTACAGCTGACGGCACCACCCCAGCTGCTGCTGGTACCGATGGTTCAGCCAAGACCTGCTATACCTGCGGCAAGACTGGTGAGCTGTCGCAGTCACTATCTAACAAACACCTGCGAAAAGAATAGCTACTGATCAGAGGGAGTCATTGTCACCAATCACATCTCGGCTACTTGCTTGTTGTCACAGGTCACGTATCAGCGAAATGCTTCAAAAACCAGCCGCGCAATGCCAATTCCAGCACTGGCGGTCCCGCCCCAGGCCGCGCCAGCAGGCCCATGAAATGCTACAACTGCGGCGAGCTCAATCATGCAGCTGCAGATTGCACTGCACCCCGCAAGACGACCCCGGGAGGTGCCAAGGCATGCTTCACTTGTGGTGGAGGTGAGCTTGTCTGCGCTGCATGCATTGCTGAGACACAAGATTCAGGCTGATCTATTGGCGTACATGCGCAGATCACCTCGCTCGCAACTGCCCCAGCGCGCCTGCCAAGCCAGCCCGAGCTTGTTACAACTGTGGTGCTTTCGACGTGAGACAAGCCATATTCTCGCCTTGAGCCGGATCTACCTTGCTGATGCCCATCATTCATTCCTCGACTGCAGCACATCGCTGCTGCATGCACTGCGGAGCCGGCTGTCACTGCAGCCTAGAAAAAGCACTTCGCTATTCTGGAGGCCTCCCTGGGCGATCCCGAAAGATGAGATACTGCCTGGCGCGTCTTTAAGCATTATTGCGCAGCTGATCTACCTGTGTGAAGCGCTTGTGATGGGATGTGCTCGTTTGTGTTCAAAAAAAGAAATTGAGACTCCCGGTTTCAAGGC
Source organism: Cystobasidiaceae sp. HBUAS51001 (assembly GCA_003351005.1). NCBI lineage: Eukaryota > Fungi > Basidiomycota > Cystobasidiomycetes > Cystobasidiales > Cystobasidiaceae > Cystobasidiaceae sp. HBUAS51001. The sequence continues at coordinate 54,103 of QOZY01000067.1, forward strand.
GTTTGCAAACATTCACTGAGCTTGCACTGCTTTGCATAAGTTCACAACAGTCTATCTCTGCTTTACTCTCTATTCCTCAGTCCCTTCGACCTTTGACGCTATCATAGCTCGGTGGTATGCTAGCTGAATCGTCGTGATCATCGGAATCTCGTCTTAGCCGCCGAGCTTCGTCCCCTTTGCGCGACTTTTGCCCGCTCCGGCCCACGTCGGCGCCTTCTTCATCGTCGCTGTCTCCCTCTTCTCCAATGTCAAATACGACTCCGTCATGGCCAACGCCATTGTAACCTTGCGGTCCGTCTTTTCCATTTGCATTCTCTTCGTCCTCAAGCCTATTGTCTCGCAGCGTGTCGATCTCGAATTCGTCGGCGTCTGCTTCGTCTGTAGCTAGCTCGTCCGACATCGCCAAACGACGATTATTGTCGCTCGGACGCCAGATGAATGCAATAGCACAGAAGCAAGCGAGGTACAAGATCCCCAGCCAGCCATCGAGAAGCCACCAACGGCTCTTCCACGTGTTGGCGCCGTAGTCTTCTTCCAACCTGTTTGAGAAGGAAATGCTTGTTATGACGAAGAAAGCAGCGATGACGACCACTGCGCCCATGAGTATACGGTATACGCGAGTGAACATTTGCTTCTTGAAGCTCTGCTTGCGGTTCTCAAGATCCTGGATGGTCGCATTGAGTGACCACATGATCCACACTTTTATGACATACAGAGTCAGCGTGTACTGTCCCTGATTTATTCAGAACAGTGCACTTACTCATGAATGCTGTAAGCGTAAAGGCAAGCGGAAAGACGAAGAAAAATATGAAGATGCCGGCGCTTTCGAGCGGTATCGTGACAATTCCGATAGAATACCTGCAATCAGTCATCTGTTCAGTGTATTCACCACGTTCATCTCTTTGGCGAGACTTACATGACACCGAAGACGAAGTGCACAATTGCTAGCAGACGAGCTCGGAGCATGACAGATCCCAAGCTCGGACGAACCACGCCGTAGCCCATGCAGACGATGAGCAGCATGAAGAAGCTGATACTGTTTCGGCCGGCGTTCAGGATGGCGACTGAGAGGAGCCAGCTCCGTCAGTCTAAGAGTGTAGATCACAGCCGCCAATGCATAAAGGACTTACCGAGACCAAGATACACCTTGGCAAGATTTGCAGTCTATCGGAGCTGTCGTCAGCACATGCATTCAAGAACATAAAGCGAGGCTGAGACTTACTCCACTGTCGTTCAAATATCGATAGTAGCCACTCAGAGCCAACATCTCGACGACGATGAACGCAATAGTAGCCGAGACATAGTGCTGAATGGGGAGTATATCTCTGCGGTGCTTGTAACACAAGAAGGCCCAGCCTGCACCGATCAAAGCGTACGTAAACGCCAAAGCGCCATAGAACCAGATCTTGGGATATTCCGAAGAAGGCAAGTGTCCTTCGAAAGTATTCTGGAAATCCACGACGCCGCTGTAGATTGTACGGGTGGTGGTGGTGCTCGAATTACTGCTAGCTGAGCCGGCGTCGATATCGTCAGCGGACGGAGTAGCGCCCGTCGAAATCGTGACAGGCACTGCTCCGACGCAATAATAGCCGGTTTTCTTGACTTGGTATCTGAAAGGCCCGCGGTTCACATCGAGAGCAGTTGCGCCGCCTGCTCCTGATTGACTTGAAGCGCGGGTATCGAAGCGGACGGGCGTAGTCCAGATCGAGGTGTCATTTAAATACATCCCTGACGGCATGTCTATTATGAATTGACCGAGCTCGTCGACTTTGCATAGATTACCGCGATATGCTGCGAGGTTGCACACATATACGCGCTGCGAGACACGTAGTGAAATCGAAGAGGCGCCAAAGTCAGTGTAGAGAATGCAGGTGTGAGCTGACGTGCGACTGACCTCATCCTCCCATTCGTTCTTTCCCGCTCCACTGCCATCCGCATCGATGCCTAGGTACTTTGCATCTTCCCATTCGTAAATGACGAGGGCTAGCTGGCCTTTTGAAGCGGTCGAGAAGAGCACTATTGCAACCACACGAAGCGGGAAGTCAGCTCATTCTACCTTGACTTGGCTAAGACAATTCCAAGAGTCGGAATGCGCCTTCCGTTCGCCTACTGCGGCTCGCTCACCTTCTATCCAGGGTTCACGACTGCCGCCAGAGCCCCACATGCCAGTACACGTCTGACGTGAATAGTCGGTGTCGGAGCTGTTGTACCAGTATATCAAAGTGAAAAGGGCAATTCAAGGTGGTTATTCATCGTCAGCGAATGTTCCCAAGTGGCCAGCTTAGCTGACAGCTGTACGTGTGCCCTTTGTACAGCGGGCGTGTGAAGCATGTCAAGCTGGACGTCTACTCACATGAGGACCTGGTACGCATGCACCGGACGCAGCAGTACAGCCAGTAGAGCTATGGTAGCGCATATTGCTGGTATGCGCCATGCTGCGTGTGCTGCTCTGCTTCGACCAGGCGCTGCTCTTGAAGAGGTCGCCGCCAAGCTGACACGCCTGCAGGTGGCCGTCATGATCTTTCGTAGACGTCTGCGCTCCTCCGCCCAGCAGCGCGTCTCGGAGGAAATCGACTCCTCTTCAGCACCCTCGTGCGCTGCAATGAGCGCCTGCCGTCGTTTGGGAGGACCTGATGATGAGGTAGTGGCCAGAGTCGAGCACACGCGCGCAAATGGCGGACGAGCTGCGCATGAAACGCCACTGCTTTGTCTAATGAGCCAGCTTATTGGCACGAGGCGGATGGGACATGCTCGTAGGGATAAGAGTCTGTGTAGTGCGTGCGACTCGGTGTGCGTTAGACGAGAGTCCTGTGGATCACCAAGTCACGCTCAACCCGGAGAGGTCAGGAAGAGACTGTGCGCGCGAGAAGCATGCAAACATCTACAGAACTATGCAGCTCCAGGCCAGACATAAACACATTGAGACTATGTTACGGAGAGGGAATTCTTTGTTAGTATGCGCTCTCTTCTGGGTGCTGTGGGTAGTACAGTCCTATTGGCAATCCGCACGGCACGGCTTCTGCAGCACAGAGGCGCGTTGGCAGGGACGCCGTGTTACATTGTTCGAACAATGTAAGTTACTGACCGACGCGGCAGACCCTTCGTATGGCTACATCACTGGGTCGTGCCTTCACTACAACCTTTTTGCCTCTAGAGCTGCAGCTGGACCTCTGAAAGCCAGACCAATTAGTCAAGTCAGCCATTGAGATAAATGCCTACTCCCAATCTGGTCAGTCCGACCATCAGCAGTGCAGAGCGGGCCTGACGCTGTCCTGCAGCTTTGCCCTTGCAATCATATTGGACGCCCTTGTCGCTTCCCTTCTACCTTGTCGGTCACGTGACGTTGCGCGCTCTGCCCAAATATTGACGACTGTGTTCGCGCGTGTTCAGCGTGTCCAGGCACAAGACGTGTTCAAGCTTGGAGCAGCGTCGACTGGGTGCAGAGCATGGCTGCACGCAAAAAGGCAAAGGCAAGGGGGAGGAAGAAGCCTCGAAGGAATGGTGGTGGTGATGGAGTGCACCGTGAGTCTCTGCCCTTCCTTCCGCCCGCCACTTTGCGCGCTGCTGCTGCTGGGCATTCCTGTTTACATGCCTCGCGCAAAAGACGCCGTCTCGGCAAAGTGCAAAGGGACGCAGAGGCTGCAGGACGCAGAAGTGTGTCCTCCTGTGGTCGCTGAAGGACGCACATCGCTGACTTGCTCGAGTGCTCCCTTGTCTTATCATCACTCTCCTCTACGATCTCGCAACTCGAACTCGCCTCGAACGCTCTGTTTTGGGCGAAACGCATAAATCTGCTCCGGGCTGCCTCACACACACCGCGCCCATCACAATCAACGCATGGCAACGCTCCTCCATGGGCAAACGCACACATGACCGACGCCATGTCGCTGCATCCAACGCTCGTACCCATGCTCGACCCTCGTCGGCCGCCTTCTTCGGCCTCGTCCTCTGGCGGCGCTGGCCGTGACGGTGGTGCTGCTCGCCAATCTTCGACTTCGACATCAACGTATGCAACGCAATCACTACCGATTGCTGTACCTATACCTCAATCGTGGCATCTCTCGCCTTCGCCCTCGTCGACGCATGCTCGTGGCTTTGGCGCTCCTCCTCATGCTGCCCCCGCGACCGGATCCGCCGCGTCTTCGTCTTCTCATCATGCACCTCTGCCCGATCAACAACATCATCGACAACCTCAATGCCAACCCATGGCTTCGTCCGAGGGCGCTTCTCATCCCATCTACTACTATGCCAACTTTCTGCCTCCTCAAAACAACTCTCAAACCCACCTTTTTCCTCCTCAACACGCCGCTTCTTCACAACAACAACAACCACAATACTTCCACTACGCTGATCCAGGTGGCCAAGCAGCGGGTCAACAGCAGCCACAGCAACATGTCATGCACTATCCCGTTGCGTCAACCTCCGCCCAACCATGGCAGCAAGCTTCACATCCCTCAGGCCACGCGCAAGCTACGACGTCCCAAAAACAGGTTCAGTCTTCCGCTGGCCCGCTTGATCCTTCTCTGCTTTCCGACGCACAAAGTGCTGCAAGACGCCAGAATGTGATTTCACAACAACACCCGACACATGCATCTCAGCAAAGTCAGCTGAAGAAGTCTAGATCACTCAACGACAGCGGCTATGGCGAAGCTTTACAAGACGATTCACCCAATGTATCAGTGCAGGACCAGCACTCCTTCGACGACGAAGAGCTAGACGCAGATCTCACAAATCGCTATTCTACAGTTTCGCAGATTGAAGCTCAACCGGTGCTCGATCCAGATACGGGAGAAGCGAATTATCCTTGTCCTTTTTGCGATAAGCACTATGGTGGGAAACATGGACGCAGTATCTGGCGTAGACACCTCTGTAACAAACATGGGATACCGCTGAATCTTCAGCCGAGAAAGACGCGGTGGGATAATGGTGCGTCACGTTCACGGGCTTCGAATGAGATCGCTTTCAATAGACAGCTATTGACGCATCTTTTCGTCCCTTTCTTCTATCTCTGCGTCCGCAGATGCAAACCGCCCGAAAGACGAAGCGGAACGTCACAAGCGCACACTCGAGTCGAAACGTCGTTGGGCAGCCAAGAACCGAGCCGAGAAGCGAGCAAAGAAAAAGGGCACGACAGTAGAAGAAGAGCTTGGTCTCATTGAAGCTGCTGAAGGCCGAGTTGGACAAGATGACAGTGCTAGCTATGGTGATGAACAGAGCCCACTACCTATGCATCCTTCCTCTTCGTCACTCAAGAATATGGATTATGCCGCTTCCCCGAGGATGCAACATGCGCAACAGCTTCAGAATCAGCAATTTTCGGCTCGGCGGATGACGACGAATGTTCAGCAGCAGCCGCAGCAGCAGCAAGGCTTATCGCAGGTTCCGCTGCTACACGTTGGGCACGAGCAGCATAATTTCAATGTGGAAAGACTTCAAATGCAGCAGAAACAGCTTCAAGGCGAGGCAAGCCCAAACGCGGCTCAAGACCAGCAGCAGCAAGTCCATTACACATTGGCAACGCAGATCCAGAGTGCACAAAATGGCCCTTCTCCTCAACCTGCCAGCGCAACAATATCGGATGCTGGCTCGAATTTCATTCCTTATAGCCGCTCGCCTGCCCGGCCGAACGGAACTCAGCAGCCTGCAATTGCTGGTCCATCGTCTGCTGGGCAAGACATTCGCGCAAGTCATTCCCCCGTCCCACCTGTCTTTTACGACTTCGCACATGCGCCAATCCCTCTCTCGCAGGCACAGTCGTACTACTATCAGGCTTTGTCGCCTGCAATGTCGATGTCGGGGTTGACACCTCAAGACAGTCAGGAAGGCAATTCACATGCCTTGCAGCACTCATTATCAGAACTTGGTCCGAATCAAGTGTCTCCTCCAGCTGGAAGCGCAATGTCACAAAACACACAGGCGCCCGCACTCTACTTGGCACTTCCTGGCAGCGCCCAATCGCATCTATTGCAACGGAGTGCCTCGGCACCGAGCGGCGTTGGACTTGGTCTTTCGCTGGATAGATCTGGCCTACAACCGCCTAGACCACTGGACCTCTCCGACCCCATGCATCACCAGCAACGGAGTGGAGGCTACGAGCCTCAAACTTCTCATGCTGCACTATCACCTTCCAGCTATCCTCTTGCGTTGCCCGAGCAATCGGCACAGCAAATGTTGACAGAGCTGCCTCGTTCGGCGGGCTGGACGCCGCGCCAGTCTGTCTTCCCACAAAACGTGCAGCAGCTTGTACCTAGCTCGCAGCCTCAGCCTCCCACACCGTACTTTTATCTTTCTATTCCAAATCAACCACAAAGTGCGGGGTTTGCACCTTCTCCTGCGCAATCCTACGCAAGCGCACCATCGCCTGTTCCAGCTCAGCAACAGCAACAAAGTCCTCTACCGGATCTGAGTGTGAGTCAGGGGCCACTCGGGGTTCTTGCGTCTTCGCAGGAGCAGGTAGCTCAACCGCAGCCGCAAGTCCTACCTCCATTGCAGCTGGCGCCCGCACTGGAAGTCACAGAGCAAGAAGCCGACACTGTCGCCTTTGCCGCTGCAGTGCAGAGATCACAGCAGCCATCCACTGCAGCGCTCAAGCTTCCACTTCAGCTACCACGACGCCGGTCCGAGTCAAGAAAGAAGGCAGCGCAGGCAGAGTCTCCGGCCAAAGGGAAATCACAGCCCTCGGCTGTGCGGAAGCCTACGAAAAGTGGAAAGAGCCCCTCTCCTCGCAGGAAACCCGTCTCCAAGACGGCCCTTGCCAAAGTCAACAAGGAAGCCGCGATGCAGCTGCTTGCGCTCAAGACTTCCAGTTCCAGTCCACCGAGATCCGACCCGCTGGATCTGCCAGATGTCGACTTTACCGTGGACTATTCGACCAGAGGAGGCGTCGACGACTCTGGCTATGCCGCTGCTTCGGGTGATGAAGCTCAGAAAGATGGCTCAGCGGAGACGCAATCGGATGCAGAAGGTTGCATGGAGGAAAAAGTAACAGCAGAAGACGGCTGCGGAGCCCACAAACGCACTCGCTTTGTTAGCATTCCGCCCAGCTCTCCCGTGCCGCGAATGTCTCTCTCGCCAGACTCATCACCTGTCTTTGCGGTACCTTCGAGGCCTTCCGCCGCCTTTACTGCGAAGAGCAAGGCAGTCAGCTCGCTGTCTGCTTCATCCAGGAAGCGGTCCTCAAGCACGTTGGTGGACGAAAACGATGAGAATGTCTTTTCTCGCGGACGTCACGCCGGAGCAGGAGAAAAGATCTCTCTCGACTCGTCGCCTGAGAGGGAAGAGCCGCCGCTCTCAAGAAGGAGACTGCTGTCTTCGTCGCCTATCTCGCCTCGCCAACAGCGCGTCGCCTCACGAAGTCCTTCTCCTGGTGCTCGACACTCTGGCCCTGCGTCTTCCAATGTTGGGTCTTCGCGCTTCGCTACTCCGGTCGTCATGTCGACGCCGCATGCTGGTGGGCTTTTCAAATCACGCCAAGCTGGCGATGCGGGTTCTTCTGTGAATGCAAATGAAAGTGAGGACGACGAAGCTCGACCAAAGAAGCAAATTGGCGAGCCGATGAAAGCGATCAGACACCCCGGCAGTATTTTCAAGGTGGACAACTGCTCGCGCCCTTCTGCCGGTCTAGGCATGACTTCTTCTTCGTCACCCGTTCGACCGTTCCTGCTGTCCAGTCCAGAACACGCGGCAGTCTCTAGGTCGCTCGGTCTTGTTCCAGACACATTTACGCACACCAGCCTGTCACTTCCTGGCGAGTCGGAAGCTTTCGAGATGCAGTTCCTGCGAGGGTTTGGAAATCACAGCATGGGTCTGTCAAAGTACGCTAAGGACGTCTTCGGCGGGCCGTTGAACGAGCGGGACTGAAGATGAAGGTGTACAGAGAGAATGTTCGGCGCTGCGTTTGGAAGCTATTCGGTCTGCAGTCTGGAGACGGAGGGAGGCGGCAGTTGTTGTCAATTCAGCCAGCAATAGCAAAGTTCGGTTGTTCGCACTAGTCTTGGGGTTTATAAGAGACAGAGTCGTTGTGGACTGGTTTCACCGACAAGGATCAAGTCGCAGTCAATAAGAGTAGCCGTTGAAAAGAAGTCGCGCATTGCCGGAAGTGCCGCAAGAAAATTGCTCGACTGGCATGGCATCACCACTGCATCACACTCATAACTAGGGTATAGACCACGGGGAACAGACCGGGTAGAAGCTACGCTCTGCCCAAGTGGCCGCGGGGCGCGCAGGACCGGGCGAGTCAGAGCTGCTCCGGCCTTTCTTCGTGCGGTGGCGCCGGGTCGGTGATCGACGTGCTTGCAAGGAGCTCCGCGAATATTCACGTCGATACAATCTGAAGACGTAGGTTGGTCTCTCTCCTTGCACAGAACCACCCTACACGTACTCCCACAGTTCTTGTTACTGGACCGTCTACCGCCTGGAAGGTTTTGAATACACACTCGCAAAGACCAAGGTATCCACCCTACCGTCCTTTGCCCCTCGTCATATTCGAGACCACAACTGGCTCTTCGACCCCCCGCACCGGATCATTCGAGAGATAGCAAGCATGGCGCACAACGAGGAGCAGCTATTCAAGCAAGAGGTCGATCAAGTCAAGCAATGGTTCAAGGTGTGTCTGACTTTCAGAGGTTGTGCTGCTTGCACGCCCGATCTGTGCCTGCTCCGGTTCGACCGGCTACTTGAGCCAGAGGGGCTCGCTGGTCGCAAATATCCCATGCGTCGCTGTCAAGCTAGCGCAATAACCGATACACTCGACTGAGGACCTCTCGCCATTTATGTTATGTGCTCCTCCTCCAGTCACCCCGCTTTGAAGGTCTCATCAGGCCCTATACTGCCGAGCAGGTCGTAGGCAAGCGAGGCACCCTGCCGATCTCGTACCCTTCAGGTGTGCAAGGCAAGAAATTGCACAAGCTGCTGGCCGAGCATGCAAAGAACAAGACTCCATCGCACACCTATGGCGCGTGAGTCTGTCCTTTTTCAATGATACCCCCTCACTCCCTTTCTGTGGCTTTGGTGGCGAGCCGTCTAGTAGCCACTTTCCGTCAGACTGAAAGATCTTGCCAAAAATGCTGTAATGGTTTGAGCAAAATGACTGATTTGATGATGTATCTGTCACTCCTGTCCTCCCTTCTCAACAGTCTCGACCCCGTCCAGGTCACCCAGATGGCAAAGCACCTCGAAACCGTCTATGTTTCTGGCTGGCAATGCTCTAGTACCGCCAGTTCTACTAATGAACCAGGACCAGACCTTGCAGGTAAGCACTTCAAATCCGGAAACTGCTGATAATTATGCTGATTCCTGTTCCCTTTGGCAGACTAGTAAGACATTGCTTTACACCCGTATTCAGAGCAAGGAACTTACAACCGTGCATGCTATTGAAACATAGTCCCTACAATACAGTCAGTCTTTCTTAACCCTCTATGTGAGGAATCCGCTGAGCTTGCCCACTTGCAGGTCCCTAACAAGGTGGAGCACCTGTTCATGGCCCAACTTTTCCACGACCGGAAACAGCGTGAAGCTCGAATGCGCATGTCGCCGAAAGAACGTGCCAATACACCTTATGTTGACTGTATGTGCCATTTTTGCGAACTAAAAAGTGACCTTGCTGACCCTTGTCGCGCGCAGACCTTCGACCTATCATTGCCGATGCGGATACTGGCCACGGTGGTCTGACCGCTGTCATGAAGCTTACAAAGCTTTTCGTAGAGAAGGGTGCTGCTGGTATCCATATCGAAGATCAAGCTCCTGGCACCAAAAAATGCGGTCACATGGCTGGAAAAGTGCTTGTCCCAATCTCGGAACACATCAACCGACTGGTCGCCATTAGGCTGCAGTACGATATCATGGGCGTCGAGAACCTCATTGTTTGCAGAACCGATGCAGAAGCCGCGACCCTCATCTCCACCAATGTCGATGAGCGTGACCACTCCTTCATCCTCGGCTGCACCAACGAATCTCTGGCTCCTCTGGTCGAAGTGATGACAAAGGCCGAAAAGTCAGGCAAGCTGGGAGACGAGCTCCAGGCTGTCGAAGACGACTGGACCGCCAAGGCTGGTCTGGCTCTCTACAGTGACGCTATTGCTGCAGCTCTCAAGAAGAAGGGTGTCGCGCAGAAGAAGATTGACGACTTCCTCGGTCGAATTGCGCATGTTTCGCACGCGAAAGCCGTCAAGCTGGCCAAATCAGAATTTGACACCGAAATCTTCTGGGACTGGGATCTGCCACGCACACGTGAAGGCTACTACCGATACCAAGGCGGCACTGCCTGCTGCGTCAATCGAGCCGTCTTCTTTGCACCATACTGCGATGCTCTCTGGATGGAGACAGCGAAACCTATCCTTCCTCAGGCGAAGGAGTTCTCTGCCGGTGTCAAGAGTGTTCATCCCAACAAGTGGCTCGCTTACAACTTGTCGCCTTCCTTCAATTGGGATGCCGCTGACTTGAGTGAAGACGACATGCGAGCTTACATTTGGGAACTCGGCAAGCTGGGCTTTGTCTGGCAATTCATCACTGTAGGTAATTTACGCTTCTCAAGCGAAATCAATTTTGAGAAGATTTTGTGCAATGCTCCTCATTCAGCTCGGTGGCCTGCACTCGAATGCCTTCATTTCCGACCAATTTGCAGCTGCCTATGCGAAAGAAGGCATGCAAGCCTACGTTACCTTGGTACAGCGGAAAGAGCGAGAAATCGGCACAGATGTATTGACGCATCAGAAATGGTCTGGTGCAGACTATGTGGACGGACTGCTCAAGACTGTCACAGGCGGCGTGTCCTCTACCGCTGCCATGGGCAAGGGTGTTACCGAAGGCCAGTTCGGAATGCCGGGCAAGAAGAATCCAAAGGTTTAAAGGCGCAGGTGCTTTCTTCTTTCTTCTTTCTTCTAGAGTCTGCAACCCTGTCTGTGTAGCACATGTATATGTCTACAATCTGTATAGCCGAACGTGTACTGTTCATGCGTAGGCCTATATCGTTACGGCGCTCTCGAATTGCGTTGCAGAGACTCAGTGCGTCAGTCACGTGAAACCTTTGTAAATGCGGATCTGGCTCCCAGCCGGCTGATGAACGACCTTGGCCAGCACTGGCTGGTCTGAGAGGCAAGAAAGTCCTCTGTGTGCTCTCGCGCCCTCTTGTGCGCGCTCTATGTCGTATTCCGCTCGCATTGCGATACACGTCATTGTGGCAGAAGGTTCGGCAAATGCGCGCTGATTGCTTGGCAGCAAACGACCCTCTTTCTTGCAACCAGACGGACAGCCAGTATCATCGCGGACACAGTCACGGTGTGAGGCTTGAACACACTGAAGATGCCTCACGGGGATCTTGCATCCGTGGTACTCGACGCTGCACGCAAGGAGCGGGCGAAACAAGATCATGGCCAAACGGGCGAAGCTGGCAATGGCGGTCGAGGGGATTCGCAAGAGCTAGACAAGGGCAAACAGCGCGCGAACGGGACAGATCACAAGAGCATGAACGGTCACAGCCATGCAAATGGCTTTCTCATGCCTCCCAAGGATGACTCTCGCGGCTTGACCGCTTCGCCGGAACCACTGGATTCGGACCACGACGATCAGGGTGGCCAGCGGCAGCAGCAACCAGAGGCGCAGAATGGGGCGGCACATCAGCAAGACAGCGCTGCACCAAGTGGACGCAGTACGCCAAAACCTGCGCGCAAACGTCCCGCCACTCAGAATCGACCCTCTGCTTCTGCTCGAAGACTATCGAGCCCCTTTTTCAGCAAGTATGGCTCCAGCTCTGGCTCGTCGTCCAAGGCAAACAAGCAAGCTGCACGCAAGCAGTATACGAGCGAAAGTTCCCAAAACCCAGATGTCGAGGATCGCCACTACTATGGGTCATCAGATAACGCCAGGCGCGACATTTTGGGCAATAGTCACCTCAGCCACCCGATGCAGAATGGCAAATCCTCTGAAGGTGAACAGCGTCTGGCCAACAATGCTCTATCCAATGCGACTTCTGCGACCTCTGGTGAAGAAGCCATGGAGGGGGCCAAGAAGAACTCCATCAAAGACGAAGACCCTCAGCAAGGCCGCGATTTCTCCTCTTCTCAGCCAATGCGTGGTCCTTTCAGCCGCCTGGATAGCTCCAGAGGGCAGTCTTTGATGAGCCGTAGAATGAGCACCGGTCATCACGAAAAATCTCGCAAAAGTTCGCGCCGCAGTGATGACCACCACGAAGCGTCTGGCTCGGACAGTCAAAGGCGATACAGCGTCTCTGGCGCTCATCAACGCTTTGCAAACGCTCTCAGTCCTCAAGACGAGTCTGCCGTTGCAGATGCATCAACAGACGATGAGCAAGCCGGAGAAGGACGACGCTCCCCCCGGCGGTCCTTCTTTGCCAGTCCGAGATTCGAGAAGCATGCCTTTTACAAAGACTTCGCCACCGACAACAAGCAAGGCAAGCTGAGCCGCAAGAACACAGAGGACAGAATAGCATCAGGGGGTAATCGACCCCCACCGCGGTCCGAACTGTCGCGAAGAAGCAGTCATAGATCGCTCAGTGACTTCTTGCGGCGTTCGCGAGGGCCATCGGAGCACTTGCCAAACGGAGAAGGTGCACAAGAAGATCAGGAAAATCGACCTCCTCTGTCGCGTGCTAACACGCAAGCTGATGGCAGCGTACCGGCTAAGAGCCGGTGGAACCAGCTAAAGCAGCGGCTTAGGCAAGAGAAGAAGCCTGCTGAGCTCGAAAAGCACCTCACGGGACAGGAACTCATCAATGACCTGTCTCTCGGCATGGTTTCAGTCATGATGCTGAAGATGGCTTTTGATCGTGACGAGCATGATCAGCACAGGGTACAGCTATTCGGGTTTCCTCAATTGAATGCATTGCTGACGTTTCGTCTTTCTCACAGATCCCAGTTCTCCTCAATTACCTTCGACTCCGCATCACTGATTCCGTCTATCCCTTCCATCAATCACATGCATTGTTCCGCATTGAGCTTGAATATGGCGATGGTCTGCTCAAATGGGTCATTTATCGCGAATTGCGAGACTTTGTCAACTTGCACACGCATTACCGAGTAGCAAATGTCACGCACTCGCTGGACCGCTTCCCAGCTTTCCCAAAGGTCTCGATTCCCTACTTCAACTTCTTGCGCAATCAAAGCAAAGAAAAGGGAGGTTCAGCTCCCAGCAAATCTGAATTTGCCAAAATGCAGCGCGAAGCCATGGAGAATTATCTTTTGCAGCTGATCCGTGCAGTCGTACGTCACACAATGCGCTGTTGGCTTTGGTACCGAACTGATTGCCCATACACTAGATGTTCCGGCCTGAGGCGAATCGGCTCTGCAAGTTCCTTGAGCTCTCGGGTCTTTCTCTAGCACTCGCAAACAAGAAAGGTGGCTCACAAGGAAAGCAAGGCTTCCTGCGCGTTCTCTCATCTGCCTCAAGGCACAAGAAACCCGGTTTCCATCCCTTGGAGCTGAAACGTCGACACGAACCGAAGTGGTTCATGGTGCGCGAGAGCTATATCGTTTCCGTGTCGGAACCATCAGATGTAAGCTTTTCGTATGACCGCCTCGACAATGACACTGAAGCCGCACGCCCTTGGCGGTAGACGAAAATCTGGGATGTCTTCCTGTTTGATACAGACTTTCAGATTGAACGGCCGAAAAGGCTTTATCGGCAAGGCCTCGGTTTCTTTGCTGATCAGAAGCAAAAGACTCAAGACAAAGATCCCCGCGAAGACCACGCGGAGGTCTTGCCAGAAATACAAGATTTCGAAGGTGCTGAAGGAATTAAGGGTGGCGCTGTGGGCGATCCAAATGATCCCTCAACGACGACGGCAGCCAAAGAAGACCCTCAGAACCTCAAAAACGCGAGCGCACATACGTTCTACATCAGGAACGCCGAACGAAAGCTAAAGTTAGTCGCTAAGAGCGAAAGGCAAATGGACCAATTCATTGCAAGCATCGAGAAAATGTCCGCCAAGACAATTTGGGGGAGCAGAAACAGGTTTAGTAGCTTTGCTCCTATTCGCATGAACGGTTCAGCCCAGTGGCTGGTGGATGGAGTGAGTCTCAGTCTCTACCAGGTGGACAGTGGAATTGATGCTGTCTTCAGCGTGATTACTTCTGGAATCTGTCGCGAGCGATACTTCTGGCAAAGGAGTCGATCTACATTCACGATTGGTGGATCAGTCCTGAGCTATATCTGCGTCGCCCGCCAGCAGAGAACGGACGGTGGCGACTGGACCGTCTCTTGCAACGAAAGGCGGAAGAAGGAGTGCAAATCTTCATCATCATCTATAACGAGGTCTCAAATGACTTTACGCCGGTCGATTCCGCGTATACGAAGCACCGACTGGCCGATCTTCACCCGAATATCATGGTGCAGAGATCTCCAAATCACGCACAGACACGGACCCTGCTCTGGTCACATGTAAGCCAGCTACGAGAAGATGCTGACAACTCAAGCTGACTTTGGTGGTGCAGCACGAGAAGATGTGCGTAGTGGACGAAACAATAGGTTTTATGGGTGGGCTCGATCTCTGCTTTGGACGGTGGGACACGCCTGCGCATGTCTTGCTAGACGACGCGCCGCCAGTGAAGGATGATCTGGACTTACCCGGACACGAGGCAAGCGGTGAAGACCAGTCGAGTGGACGAGGTCAGATCTGGCCTGGGAAAGATTACGCGTATGCCGTTGTCGTCTAATAGTCGAAAGTATACTCTCTAACTCGCAGTCTTTTCCCAGGAACTCACGCGTTACCGATTTCGTTGCCTTGAACAAACCGTTTGAAGACATGTTCGACCGCTCAAAGATACCCCGTGAGCCATGGCACGACATTGGTTTACAGATCATCGGCCAGCCAGCTCGAGATCTTTGTCGGCACTTCGTGCAGAGGTAAGTTGGTAGGAACCCCTACGACGCACTGCATCGGCCGCTGACCAAGTGCGACATCCAGATGGAACATGCTTCTTCGCATCAAGAACCATCGGAGATTCATGCCATTCCTTCTGCCTCCCTCGGACTTCACGGCGCGCGAGCTTGAAGCAGCTCAGCTTGCGGGGACCTGCGAAATGCAAATTTGTCGCTCTTGCGGACCCTGGTCCATTGGTACTCCCAACAGGATTGAGCACTCCATACAAACGGCATATCTCTACGCCATCCAGACATCTAAGCATTTCGTATACATAGAGAACCAGTTCTTCATCACGAGCACCACCGTCGCCGGAACGGCCGTCGAAAACAATATTGGCAATGCACTGGTCGAGCGGATCCAGCGCGCGCATCACGAAGGCACGCCTTGGCGAGCTGTCATCGTGATCCCTTTGGAGCCCGGTTACCCAATGCCTATTGATCACCCGGATGCTGGGTCTGTGCGGCTGATCATGGAGTGCCAATTCAACAGCATTTGCAGAGGCGAAAACTCTATCTTCGCTCGACTGCGTCGGGACGGCATAGATCCAAACGAGTACATTAGCTTCTATAGTCTGCGCAACTGGGCACGCATGAGCGATGGTACACTGGCCACCGCTGCCATCTATATACATGCGAAATGTATGGTGGTGGACGATCGCATAGTCATCATTGGCTCTGCCAATATCAACGAGAGATCGCAAAGGGGAGACAGAGACTCTGAGTTGGCGTGCGTCATTCGAGACACCGACATGATCGATAGCACAATGGCTGGCAAACCTTTCAAGGTCGGCCGATTCGCACACACGCTGCGGATCCGGCTCATGCGTGAGCACCTCGGCGTAGACGTTGATGCAGTCGAAGAAGAGGAGGTCAATATGGACTTGTTCAATCGCAAGCCAGTGGAGTCGGCAGACAATCTCGAACCCTGGGATCCGCGCGAAGAACAGGTGAACTCTGACACGAACGTTCTCAAGGGCGTCGATCATAGGTCGCGGATAAAGGACCAAACCCAAAAAGCTGCTACCCTGACAGGCAAAGTCATGGACGGCGGTGCTCAAGCAGTCGGAATGGGTGCTCAGAAGGTCCTCCCCGACCTAAGCAACGCCCAGGTCAGCGCTCTTACGGGCGACAAGCCTGTAGAGAATGCCAAGACGACACAGGCCCAAGAAGACGCTCCAAGCCGAGGCGATCAGATCGTGTCTGGTCAAGTAGAGGGGAAAGGACATGCTAGTACAATCGTACCTACTTTGGAGGAGAAGGTTCTCGCAGAGACCGGCGCTGTTGGCTCGGAGGATGGTCGAGCAAGCCCAGGTCCCAGCGCCTCGGATAGCAGCAATGCTCAGCCGAAGCATATTCCCCAGAACTTGCAGCCACCTAGTGATGCTCACGGGAAAGAGCGTCCGGAAAATCCTGCTGTTTCCGACGATTTGTCCAAGACCAAAGGTCAGGCGGCCACGCAAAATCAAGGTGGTGTCCACGACACGCGTCAGCTGGCAAAGGATGGCACCCTCGACGGCTCGGAGGTGCCTGAAGACGTCGAAGCAGCTCACGAAGCCACACAGCAAGACGCTATCAACGCACAAGACCATGAACGTCATCGCTCTTCTGCCCAGCATGACGCTAGGACATCGCCTACTCAGCACCAGCGAATGCCTAGTAATGTCAGTGCAGCGACATCACAAGGTACACGCGAGGAGAGAACCTCTGGCGGAGCAGAGGAACGGTCGCCGACCAGCAAGCATTGGACGAATGAGATGATTGCGAATTCAAATCAGGCAAATGACATCATGCGAAGGCACATTGCAGGCAAAATGAGCGCGTACACATTGCCTACCAAGCGGCCCGTGGTCGATCCGAAGCAGTTTGCCGATCCATTGATCGATGCCTTTTACCGCGATGTCTGGATGGCCGCTGCCACGCGAAACACAGAGATTTTCAGGAAAGTGTTTCGCAGCTGTCCAGATGACATGGTAACGACCTGGGCAATGCTAAAGGAATGGAACGCTTGGACCAAGCGACACGACAAGCCTGTGCAACCTTCTCGCTCCGGCGGAAAAGAAACCCTCTCTGGCGGACCTGGCGGACCTCCTCCACCAACGGAAGACGACATTATGGGAGATAAAAATAACCCCAAGTCGCCAACGGAAGCGCAGTCTGAGATTGAGAATCAAAAGAAACGCGCTAAGCAGCATCTGGAAGAGCATTTCACCGAAGACGAGATCGAGGAAATGGCAGCTCTCTTGGAGGAGACTACTGGCCAGTTGGTCATATATCCGACCAGGTTCTTGGAAGGCGAGAGTGCAGGTCAAAGTAGGTCTTGCCTAGCCGGGCGTGATAGGGCGCAGCGTGCTCATGTTCTTTTCCTTGCAGACTTCCTATGGTCCAAAGATCGCATACCACCTCTGGCAATTTACAACTGAGTATCGACAAATCTAATGGAAGCAGCATGCATATCCACGCAACACCATGCTGTCTCCATGCAATCAAGCAAGTGCAATAGATCGGTGTGGTGACTATCAAATAGGCAAGACGGTCTGTTGTAAACGAGGCATGTGTATCCCTTCACTAGAAAGTCGCTCTATCAATCAAAATCCTAGTTAAATGCATTGTGGGCAGCAAAACGTGCACCATAGTCCTGGCTTGATACATCGACTGATCTCGACATGCGCAGAAAGCTTGCCAATGGGTCACGAGCTTGCTTGATTACTTAAAGTATGCTCCACTAGCTTTCCGTCCTACAGGCTACTTGACTTGCTCTCTACGTCCTGGTCCGTCTCGCCGGCGGTTTCCGCATCCGAGCGCCCACCAGCGGTATCTGGACCTACCGTGCTGGACGGCTCAGCGTCAGATTGCTTTACTACGCCCGCGTGTGACTCAATATCGATAGTTGCGTTTGCGAGCCCTGTCACTCGAGGCTGTCTTTGCAGATCGCTGATCGGTCTTGGAGGCTTTCTCAAGGCTTTGAGACGTCGGCGAGTCACCTGCTCGTCAGAAGCAAGAGTTCGGATGAGGTCCACATGAGCTGGATTGTTGCAACGAAGAAATGCACAAGACGTACCATCACAGGAGCGCTGCTTTTCTGAATAAGGTAGTGTGACACGCT
The DNA here is from genome assembly GCA_003351005.1 of Cystobasidiaceae sp. HBUAS51001. Lineage (NCBI taxonomy): Eukaryota > Fungi > Basidiomycota > Cystobasidiomycetes > Cystobasidiales > Cystobasidiaceae > Cystobasidiaceae sp. HBUAS51001. Next base: position 72,080 of record QOZY01000067.1, read on the forward strand.
ACCCAATACGATGCCTTTGAGTCTGCTCAAGCCTCGAGATCCAATAATGACCAATGTAGGCTGGAAATATTCAATGAGGTCAACGAGCATGTGCCTCGCGTTCTTGGCGTGGATAGCTTGACATCGGACTCGCACATGCAATCGAGTTCGTTCGAGTAGAGCGGTTGCTTCAATGCGACAATATCCAGCGTCAGCAGAATGACATACCCCAAAGGCGGGTTGGGGAAAATGACCAAAGTACGCACCTTCTCGTGACAGCTGAAGAGCTCTTGTTTGCCGTTCTTGCTGGGCGCGAATCTTGATAGACTTGTCTTGCGCAGCGCCCGGCTCCGGATCCACTGTGACGCAGATGAAGGATAGGTACTTTGCCCTCAGTCCGGCTACAGGCGTGATATGAAACACAGTGATTGAGAAAAACTCACATTTTGAGTCTGTTTCCATAACAGTGATGAACAGCAGCTGATCACCACTTCTCAGGACGGTCCCGATGGCCCATTCTATTGCATAGTAAGATTCCTCAGATAAGTCGCTAGCGACTACGTATGTCTTTCTCCGCCTCTTCTTGCGCGAGACTTGTGAGGCAGACAGTGCTGCCGCTTTGGCGCCGTTTGTATCTGCTGCAAATTCCGCATCGACGTCCGACGGTATCACATACGAGTCCGGCTCGCCGTGCGTCAGGGTGATGGTGCATCGATTGCGCTCGTAGACGGGCCGAGAAGCGACGAGTGGTATCTGAGCACGTATGGTTCCACTTCTTGTCTTTTCAGACCGTGTGGTAGCAGGGGCAGATCCCGAGCCTGCGAATGTAGAGGAAGTTGTCGATTCAGGCGACAGCGTAGGCGAATTGGTAAATGAAGCCGAAGCTTGGCGCGAGGAAGTAGCAGAAGTCGAAGTGGAAGCAGAGACAAAAGGCGAAGCGGGTGACCTGACTAGATTAGGCCAATCTTCCTGTGCGCCAGTTTCATCGTAGTAGTATGCATCATGTCCGAAATCCTCTAGATCTTCGTCCCCATCCTCGCCATCTAGTCCCTGACCAGATCCACTCGCGCTCCAAAGTCTGGATTTGGAGTTGAGGAGTTCTGATGCTGACATCGGACCTGCGTTTGCTTCTGTATTTGCGAGCAGCGTAGGATCCATGTAATCTTCGTCATCGTAATCATCACTATCGTTGCCCTCGCTTGCAGTTGCCTCGCTTTCAGACTCGCTCCTGACAGATGCATCGAGCCATACATCTTTCTTACCAGACGTCGATGAGGAAGCGGTCGCAGGACCGGCAGGCGGGGATTGAGGTTGGCTGGCGAGGGAATTACTACTGCTTGAAGGCTTGAGAATGCCTTTTGGCTTTGGAGCGTGCAGAGGTGAAGCATCGTTATCGTCTCTGCTTTCATGGTACGCATTCCGAGGTAGGAGCTTGGAAGGTTTGATGCGTGAGCGTGAAATAGAGGAGTCGTCTGTAGGTCGAGAGGTGGTAATTTGTGGTGGGGTTGTCTGTGTAGACGCAGCAGATGGTGAAGCGGATGGTCCCGCGTCCTGCCCAAGCGAAAGTGCAGATGTGGATCTTGACATGGACATTTCTGGACTGGTTGTTGCTGATTGATTGCCCTTGCGCACCTGTGCCACCGCATCACCGTCCGACTCGGCTTCGCTCACGTTGGCCGACGAGGGTGCGCTGGCATAGTCCTTCCTGCGCATGTAGGATTCGACATTGTCCCCATCCGTATCTGGGTACCCCTGCTTGCTTCTCCTGTAGCGCTGCCTGCCTGCATAAGGCGATGGGGTTCTGCCAGACTGTTGCTTGGTCTCTACAGTGGCACTACCGCTGGAGCTGAATGTCCGAAAGAGCGAGCGCGACTTTCGGCGCTTAGATCCATTGTCATCTGCTTGATTCTCATCGTCGCTGTCGCTCGAGCCGCTGTCGTTTTCCTTGTCCTTGCTTCTGATGAAGGAAAATGATGGCAGTTTGCGAGACAGCGAGCTGGCCATTGTTGGGCGACGTGCACTGGAAGAACGTGAGCTGCAAGCAAGACGGCTGTCAGCCTATAGAGACATATAGACAGCATGTATCTGTATGGTTGCTCACGAGGATTTCTCCAGCACGTCCAGCCTACACTTGTCGACAGTCTAGAACCGCAGAAACCAGTGGCCAAACGCCTAGGTGAAGGCTGCGCGCGAGCAGAGGAACAGGACTAGAGATGACGCGGCGGCTTTGTGACTCCGAGCATCGGACTTGCTGGGCGGAGACAGAGAGTGGGCTTTTTCACGAACCCTTGGCGCATGTAGTCTGTGCTGGACAAAGGCAAGACGTGGTCGGCAAGCCTCGAGGTACAGTCTCGGTGCTCTGACGGACTGGCACTCTTGGTGGGGCTAGTACATTGCCGGGAAGATACGCTCTTGATGGAGATCACGTTCCTCATCCAGAAGCTTGTTCCATGTTCAAAGGCGGACCTTGCCTGCTGCCTCCTGCTACTTGCACATCCCCACGTCGGTGGCGTCTATCTTTTCCCAAAGTCACATGACGTCGGCGCGGTGTCTCTGAGCACGAACAAGACAAAGACGGCGCGGCATGAGACAAACAACGGCACAAGTCGTCACAGGCAGGTCTGGACTGTCATACAAAGGGTCTATTCCGCATCTCGGATAGCGCACAGTCACAGCAACGTAGCAGAGTGACGTCGGACCCAAGCTTGCAGAGGCGCAGACGCCACAGCATATCACACTGAACTTGGTCGCTTTTCACGCCTTTCCAGCTTTCCAGATTCAGGACCGTCTCTTGCCTCTGCTCCACGTAGTCAGCACCACACACAGCTCATACCAAGCTCAACATCAACCGAGTCGCACCAATGGCTTTTGGAAGACGCTCAAACGATACCACCCGGTCGACCAGGTCCACACTCTCCACTGGCTCGTCTGGCCACAGCCCCACCGCAACCTCGCCCCGCAGCCCTACTGGCGTCAAGCCAAAGCGAAAGGGTGGCATCTTCAGGCGCATCCATCCCGATACTACAAACCCCGCTCTTCAGGTGCGTCTACGTCTCTGTAGCGAGCTGAGAGCGGAATCCATTGCTGACCTTCTCGTCGCCACTTTGATCACGTGTCTGTTCATCCCTTCCTTCGCCTCGCCTCGCCTCACCTCACATCCTGCCTTATCTCGTTCTTGACTTATATTGATGTGCTGCACCTCGGCGTGGCCTCTCTCCCTCTCTCTACCTCATGCTTATTGATACACAGAACAAGATTAACAATCCTGACGTTTCCGGTGCAGAAGCTACACGAGCTCAAGAGGAACTTCGCGAAAGGGTAAGCAGTGTCAGAAATGCCCAAAGTGCGTTACCGTCCTTCTCACTGATACTCACATTTCGTCTACACCTTGTCACCAGGGCGTCACTCCTCCCAAACGCAGCATGGGAACCCGCATGGCTCGCCTGAGGAACAAGTGGTCCAGCAACGGTCAGGCAACTTCAAAGACCACGCCAAAGACTTATTGAGAGACCTCCTATCGCTCAATACACATTCGATACGAGCACAAGCTCCACAATGAACCAGGATCGCCTGTACTTTTTCCTTCCTGAGTGATCATTCTCCACGTTTTTCTCTACGACGCCCCACTTGATATCCCGTATGTAGCATACATCGCTTGCCGTTGCGCTCATCCGCTTCCCCTCTCCTCTCTATTGTTGTTGATAGTCTTTGATAAAGTGCAATCTTGCTTCCTGCCTATCTCTGCTGGTGAGGCATAGATTGCTATCCGCTTTCCTCTGCGGTCTTCAAATGCCATCGCCACTTGCGCGTAAAAGGTCGACTTCCATGCCCAAGGAAGGATCAGGTGTTTTTGTAATCAATGGGTGTACACCTGTGCCATGTTGCTGAAGAGGATTTATGCGGCTCGAATACTTTCAGAGTATCGAAGTCAACTTGTCACCCCAGGGTCTCTTCTTGAGCGACTCAAATGCCACTCCCTCCACCATGCCGCCCAAGAAGAAAGACAAAGGCAAAGAACGAGCAACGCGCGTAGCAGACGACAGCGACGATGACATCCAGGCTGTAGATAAACAAGAACAAGCGCATGGCGAAGCGCTGTCTTTTAATGGTGAGCACGGAGAGTGGACGTGATCGGGCATCCAACTTGTACTTCACGTGTGTATCGCTGATGATTGGAATTGTCGATGGCCACTATTGTTACACCATCACTACCTAACCTGTTTTCTGATGCATACTGGGCTCTTTTGGACTCCCGAAATCACAGAGATTGTCCAGTTCGTGGCAGAGTTTCGTGAGTCCGTGATCCTGGCTTGCTGACTTGCACGGCGAGCTGACGCATCAATTTGGCATTGACACCCTTTCCTAAATCATAAAACCCTGACAGTCGAAGTCGCCTTCCACGCCATACTTTACATTCGCCAAGTCTATCCCAATTGTGCGTTCTCCTGGAGTTTGCGCCACCGCGCTCGCGCGTTCCCTTTTCCTTGGCTCCTCCATACTCGTACTTGCAACTGAACCCTCCCTGGTACTCTCCCAGACATATTTACCAAAGTCAAAAAATATGACACGCCAGTCTGGAAGTCGCGTGTTCCGTTGCTTACGGACTATCTGAGCGATGCGGTCCAAGCCGTCAAAGAGCAGCTTCTTCAGGTGAGCAGGTACGGCTGTCAAGCGTCTGCCTTTGAAAGTAGCTACCATATTGACATGCTTTGGGCTACATGCAGGGAACAGCCCGCCAAGTTTGCATGACGATCCGCTCAACTCGAACAAATCGTTTCCTAGAGACTTTTTGCTTTGATTTTACTTTTCTTGGCCTCAGCAAGCTCTTTTTTGCTTCCACGCAGGAAAAGGACCTCAAGTTAGTATATGGACTGAATGCTCTCATACCTCTCTCGGTAGCTGATAGGTTCCTCCTGTATGTTTTCCGCAGAATTGCGGGCAGTCCGACGAGAGATCAGCTCGCGATGCATCTTCGGGGCATGTTGCTGAAGCTGAACGTAGTAGAAGGCCAGTTGGCCGGCCAATTGAACGGTACGGATCTTACATTGCAAGCAGTAAGGTAATGACAAGTAGCTGACCCGTTGAGGCTATCTCCTTGGGGGCTGCAGAAGAGTGTACCTTTGATATCGGAGTCAAGATGCAAGAAGACATGCAAGTCGATCCCACTTACGCGGACAGAGCCAAGGTATGTTGATGCGTGTCTGGTTCAGCAGGCGTTTGCCTCATTTTTGCTCCCTTTTGCACCTTGTTTTGACTCAAAATCATCTTTAGGGAAGCGAACCTGCGTGGATACCCCGGCAGCATAGCGAAGACAAGATGGTTAGCATCCCAATACGGACTGTGAATCTGGGAGCCATTAATGTGTGTCACTCGAGCCTTCTTTCGGCCCATAGACAATCTGATACTGATTCCTGACGGTTTGGCTTACAGATGCAGATGATGGTGCTCGAGAATACATCCAAGACGGAAGATAGAGACTCGGCTTTTCAGCCTTAGCAGCCGGACCGGAATGGCTTGCACGGCTCTCTATGGCACGTTATGCTTGGCAGCCTTGCCGAGTGCGCCACTTAGCCACGCGACGATCTCATAGACAGCTCTACATCAGGCATGTATGGTGCGGGTCAGCAAACGCCAACCTCTTTCGTGACCGGGACCTCGCCCGCCGGCGCCACCAGTCGATATAACAGACCCAACGTGCCCTAAATGACGAAAGTAGCGCCTGAGAGCGTCTTTCTAGGAGCTAAGCTACAGATCTCAAGAGCCTGAAAATGAATAAATCTTTTGTAGCCCGAGATACATGTTTTTGCTGGCTCAGCTCTGGCCATTTGCGGGTAAAAAAATTCCAATTGTAATGGTATTGGTCTTTTGTAATACCATTGATAAAAATAGTAATGCCTCTATATAGGGGTAATGAAAGATTAGCAAATTACTAATGTTGAGACTGATCATCATAAAGATGGCAACAGAAGCTTACCAGTTGTTAACCTGCTGAAAACAAGTAGGCTCTGCATTAACCCAACAATCATGGGCAGACCGTCGAAAGCCACCCGCGGAAGAATTGCGAATCTTTCGAAAAAGAAAAGCCATGGACAGTCCAGAGAAGCAACGCCAGGCTATCGTGAAGTCATTCACATCAAGGAACATGAGGAGGTGTTCCAGGTTCATGTTGTGCCTGATGGAGACGACAGAGCAAGCCAGGAACCGGCCGATCATCCTCGAGACGCCTGGGAGGAACTGGCTGCAGAAGGACTCGGAGACAGCAGCCAGGAGGACGAGAACGAGTTTGGCGAAATCGAAAACAGTGACGACACGTGGATCGACCATTCGCAACCCGGTACTGTCAAGACTTTGCGCATGGACACGTCCAAAGCTGAGTGGCGACGCGCCGAGCATGCACTTGGATGTGTTTGTTATGATGGCCGCTCCAGTAGAACAAAGAGAAGAAAAGCTAAAGCTCTAAACGACAAGGCTCTGTGAGTTCCCGTTGATGCGCTCGCCGAGATGCCATCTGACACTTTTGCAGTGAGGCTCGGAAGATGCGACCGCTCACGACAAAGGCCTCCGTTGCGTCTTCGACACAGACCAGGCGAAATCAAAATTGCGCAGACGAAAACGACAAATCTGGCGGTATTTTGACAACAGTGCACTGCCAACTTTCCCTTCATACAGCGACAAAACGAAAAGATGCACTCGGCACAGCGAACCTAAATGCCGACATCACGCAGCCAGATTTTGACGACCCTCGTGTTCGGTAGAGTCGAATGCGATACGGGTAGCTATGTTCATCGACTGGAGCTCTTGGAACTGCGCAATATCATACAATACATCAGCTGCGCGTTAATCATAGTCAATAATATGCTACTCACGAGAAGCTTGCAGGCATATGGCAGCAGAACCTGCGAGACTGCCGTCTTGTTCTTGCACGACCGACACTCGAAAGATTGCTTCTTCAGATTAGCGATTGCAATCATACCGCAGCTGTTCGGAATCGTCAGCGACGCCTTGGTGGATCAAAGCAGAAAGGTACTCACATGTCACAGACATGCACTCTGTAGCCATCGGAAGCTTCGAACATTCTCTCCTTTAGGAAAGCAGCAATGCCGTGTGCAATCATGCAATCACGTTCCATCTCTCCGAAACGAAGACCGCCATCTCGCGACCGACCCTCGACCGGCTGTCTTGTCAGAATCTGAACTGGTCCACGCGCCCGTGAATGGATCTTGTCATCAACCATATGCTTAAGGCGCTGATAGTAGGTGGGTCCGAAGTAGACTTGAGCGCGCAGCTTTTGGCCTGTATGGCCGTTGTACAGCACTTCTAGTCCTCGAGATTGGTAGCCTTGTTGCTTCAGAAGAGCAGAGATGTGCTCCACCGTGACCTCATTGAATGGCGTAGCATCACCTTCGTTTCCGTGAATGCACGAGACCTTGCTCAACAAGGCCTCGACCAAATGTCCGATTGTCATTCGCGAGGGAATAGCGTGTGGGTTGATGATGAGATCTGGGGTGATGCCTTCTGCAGAGAATGGCATATCTTCCTGGCGGTATGTGATACCAATGGTACCTTTTTGACCGTGACGCGATGCAAACTTGTCGCCGACTTGTGGAACACGGGTAGACCGCACACGGATCTTGACGAACTTCATGCCTTCAGAGTTGGTCGTCACCAGCACTTGATCGACGATGCCATTCTCTGTGCTCTTGAGAGGTGTTGAGACATCTCGTTTGGTCTGACCTTTCGTCCGCTGACCCAGCTCTTCGCTATCTTGCGGTATAGGAGCAGTCTTTCCGATAATGATGTCCTCGCCCGACACTCGTGCACCGGGATAGACGAGACCATCATTTCCCAATTTGTCGTATGTCCCGTGTTTGAGCTTGAGCGTTGTGTCGCGCGTTGGCTTTTCAAACTCCTCCATCTGCAGTGTACCCTGCTTCTTCTCAACATCCATGTAGGAGCGGTAGTAGAGCGAACGGAACAAGCCGCGATCTATGCTGCTCTGGTTCATGATGACGGAATCTTCTTGATTGTATCCAGAGTAGCACAAGATGGCGACAATTGCATTTTGCCCAGCTGGCAACTCCCGGAAGTGCAGGTATTCCATGGACCGCGTGGTAGCTAGCGGCTTTTGAGGGTAGTAGAGAATGTTGGCCATTGTATCCATGCGGACTTGATAGTTGGTCAAATAAACACCCATGGCCTGCTTGCCCATAGCAGATTGATAGGTGTTTCGAGGGGATTGGTTGTGGTCTGGGAAGGGGATAATGGAAGCACAAATACCCAAGATCATTGCCGGATGAATCTCGCAATGTGTCCATGTCTGGCAGTACTGTGCGACACTCGGTTTGACTCGAGCGCCAAGTTCCAATGGCTTTTCCATAGCTTTGCCGGTCATCTGATATTCGCGCACTTCCTCCAAGTCCTGCGGAGTCATGCTGATCATGACTGTCTCTTCTTCCTCTGCGTCCAGATACTCAACAATGCCATTGTCAACAAGTTGTTGCCAGCGGAACTCGTTGCCTTGGTCGTCGACTCCTTCATTGATCCAGTTGACGTGTTCTTTCCGGAGAGCAAGCGTGTTATCCTCTTCCACAATGAACAGCGGCCGGCACACACGGCCAGCGTCTGTGAAAATCCTGAGCTCGCGCTCGCGAACGTCTCGCACGACCGAAACTTCGCCAGAGATGTCACCGCATCGACGAAGCTTTTTGATGGTAGTCACAAGCTGATGTGGATCCTTGTGCACACCTTGCCACACTCCGTTGACGAAGACCTTTGTGCTTCTCGAGAGATCTGACGAGAACTCTTCAAAGTTCTCCATGCCCCACTCTTCCAGAAACTCCACGATCGGCGCAGACGGTGAGCCAACTGAAATATAAGCCATGAGGGCAAGGTTTTTGACGAGACCGCATGCCTGACCTTCCGGTGTTTCGGCTGGACAAACCATACCCCAGTGCGAGTTGTGCAGCTGGCGCGGTTTTGCAATCTTGCCGTCTCTTCCGATGGGGGTATTGCACCGGCGAAGATGGGAGAGAGTCGATGCAAAGGTGTAGCGATTGAGTACTTGCGAAACACCAGCCTTGGCTTGCATTGCCTTCTTCTGGTCTCCCCAATTCCCGGTGGCCAGCGAGTACCGGAGTCCGTTGCTAATTGTCGTGGGTCGGATAGCTGATTCGAGGCTGAATTCCTTTTGCAGCTCAACACATTTCTGCAAGTGACGGTAGACGTCTTTTGTGAGTTTCCGGAAGAGCATACGGAACAGAGCACCCAACAGCGGCCCAGCCAGATCGAGACGCTTGCGGCCGTAATGATCACGGTCATCCAACTCCCGCCTTTCCAACGCTGCCAGCAGTAGGCGATGCACCATGTATCCGAAGAAATATGCCTTCTTGTTCGTACCTGTCTCTGACATGGATACGTGAGGCAGCATTTCTTTTTGGAGAATATCTGCAGCATATTTCAACCGTTTCTCCTTGTTCAGACCTGTCGTGGTGCCTCTTCGACCGATCCAATCCATTGCCACCTCTTGATCCTGGAACGGTGAAGCTTCTTGCAGACACGGCTTCATCATCTCGAAAAGCTCTCTATCGTTGCGGTCGTAGCAGATGTGATCCAGAACATCCTTGTCTGAGATGACATTGAGCGCTCGGAAGACAATCACTATCGGAACGTCGCCGCGAATGTAGGGTAGCGCTGCCTTCATGACTTGGCCTGTTGCGCCAGACTCAGTCGAATGCTTCGCGGCCATCATCTTGATGGTGAGTTGAGAGATGGTTTTGCCGCCTTTCTCGACAGCTGAGCGAATCTCCGCTTGGTAGGTGACTTTGGACGGTGGCGCTTTTGCAAAGACGTAGACTTGGTTGGCAGCGGTTCGCTCTTGTGCGATGAGCACTTTCTCTGAGCCATTGATGATGAAGTAGCCACCCTATACAAATGGAAGCTTAGCTTGACGTGCCGTGGCCACTCAGAAGCAGCACACACCATGTCATAGGGACATTCGTTCAGTTCGAACAGAGCAGCCTCGTCTTGTGGCTGAAGGATGCAGAAATCGGATCGAAGCATGATGGGAACACGACCGAGGTACGTTCGCTTGTCGCCTTGCGTGTCATCCTGCTCATCCTCGACTTTCGTCCAGACTGGCTCGCCCGTGATCGAGTCGTAGTCGCCTGGGATGTGCTTCGACACCGACTTCTCGATGTCGACAAAGAGCGGCGACGAGTAGGTGAGGTTACGAAGGCGGGCTTCATTAGGAAACATAGGCGTGACACTGCCGTCTGCTTCGGTCAAAGTGGGACGTGAGAGGTAGATCTGCCCAAATTTAATCTCGTAGCGGGTCACTTCATCGTTGTCCTTGCCCGTGTACTGAGGGTTCTGGTCGAGAGTGAGATTCGCATTCTCGTCGACCAGTTCTTGCATAGTACTGGAGACGAAGTCATTGAAGGACGCAATCTGCTGCGAGACGAGGGTCTTGTCATTGAAGAAGGAACTGATGATGAGCCAGTAATCCTGGAGCATGAAGCAGGGCCAAGTCAGCAAGGCCCCAACACGACACTAACAGCAAGCCACGTTGATGTATAGCCTACCTCTTGAGTCAGACTGTTGTCCTCGTACATGGATCCCTCGTAGTCCTCCATGATGGGCAATTACGACCTTTCGTCTGGCTCCTTCTGCACCAAACCCCAAACCCAGGCCTTGCCGACACACGGTCAAGAGACCCGGGCGGGCTCTTTACTCGAGTACGTGATGCAAGTCACGCTGTGCCTCGCTTCTCTCCGTAGTAGAGCGGTCTGTCAGACGCAGACGTGGACACAGTCGGTTGACAAGAGCAGAAGCCTGCGCTGCCGATCAAACGCGCTGATGAAGCATCGCCGAAGTTCATCGATGAAGCGCAGACCAACAGCTACAGTTTGAACTTGACTTCAGTGCGCAGGCTCTCAGGAACGCACCTGTGACGACGCTCTTCGGCATTGTCAAGGGCGGAGCCTCAAATACTGTCTATGCAGGACTCTCTGCTTCCGGGGTTCCTGCTGTGGTTGATGGATGATCTGAAGACACCGTGTCGACGATAGTACGACATGACGATGGCTCAACACGCGCCTACAGTGGATCTAGACGCACTCTGGAACGACTGTCTACGTTCACTGGCGCCCACGGACGGCAATCTCTCAGCCACCGCAACAGCATGGGCAGACGCGACAGCGTATCTGCAGCCGGCGAAGCTGGAAGAAAGCAACACTCTGTCAGACCCACCTGATGGAGTCGTCAAGGCCATCACAAAGCTTCACGAGTATGGCCTCATTCAAGACCTCGTTGACTGGCATCGAGGTGGGTTTTGCACCTACATTTGCCAGGTATGCAAGCTAAACGGAGCTATAGATCAGTGCATGCGTACTCTGCGTGAAATTTTCGCTTTCGAGAGTGCAGCAAACGCTGAAGACTTTCCCACTCTTTTGGTCCGCCTCGCAAGTTACCTCCAGCAATGGATGAAACCGCAGCAATCGCTAATGGAAGGATTGCCGAGCACGTCGACTGCATCTCCCCTCATTGCTTTCAGGAAGACGTTTCTCAATCACCTACTGCCGTTGCTGCTCAGCGAAGATTTCGTTACCCAACTTCGCGTATTTTTTGGAACTTGCTTAGAAACGGAATCACTGCTGGAAGAAGGGCCTGCCGAGATCCTGCAGGCTGTCCAAGCGATTCACTATCTGGGACTCTTCCCGAGGACCGAGCCCGTTCTACTCGGTCTGGCTTACAGCCAGATTGAACAACACATTCAAGCCGTGTGTGAAGGCGACTTCGAGGCGCCAAATCAGTTAGACGCTGTTGGCGAATGGTTCTCGGCCCAAATAGGTGACCGGCTTGTCAGCCTTTATTCCCTCGCTTTCCATCATCTGCCTGGTGACGAAGCTCATGCTCGCGCTACCAAAACCCTCAAGTCAGCCATGCAGCGTTTCGAGTGGCATATATACATGACCATGACCAAGATCCGCTTGAGCCAATTGTTCGATGTCATAGTCGAGTACCCCGACTCGGTCAACGCCCTCAAGGATCTTTCCACTTGCCTGTCTAAGACCGACACCAAAAGCTTGTTAGTGCGTACCCTCATGCGACAAATTAAAAAGCGACTGCTTCATCCGGGAGCCAATACCCGCGATATTGTAGCTCAATACGTCAACCTCATCCGTGCTATGCGCATTCTGGACCCGCCTGGCATCCTTCTAGCCAAGATTGCTCCTCCAATGCGAGCCTATCTGCGAGCTCGAAGGGATACCATTCGCTGCATTGTTCAAGGCATGGTCGACGAAGATGGCGATCTCATGGAGGAACTTCGGGGCAATTCAACGAGCGAAAATGAAGAGGTGCAGCAGATCAAGGAAAAGGCCGAAGACGAAATTGAGAACTTTGCAGATGATGGCTACAATTGGGCTCCTGCGCCTATCGATGCGCCTGCAGAGTACTTGCGCAACAAGACTGCCGACATCATCCAATTGCTAGTCAGCATATATGACACAAAGGAACTTTTCGTCAAAGAGTTGCAGTTGCTGCTTTCAGAGCGACTGTTACACATTAAGGAATATGCATTCGAGCGAGAAATTCGCAATGTCGAGATTTTGAAGATGCGATTTGGCGCAAGCGCTCTAGCAGGCCTTGAGGTCATGCTCAAGGACTGTGCCGATTCGAAACGTACCGATAATGGACTGCACGGGCTCAAGTCATCGACAGTGTGTCTGAAGCCCATTCAACCGAATCACTTGAGCTAAGCAATCTCTTTTGTGATTCAGATAACTGGCACACCGGTGCACGCTCTCGTCGTCTCACATTTGTTCTGGCCTCGCTTCAAGAAGGACAAGTTCAAGCTACCCGGTCAACTTGCCAAGCATATCAAGCAATACGAACTAGGTTTCACTAAATTGAAGCCAGAAAAGCGTCTACAGTGGCTTCCGACCCTCGGTAGCGTCTCTTTGGAGATCTCTCTGGCCGACCGTACGCTCGACCTGGAAGTAACACCACTGCAAGCTGCAGTGTTAGAGCTCTTCAATGAGAATTGTACGTCTGAACACAGCGGTCGCTTGTTTGTTTTTGCTGACTTACTTACTAATACTGATCCTGAATGCACGTTCTTCAGCGACCAGAAGTGTTCTCGAAGTGCGAACGATCTTGCGAGTCCGTGATATCAAACAAGTGATAGATTCTCTACAATTCTGGCACCAGCACGAAGTTATTGCTCCGGAGAACCCCACGGACACACCTTTCCAATTGGACACAACCTGGGTTGCGCTAGAGCGTGCACCGTCAAAGGCCATGGCTCCACAGTTGCCGCATACGTACATAGACGCAGAGCGAGCCCTTGCAACCAAAAGCACCAGCGCTCCACAAGCTACGGACGCTTACGTCCATTCGTCTGTCGATCCAGAGGTGGCATTCGAGGCTATACAGCCGTACTGGGGATTCATCCAGAACGCTCTGGTTAACCTGCATTCCCTACCGTCAACGCGACTGCAGAGCATGATGCTGTCGCTAGCTCCAGGTTATGCCGGTCATTCGGTCGAAATGCTAGAAGCCTTTCTAGAAATCGCGCGCAGCGAGGGCTTGCTCGTGAAGAACAAAGACGGCTTCTGGCGCTTGGCAGCCGTGTAACTCGGAAGTAAGAGATGTTTAACGCAGACAGGCTCTGCACGAGGCCTTGCTACAGGCGTGCAGGCATTGTATCGCTATTCTCCTCTTTGTTGCACGGCGCGTCGTACAAGCCAGTGCTGAACACCGTCAAGGCGATGGCGATAAGTTGAGGTATTGCAAATAGTCCGTTTCGCTCGATATGGAACTTCTTGGCGGCGGCTGAGAAATTTTCGCAACTTCGACAGATTGTTCCAGATGCTCAATCGCATCCTTCAACTCTTCGGCTGATCCTCTGAGCCTGGCGTGACTCCAGCATGCGACAGCCACGCCTTCGTACAAAGCTCGCATATCAGACAATTTGTCGGCGTTGCTGTAATCGAGCCTGCCGTTTTCTTCTCGGGTTTGAACATCTAAGAGGACCGGAATCCAGGTAGAAATGCCTTCGAAAAGCGAGTGTCCAGGTACGAAAAGCTCGGCCTTGAGCGTGTCGCTACCTCGCAGCACGTTCTGAGACATTTATATTAGCTTGAAGTGAGCTGTCTCCTGTGGCGCTGAATTTGACTCCACACCTTCACGACTCCCACTACCCGACGCATCGCTTGGAAGACCTCCTCTGAAGAACGTCTCAATAATGCGTGCAGATCGTCCTCGTTCTCGCCTGAAGAGTCTGCGGTGCTCATAGCTTGCCCCCTTTCCGTTTTGGCGAGACAACGCACTTGAGCGAGGCGGTGGGCGTGACCAACGGCTAGTTCAAGCACGTATGGCATTATGTATTGCTGATCAGAGGTCTGGTAGCGCGATTTCTTGCGGAGTGCCATGGCGTCGGCCAGGAGGTCACGACACGACCGGCTTGCTTCGAAGAGCTCAAGATATGCTGTCGTCATCGATAGTCCATTCTTGCTTGGAGGGACTTGGCGTACCTGTCAGTGCAAGACTCGAAATACTTCGAAGACTGTCTTTGCACTCACTTCGATATAAGCTGTGGACGAAATTACGGAGCATCTGGATGATACAGGTCCACACCTGCATGATATAGCAATTGTCGAACTCCGGACTGCGAGTGGTAGTCAGCTGCTGCATCTGGCATGCGTACCAAGCATCGCTCTCACTCTTCCGACCAGCTGGCCTCTAATTCGCGCAGAGTCGGAAGCTGAACAGGCTGCATGATGTCTATGCCCAGCATGAAACGGAGATCATTGTCGGTACTGGAAGAATGCACGTGGAAGTCAGCTAATGCTTGTCAAGCATATGCCCTTTAAAGCCAAGGATTCCGGGCAGGAAACACGGCTCACAAATGTAAAGGACGACCACCTAGCATTGCAAAGACACTGTCTCGCAGAACCAAGGTCCAAAGAACACCATCATAACCCCACGGCACCTGTCCATCTTTCTCTTGGCTGTCTTCAAATATTTGTCTCAAATGCGATGCGGCAATGCAAGACATAGATTGAGCTGGACGACATGAAGATGTGGGAAAGACTGCGCCATCGTGGGATACTTCGTCCAATCTACCAGTGTTAGAGAGATAAGCTGCCTTATTATGGACTGTACCTACAAAGGGTCAGGAACTCGAGGTTGGCGAGAGCTACCACAGAGCGAAGGTCTGCGGAGCCAAAGACCTGGCCAGCATTGGCGTATCGCCGCGCTTGCTCAAGAACATCTGCTGCTAAACTTTCCCGATGTTCGCCATATTTCGCCAGACGCGCTTGGCGCCGCATTGCAGAATCTCGAGACAAGTCCGCGAGGGAAGGCGCGCCGAACCCAGCAATGGATGGCATGCTCGAGACTCGAACAGCAATGGCGGCGATGCTCAAAAGAAGGGCTTGCGATAATGGATCACATTCACGGAAATGTGACGGTGGATCTTCTAGATTGATCCATTTCATGAGAGGCATGCGCGTTCTGCGTAACTTATCAGCAATGCAGCGGATGAGAGGACACAAAGAAGAAGGGGACAGACACTTTGTACATCGAGCTGCTCCGCAGCAGCTGGATGAGGAGTGTATCGGCCTGAACGTTCGCAGCCATGAGATGTTCCGTTGCTGAAGGAGATATGTAAGGAAGATGCTGCACTGCTTGCGTAGCGTGCCGGCCTCTCTGAGTGGTCCGGCGGTGCGGGCGGGTCTCAATGCACCTGCACGTGCGCAACAAGCATGAAAGTACAAATGTATCAGCCTTGGCTTGCAAGGAAGCAGTCCACGCTTTGAGGGAAGGCAGGTCCACATTGTAATTCGCTCGTATGCCGTGCGCTCACCTTATG
The DNA here is from genome assembly GCA_003351005.1 of Cystobasidiaceae sp. HBUAS51001. NCBI lineage: Eukaryota > Fungi > Basidiomycota > Cystobasidiomycetes > Cystobasidiales > Cystobasidiaceae > Cystobasidiaceae sp. HBUAS51001. Next base: position 87,933 of record QOZY01000067.1, read on the forward strand.
CCATTGTGCCGGCATTTGATGCATGTCTCGTCATCGGCGTCGCGCAGACAGGCCACCTTGCGTAGCGCGCATGCCTGACAGCGGCGCCTCTTGGTCCGCGTAGGGTCATCAATGCTTGTCCTCTGTGCTGCGAACACCATTGCGTGGATGTACTCTCAACGAGGCAGCGCACGACTGCTGTCGCCGAGTCGGAAGCCGAGGTCGTCGCAAGTCGCCAATTCAGGTCTTCGACGGTGACAGCAGCGGCTGGTGGTGGCTGTATGGACGACAGATGTGTGTGCTTTTTTGCTGAACTGCAGGTCGGTCAGGCGGAGGGTAAGGATAAGAGATGGGAACTTTGATGTACGGCGGAGATGCACGTGATTCAAGCGTTTCAAACCATGTCCACTGAGCAAGCATGGAAGACCAGCAATACAACCCTCACTAAGCTACAGAAAGCCCAGACCTATCGTAGTGCAGACAAGACCCCTTCTATTTAACTTGCTTTTGAAATACTCCGACAATTTCTGATATCGCAACTCGACTTGTCAGGAGGCCGGACTCGTCTCGAAGCCGTTCGTACTCAAAAACTCATCGATCCATGCAGCTGTGGGCAGGCTAACATCCGGATCCAGTTTAAAGGTGTTGCTAATGAAGTCTGCAAAAGCTGCATCGCCAGAGAGATCGGGAATGGGGTTCAACACTTTGCTCGCAGCGACCGGTAGGCCATTTTCTCCAAGGAAGCCCGTTGATTGCCCTGAATTTGCGGTCGGCTCCACCAAGTGTGATGGGGCACGATTGCCAGAGCTCAAGGCCTCTATGCGCTTCATCTCGTCGGGCGTCCAACATGGGTCGCCTACTGCGCTATCTCCATGGAACCCGCGCATTCCGTGGCTTCGGTCCTCCTGTGGTGACGTAGTAGGCGTACAATCTTGAGTCACGTCCGTCCATTCACGAGGAGGAGCAGTCGGTCCATGACTGGCCATATCCGGATTCCAATTTCTGGCCAATGGCACCAGCGATGACATCGAGAAGGCCCTTTGTGTCCGGTCAAGGCCATTGATGACTTTCTCCAGATGCTCTAGATGCGGTTGAACAGTACTGCTGCTCCATCCTGTTATTGAGACTGCATCTCGTATGACGCGCAGATACCCAAGCTTCTCGGCAAGAGTATAATCAGCTCGCCCGCCCTCTTCCAACGTAGCAGTGTCGATAATTAGACTGGCCCAGACAAGCAATCCTTCGTAAACAAAGTAGCCAGGGATGAAGAACTCTGCACTTCCATCTTCATTCGGGGTCAAGGCGTCCTTGAGCAGAAATATACAGTCAGAGGCTGGCCGTGCCATGTGCAATACAAGTACGTCAGCTCACCAAAAGCTTTTCCATAACTCGGCGGGCGCCTTGGAAAGCCTCTTCGGCTGATCTAATTCGGAGAGCTTGCAGTCTGTTCTTGTACGCGTCAAAACTATCGTCCTGCACCCCAAGGCTTGTCCTGGATGCTTGTGCGCGTTGAAGCTGTTCGTCCGTGCTTCGCCAGAGTATAATACGATGCGCTTGGGCCATCATAAATTCAATGGAATAGGCAAGCACGCGCTCCTGATCGGGACGCTCCTGATTCGTTGTTCGAAGGATCGTCATTGCTTCTTGCAAGGCAGTACGGCATTCTGCTATCTTTGCGTAGAAATTGTCGAAGAACCCTATATTCAGCCGGGTTTTTGCAACAGCCAGTGCTAAAGCGCATGTCAGCGCAGCGCTCGGCCATCTAAGAGCGCCTGTGCGTACGTTGTGTCACTTCGTTGACAAATTTGCGAACTTCTTTCACTACGCACATCCAGAGCTGCATAAGGAGCGGACCCTCAAGCGCACTTTGCGGAGTACCTAAGCTCAGCCTAAGCAAGCGAAAAAAAGCATCTCAAGAGAAGCCTTACGAGTTGGTCCAGCTCTCTACGAGTGCGCTTGCGCTGGGTATTGGAATGTCTTCGCCTTCGTTGAACTTGAGCATCAAGTAGATATCGTGGGTGGAGCTGGATTCGTGCGAGGCTATCAACCAGTGCGGAAACTGCGATGAACGCACACTTACAAGTCAAGAGCCCGTCCAGTGACGCTAGAAACTAAGCAATCCCTAATGATAGCTGTCCAGGCCGAACTGTAGAACCCGAACGGTGTTGCTGGCTGGCCATCGCATTCCTCTGCGTAGATTCGCAAATGACTGGCCACTGCAGCCGAAAAGGGCCGCGCACTTTTAGCGGACCCCCGACCGAAAGCAATCGAGTCTTGATAGACTATTTGGGTATCTAATCAGTGCTCGATGTCGCTGGCGGCAAGGTGCCAACGTACCCAGAATGAGTATCTCTGCGATTGCTAGCGCAGCAGCGCTGCGTAGACTGGGCGTGGTAAAGACGCCAGCTTCGTTGATCTTCTGGCATGCTACCTTGAGAAGCTCAGAAGCGACAGCTTCACGTTTACGCCCATATTGGCACAAATTTAGCGATGACCTCCAGCGTTGATCATTCGATATCTGAACGAGCGACGGGGCATCATCCCCGACCACCAGGGGCGAGTGCGAAGTTCTGGCTGCTAGTGCAGCTAGACCTAGAAAGAGAGCCTGCGACTCCGGGTCCATGTTGGCCAATTGTCCTCCAGCTTCTTTCCATTCGGCATCTATGTCGATCCAGCGGAGTAGGGGTAAGCGAGCCCTGATGCATGGAGGTCAGATATTAGTTGATTGCTTGATGGCCTCTAGAATTTGCATATCGCCCGAGAACTCACACTTTGAGCGGCGTGAGACCTGGAATGAGAGCATTCAGCAGTACAGAGAGTTGTGCCGAGCTGATCATCAGCCTTTCTGCCGGCGGGGCCAGACTTGATAGATTGCGAGTTGTGTTCAATTGCGGGGAGGCAGGATAGAGTGCGAGCTGTCCTGATGCGGATGTGTCACCGTACAACAGCTTGGCCTGAGCTATACGTGCGCCTTTCTGGGACGTGCGTGCTCGAGGGGCTGATTCGATGCATCTGTAAGACAGGATTCGGCGGATGAAGGGCACGGGTCAGCCAGTGTAGCTCAAGGCACGATCTCGACACGCAAAGCAGTCTATGAGATATTCCATTGTTCTGAATGCATCGCCGTGTCCTTGTATAGATGCCCGGCTGTTGTTGCTTGAAGTGACGATGCAGGACGCACGTGCTACTTTTCCTAGCGGACTTACTTGATTGACAGGGCTATGCACTTCTGGCACTCGTCGCGTCCAGGGTCGCGCACACAGCGGGTGCGACGGAGACGACATGGGTCGCAACTGCGTCGCTTGTTCTTCGTGGCAGGCTTTACAGCAGGCCGAGATCCCTGCTCCTGTGTCTGACTGCCGTCACCCGCCGATGGCGATACGTCGGATGGGGAGCTGTCGTTGCTATGTGATCCAGACAGCGTTAGTTGCACAGTGCTAGTGACCAGGCCAGGTATCTGTTCGCCATACCCGGCGAGCGTGGCATTGAACCAGTCTTGGTTCATTCTGATGCTCTGAAGTGGAAGAAGGGCAAGCGCCGGCTGCTTCAGCGAGCCAAAAGGAGCAATTGGATGGGCGAAAGGCAGCGGTGCGGCTTGACAGTTGTAGCAAAGCCTGAAGAACTGAGCAAGGCTAGTTACCTTCGATACATTCCAAGTTCTTGTCTGGCCACACGCGGGTGTAGCGTTGTAAACGAGACCGATTGTGGCGTCTAGACTTGCTTCATACCATCACAGAGACGTGCTCGAGAGGAACGCAGGCATCATGTCTGCTGACCCTGATGACATCGCCAACAACCCATACAACGAGGGTGGGGCTGCTGCGCCAGCTCGGCAGCAGAGCACATGGTTCTGTCACAGCTGCCAGCGAGACATCCCTGGAAGCGAGCTGCGTCGCGACCCGAATCCACGATGCCCATACTGCAGCGGTGAATTCGTCGAAGAGACAGGGTGCGTGATCTTGCCCTGGATTGCCTTGCTCTTTGGTGCATCCAGGTGGTTATGCTGCGAAACGCATGCTTGCATTGGCACATTATACATGCGTCATCGGCGTGCGACGTGGAACAAGCTGGGTATCATAGGCTGAAACTGCCTTTCGATGTCTTCTGCAGGGAAAGCGCAGATGATCCGCACCAATTTGACCTGCCTATGAACCCTTTTGCTGCCTTCATGGGTCCTCAGCGACATCAACAGCATGATCAGCATCCTTCGTTTGTTTTCGGTGGTGACGGGCCTGGCCATCAACATCAGCAGCAGCAGCAGCAACAACACCAACAACAGGACCAGAGAGGGCATGGAGCCTATCAGCCTGGAGACGGTCCCTTTGGGATGCTCTTCCATGCATTAGCGCAAGCTATGGGTGGTGGTGGTGGTGTTGGGACGCCACCGCAAAGTCAGCAGTCAAGCACTTCACAGACACCATCACCGGCCACGGCAGCAGCTGAAGCCGCTCAGCGCCGAGCACACAATGAAGATAGCCGGGCAAGCGCGCTCCCCGAGCATCTGCGTCCAGGATCGCAATCTGGTTCTGCGACACGAAGCGATACACCTTCGGGCAGCCGGCCTTCGTCATCAGGCGGAGTATACCGCACTGGAAATGCCACATTTGTATGGAGCAACTCTTCTTTCGACAGTCGCGATAGGCCACCTCCCAGTAGTAGTGGGATCACATCCCAGTCCTCTCATGCCGAAGAGTCCAGCTCGAGCGCCGCAAGACCTCCTCCCAGCCGCATTAATAGCGGACCTGTGGTGGATCTGGCTTCTTTCCTCCAAGAGGCTTTCAGAGGGGGGGCAGCAGACGCAAATCGCTCAAATAGTGCGGCTGAACCTGGTCCGGACGCTACATCTCCCTTGCAGGAAGGGCCGGCTCAGCGAGCAAACGATACCGAAGGATCGCAGCAGCAGCAGCAGCAGCAGCAGCAGCAGCAACAGCAGCAGCAGGATCCCTTGATGGCTATGCTAGGCGGACTTGCCGGCATGTTTGGCGTTCCATTGGGTATGCAAGGCCCTCGACAACAACAGCAACCATCGCAAAGTGAAGCAGAAGAACGCGCGCAGGGTCATGGGCGATCTACGCCGCAAGAAGGTAGTCCTCAGCCTGGTGCAGCACATCCCGGCCAGTCTGCCGAAGAAGCTCAAGGTCGACCTGGTCAAGGATCACAACGACGAGCAACTCAATTCGTTTTCGGCGGTCCTGGCCGAGGCGCTCATGTTATTTTCACGTTTGGAGGTCCACCAGGTACAGACCCGGGGGAAGGCGAAGGAGGTATGGCGTTCATGCCCTTTATGCCCTTCCTCGCTGGTGGTCAAGCAGGAGGTCCGCCGGGACAGATGGGCGACTATGTTTTCAGCCAAGGTGCATTAGACAAGTCAGTGCTCAGCCAATCTTGAAGAGGGTGCGCGATATATTCTTACTAATGACTGTTGTAGCATCATCACAGAGCTCATGAACCAAGCGCAAGGCCGGTACGGCCCTCAGCCTGCCACGGAAGAGATTATCAAGGATCTGCCTGCTTTCAAGATGAGCAAGGAGCTTTTGGCAAGCGACACTATTACCGATTGTGCTGTTTGCAAAGATGATTTTGAGGAGGAAGAGGACATTCTCAAGTGAGTCTGTGGCGTGAAAGTACGCGCGTGCGTTCATGAAGAGAGCTTAACATAATCTCATTCTGCCCAATTCTATCTCTCCCTCTAGGCTGCCATGCAACCACATCTTCCATGCAGATTGCATTAAGCCATGGCTAGAGCGCAGTGGAACATGCCGTAAGCAGAGCCACGGTCGCTTTGCTGGCTTGGACGATTGCCAGAACTGATTGGGACTTTTTGTCGGATTGCCAGCCATCTGCCGTTACCAGCTGGTCCCTCAGCCTGAACCGCCTCGCAATACCGCTCAGGCAATGTTTGGAGGTGCAGAGGGAGGGCAAGCCTCCAGCGCGCCGACATCAGCTACAAGGGCTGAACCAGGGCCAGCCAGTCCAACAAGAGGCGCGCCCAGCGGGACAGGCAGCACATCGAACCTGGCCTCTCCCTCGCTGCCCAGATCGCCGCCCATCGAAGGAGGGAGCTCGATGCCGGGCTCCTTTCCCTTTGGCAACATATTTAGCAGCATTAGCGGCATGCTATCTGGCGGTGCTGCTGGTCCTGCGACGTCTGGCTCTCGCACGGCCGGCGCGCCGCAAGACTCTGCAGCTGGACGTAGTCCTAGTCCTGCTCCGAATGTGGGAAGAAATGCCGCAAGCAGTCCATACCCACGGCCTCAAACGGGCCACTCGTCTCAACAGTCTCGCAGTAGACGCCAAAGTCCAGAACAGCGAGACCAGCCGGATCTAGATCTAGATCTGGATTAGAGTCAGGTCCCAATCTGAGTGGGTACCGCAAACACTACCGCTCATTGGTAGGACTGAGCACAAGAGAAGGCTATCGAAAAGTGTGAGCAACATTCTCAGCAGTGGCAGTACGACAAATTTCAGCAGACAATTAGAGTGCAAGCTGTCATACCCAGAAGGCAGTATATTCTCGTCCCAAGGCAGGAGTACTAGCTCGTTCACCTATTCCTTTGTGCTATGTAGCAACTTTCAGCAGTACCGCATGATCAAGAATGCAAGGTATGCTCTGTCAAACGAGGGTAGAGATGAACGTGGCCCTCTCAGTCTTTGCAGGTTGGCAGGCATACTCGAACCAGAGGCTGAGATTTGATTGAGGATCGCTGAAATAATGCTAGCCCGGCTCTTCCACAAGGCATTTATTGGCTTAGTGGAGGCTCTGTTCTATCATAGCTGTCCGGCTCAGGACTTGTTCATCATGACCCTCAGCGGCGCGACGGGATGGCGATCGACCTGATTAGCAGGCCGGGGGACATGGGACAGTAGAGTGAAGGGGAGCGAAGCAGGATCTGGTGACCTTCTTGTCTCACTGTGCACGCCTCTAGAGGCCATCATTGCTGCGTCCAAGTCGCCCTCGGTCTGATCGCCACCTGGCTGCTGGCCTGCCGCCTGTCCGCGAAATTTCCTCGAGCTCTGTTTCGGTCGACCAACCAGCAAGGGAAGGCCAGCCAGCTCACTGCGCATCACACCTGCGTCCGAGGACAAGCAGGGCCGTGCACAAGGTAAGCCAGCACAGACACACACGCCTACACGCCAGCTGCGCGCGCCCTTGCTGACAGTGCGATCCGTCCTGCAGAAGCTGCAAATCTATCCAAGTCCCCAGTCGCATTGCCTCTCCATCTCCCTGAATCTCTCTAAAATCAGCCAAAATGGGTGAGCATGCATCGTTGTATGGATATTCTTGTGCGCAGTCGCTGATGTCTGTACTTGTATCGCAGTTAACTTCACCGTGGAGTGCGTCTCATTCGCCCTTTCTGCCGCAGCTTGCTCAGCGCCAGCGATTGACACTTGCATGATGTGACCGTTTACAGCCAGGTCCGTGGCCTCATGGACAAGTCCACCAACATCCGTATGTCTACGACGCAATCTTGTGCCTCTATCAATTGCCGCTAACACCAGCTATCTCTTGCCCGCAGGTAACATGTCGGGTGAGCTCGATCCTTTTCGAATTCTCCACCAGCCAGTCGGACCAGCAGACGACGGCAGTCAATCAGCATTGCCTCGCTACTGTCAAGTCCCTTGGCTGGTTAATTGAGCTATCGATCCCATGGACAGCGTTTGCTAACGGCATCATCCGCTCTCCCCTCCACAGTCATTGCCCATGTCGACCACGGTAAATCTACCCTCACCGACTCTCTGCTCGTCAAGGCCGGTATCGTTGCCGCCGCTCGTGGTGGTGATGCCCGTGCCATGGACACCCGTGCCGATGAGCAGGAGCGTGGTATTACCATCAAGTCGACCGCCATTTCCATGTACTTTGAGATGGCCAAGGAGGACCTCGGCACTATCGCCCAGGCTACCACCAGTAGGTCCAATCTGCAATTATGAGAATGTCCTCTGTGAATCCTTCTAATCTATTAAACACCTTCAGGCAACGAGTTCTTGATCAACTTGATTGACTCGCCCGGTCACGTCGATTTCTCCTCCGAGGTCACCGCTGCCCTCCGTGTCACGGATGGTGCGCTCGTCGTCGTCGACTGCATTGACGGTGTCTGCGTCCAGACCGAGACTGTTCTGCGACAAGCTCTTACCGAGCGAATCAAGCCGGTCTGCGTCATCAACAAGGTCGACCGAGCTCTGCTCGAATTGCAGGTTGACAAGGAAGGCCTGTACCAGTCTTTCTCCCGAACCATCGAATCCGTCAACGTCATCATCTCAACCTACAACGATGTCGCTCTCGGTGACGTCCAGGTCTTCCCCGAGAAGGGAACCGTCGCTTTCGGCTCCGGTCTCCACGGCTGGGCCTTCACTCTCCGAAACTTCGCCAGCTTGTACTCGAAGAAGTTCGGTGTCCCCAAGGAGAAGGTTAGTCGACAGCTGCACAAGCTGGGGTCAATTTACAAGCGGTGACTGATCCTGGACAATCTTGTCGTGCAGTTGCTCAACCGTCTCTGGGGTAACAACTACTTCAACCCCAAGACGAAGAAGTGGACCACCAAGGAAACCGACGCTGATGGCAACAACCTCGAGCGATCCTTCAACATGTTCGTTCTTGACCCCATCTTCAAGATCTTCGACGCCGTCATGAACTTCAAGAAGGACCAGATCGGCCCTCTGCTTGAGAAGCTCGAGATCTCCCTCCGCTCCGACGAGCGTGAGATGGAAGGCAAGGCTCTGCTCAAGAACATCATGAAGAAGTGGCTGCCTGCCGGTGACTCGCTCCTTGAGATGATTGTCATCAACCTTCCTTCGCCTGTTACTGCCCAAAAGTACCGTGTCGAGACATTGTACGAGGGTCCCATGGACGATGAGTGTGCTATTGGTATCAGGGACTGTGACCCCAAGGCACCCCTCATGTTGTACGTCTCCAAGATGGTACCGACCTCCGACAAGGGTCGATTCTACGCTTTCGGACGCGTCTTCTCCGGCACCGTCTCGGCTGGCCCCAAGATCCGCATCCAGGGCCCCAACTACGTCCCTGGCAAGAAGGACGACCTCTTCGTCAAGTCTGTCCAGCGTACCGTTCTCATGATGGGCGGCAAGGTCGACCCCATCGAGGACTGCCCAGCAGGAAACATTGTTGGTCTCGTCGGTGTTGACCAGTTCTTGCTCAAGAACGGTACCCTCTCCACCTCCGAGGTCGCCCACAACATGAAGGTCATGAAGTTCTCCGTCTCCCCCGTCGTCCAGCGTGCCGTCGAGGTCAAGAACGCCAACGATCTCCCCAAGCTCGTCGAAGGTCTCAAGCGTCTCTCCAAGTCCGACCCGTGCGTGCTCTGCACCATCTCCGAGTCTGGAGAGCACATTGTCGCCGGTGCCGGTGAATTGCACCTTGAGATCTGCTTGAAGGATCTCGAGGAGGACCATGCCGGTGTTCCCCTGAAGATCTCTCCCCGTAAGTTCTCTTTTAATCTGCTTGCCGAAGCCATGCACGCCTCTGCGAGGAATGCGTCTTGGTGAGTCACCGATATTTACATTACCTATCTGTGTCACAGCCGTTGTCGGATACCGAGAGACCATCCAGCAAGAGGGAGCCGAGCCTGCTCTGTCCAAGTCGCAGAACAAGCACAACCGAATTTGGCTCAAGGGACAGCCTCTCGAGGAGGACGTTGCCAAGGCTATCGAGACTGGCAAGATTGCTCCCCGAGACGACTTCAAGCTGCGTGCTCGTCTCATGGCAGACGAATACGGCTGGGATGTCACCGAGGCCCGAAAGATTTGGTGTTTCGGCCCAGACGGCCAGGGACCAAATCTCCTCGTCGACACCACCAAGGCTGTTCAGTACTTGAACGAAATCAAGGACTCTTGCGTTGCTGCCTTCCAGTGGGCAACCAAGGAGGTGCGTTCTCGTCGCCCTATGTCTGGAAGAGGCTATCTGACTCCAAATCCATTCCTTTGTCTGGTTCGTCTATTCTATGTATACAATTGTCTGTCTCTAATAGGGTGTTTGCGCTGAGGAGAACTTGCGCTCGACTCGCTTCAACATGATTGATGTCACTCTGCACACGGATGCCATTCACCGAGGTGGTGGTCAGATCATCCCCACGTGCCGACGTGCTATCTACGCCGCATCTATCATGTCCAAGCCAGGCTTCCAGGAGCCAGTGTACCTCGTCGAGATTGTCTGCCCCGAGAATGGTCTCGGTGGTATCTACTCGACCCTCAACAAGAAGCGAGGTATGGTCTTCTCCGAGGAGCAGCGACCGGGCACCCCTATGTACACCGTCAAGGCGTATTTGCCTGTCAACGAGTCTTTCGGTTTCACCTCCGAGCTACGTCAAGCCACTGGTGGCCAGGCTTTCCCTCAGAGTATGTCCCCCTCGTCGACGATTCCCACTTCGCCACTAACGAAATCTTGTCTTCAATTTAGTGGTGTTCGACCACTGGAGCACAATGAACGGTACTCCTATGGAGGCCGGCTCCAAGCTCGAGGAGCTCATGTTGGACATCCGGAAGCGCAAGGTTAGTCCTCCTGACTTGAATTCTGGAGATATCGCAACGGCAAGCTGACAGTCGACAATTCTGCAGGGTCTCAAAGTCGAAGCACCCAAATTGGATGAGTATTATGATAAACTCTAAAGAAATCAGTCATCGTGAGTTGCCGCATTGCCGCCCGCTACTCCGGGCGCCGGACTTTGCGCTGATTGTCCCGATTTGTAGCTCCGCGGGCTCACCGACTGAATTCAGTCGCTTGTTGTGCGAAAGGTCTTCGTGCCTTGTTTGAGCTCGCATCGCTCGCTGCGCTCTTTCATTTGGTCTTAGATTTCGATACGATGTCACAAAACAAGCAATCTTATTTCTGCTGTTCGCTCGAAGACTGATATTGCCTCGACACAAGTCTACAATGGTATTGTTCAATGGGCGTGCACCCGGTGCACGCTCTCTTTTGCACGGCTGACGAATCCAGCGTGCACAATGTGCACGCGCCCTTGTCTGACCAGTATTCTTTCTGCCTCTCTAGGCCGGATACTCACTCTAGCTGTCAAACCTGCGAGACAAGCTATACAATCAGATGCGGGCGTCGTCACAATATCAATACCGCCTGCTCACTTTGATTCTCATGCCTCATGCGATTATACACCTGGCACACGCTCCACTGCTAGAATTCAGATTGCCTTGTTGGTCGAACACTCCTTGGCGTTGCATGATGTAACGCATGAGATCTTCGTCCGGTATTGCATCAAGATCCTCCCTGCGGACGCGAGGCCGGTCTGTTGCGCCAGAACGGGTCGTCCTTGAGGATCTGGACGACCTCGATGATGAGCGATAGGCCCCTACAGGGTAGGGTACTTGTCCGTAAGGCGGAGGATAGTACCCAGGACTCGAGGGTAGTGTCATTGGCATTGGCGCTGGCATTGGGGTGTAGCCGTACCCAGCCATGTTGGCTTTGTTAACGGTCGACAGGCTTTCGACGATTCCTTATTGGTAGAGTAGTGCGCAAGACTGCTACCTTCGAACTTTCGAATGTCTTCCAGTCTCCTTGTGAGCGGCCTCGCGAATCCGTAAGTCTGTAAGACCAAAGCTTGCATACGCATCCGCGTTTCCGTACTTCTTGCGCAACATTCTGACTCATTGTCCACCACTCGTGTACACATTTGAATGGCATTGGTGAGGTCATCAAGCATGGCTTCTACGATTATGACAGTGATTTTAAAGAACTGCCGAATGACAGGCCTGACTGTATGCAGTAGAGAGCTGATTCGGAACAAAAGTGCTCTCTTTGCAGGGACAGGGCAAAACTGTACGAAGGCTTGAAAGATCATCTGTCTGAAGTTTTAACCAACTACGCTACAACACAGCAGCCGCCCCCGCTGCCCGCAGACTGCTCTGCATACATGTGATTCTGATTTCCAGCTCCGCCCGCCAGCATGGCCTCCTCCCTGGCGCGCAGCTCAGCCTGCTGGCGTTGCCGCTCAGCAAGCTCTTCTAGCCGCCTTATGGCTTGTCTTGGATCGGTGAAGGAGATGTCAAAATGGTGAGGATTGGCACCGTCAGGGATTCGTGGTTTCACTTCAGCGGTTCCAGGAAGACCTTCACTGGGGACTTGAGGAGAGGCACCAAAGGACGACATCTGGTTGCTGTAGACGCCGCCTCGAGAAGCTCCTTGCGGCTGCATTTGCATACCTGCTTGTGCGCCTCGCATGGCATGATTCACCGCTCCGGGACGTCCAGCTGGGTTCTGTCCATAGAGTTGGCCAATCGGGGAGCCAGGAGGCACGGCGCCATAAGGCAACGAGCCAGCTCCAAAGGTGGACACCATGGGGCTGTATGGAGACATGGCTCCGTTGTACGAACCAGGACCATTAGCGTAGCCAGCAGGGGCCATAGATCGCGTGGCAGCTGCCATTTCAAGAGTGGTCTGGCGAGGCTCAGCGGCTATCGATTTCTGCGTGTCGATAAAGTACAGAGATGAGCCTGAGCGGGGTCCAAGAGAGCCAGGTGGAGTTTGCTTGCGTTGAACAACCTTACTCGACCGATGTTATTCATGCAAAGGTGTTTGACTTTCTGACAAGTGGGCTGTGCGAATGTGCAAAACTTTCAGACGTGCATGACGATTTCTGCGCGGACTTGTAGGACGCGAGCTCCATCAGGCAACTTCAATGTTCGAAGTGTAGCCCCCCTGGTCTCGGTGATATTGAAAGGTCAGGGCTCATCTTGCAAAGCGCTCTTTCACGAGAGTAAGCTTGAAGACAAAGACTGACCGTGGTTTTGAACAGTGTATAAACAAGAGATAGTCTGTACATCCTTACTACAGAATACTGAGAAAGGGTAAGTTGAATAGCTAGGAAGCCATACAAGCAAGTTTGATTGAGCTGGCTCTTGTTACGGGCATATTTCGCCCCTGTGGGCCAAGTTTGAGCACTGTCGGCTAGCCACAGCAGCAGTGTCTTCCTCCATTCGCTTCTTGCCTCTCTGCTTCTTCCATCTGGCGGCTTGTCATGTACGGGATACGTGCCTCAAGGGGGTGGCCACTGGTTTGCAATTGATACTGAGCTGGCGGAAAAGCCGCAAAGCCCAGTTGGGACACCTCGCGCATTTGACGAAAGTCCCGTCTACTCGGCCGGGGCTTCCTAGAGCGCTGGGCTGCCATCGGATAAGGAAGGGCACCTCCGCCATTCATGATGGGACGAATGTCGGAGCGAATGTTTCTCGTAGATGCACTTCGATGGCCGTAGACAGATGGAAAGGTTCCAAAGGGAAATTGCTGCATCGCGATAAACGAGATTGGTCAGTCTGAGCTCACGTTCTGCGTGTCGCTTTACTTGCAAAGGGGGATCCGTTGTTACTTGCAAAGGGGGCACAACGGATCAGAGAGTAGTATTGCGCAAAGGGTGAAAAATTCTGCTGGATGTATGTTTAACTTACACCGCCGCTCTCTTGGCGGTTCGTAGAAGGTCATACGTGGGACAAGTAAAGAGGTTTGGGAGTGTGGTCCTTTTTCTTGTTGCAGGTCCTGCTGACGAAGTCTTGGTACCCACGCTCACTAAGACCCGCAGCATCCACCTCCGCCACGACCTACATGACCTGCTTGCTGTTCGTACGCGTTGTCGGCATGTTCAGGTCCAAGGTACCCTTGATTGAGACCTAGTAGTGCAGACGAAGAGTCGTGCGGAGTACGGCGCCTACCGCTGCTGCGGCTGCCCCGATATCTGGATCGAGAGCTGCGAGGGCTGGGTTGAGGGTAGGCCATAGGCACGGGCACGGCGATGGCGGGCATGCCTGGCATGGACGTGTGTGACATGGCTGGCGTCATTGGATAATATGGTGGCCAGCTGTTCTGAACTGGATCGTGAGCTCTTCTGGATCACAAGCCCGGATGCCTTTCATAGCCAACTCACCATTGCTTCTGCCGATGTGCTGGTGACTGTTGCTTATTGCTGACCAGCGAGTCGCCTTGCCTTCGGGCGTTCAGTTCTATAGCGTCTGGTATGCACACCGTGGGTGAAGGGAGGGGCCAGGCTAGTTTGTATTAAAGTGAGCAGTTCATGGCTGGTCAGAGGACCCTACTTTATTGTACCGGCGATAGTAAGTCGGTGGACTTGTCACCTTGTTGAACATGCCCGCAAGGGGTGGTGTTGAGGTGCAATGGTCAGACTTACAGGACGCAAGGGACGCATCTTGCTGCCGGAAGAATGGTTTGGATAACTATAAGCTGTTCGTCGAAGCTGAAATGCGAGAGCCGCTTCAGGCCCTGACAGAATGACCAACTTTGGCCCAAACTTCCACAGTTGCGTCAAGAGTCGCAGGATCGAAGCACCGAAGCTTGACGAATACTCAAGTCCGATGTGCTCATGGGACATCCGGAAGCGCAAGGTTAGTCCTCCTGGCTTGAATTCTGGAGATATCGCAGCGGCAAGCTGACACTCGACGATCTTGCAGGGTCTCAAAGTCGAAGCACCCAAACTCGCTGAGTATTATGATAAGCTCTAAAGAAATCAGTCATCGTGAGTTGCCGCATTGCCGCCGTTTGGGGTTGTGGACTGTCGACCCTTGCGATGATCGTGCGCTTCGGTAGCCTAGCCCTGGAATTGCGGGCGACCTGCCTGCACGCGCAAGCAAGCAGACTCTACATTAGTAGGTCATTGATCTTGTTGATTGCTGAACAGGCTGTCCACCCTTGCCGGGTGCGTCCGTGGTTGCGTTGCTTCTGGTGTCCTGCGCAGTTGTCGTCATCATGTGCGTTTGCCACTGCGGAGACTGGATTGAGCTTGACGACGAAGAGCAGATGAAACAATCCAGTCAAGCATGAGAGGCTAAACGTGCAACTGACATCTGGTCGAGGCCCGCAACTCCACTCAAGGAGCCTTATCGCCACGCTGGCCTGATAGCGGTCGTGATGAGCGGAGGCGAGCCACAGCAGTCCCGCTTTCAATCTCCCGCCGACTGAACAGTCACGATCTCAAGTGTCCATCCAGCATGAAGGTCCTCCACATCCAGCTGTTCGACAAAACGGCCGAGGCAAATAGCAGCTTGTCGCTATGTCGCGCCTCGGAGCTCTCCAGTTATGGTTTCCTTCAGAGGGGCTCGTGAGTAGCAGAGACACAAACACAGGAGGCTGGATCTCCCAGCTCGGCAAGGGCAGATGTCTAGTCTGCCTGCTGCAAGTGTATAGCTATTACCGCTCTACAGCAGCTGACGTGTGCTTTGTGCGCCATCTCTTTCCCCTCTGTACTATACAGCATTGGCGAGTTTCTCAACTTCTTCAGCAAGACCGTCAGTGACAAGACAGCGCCTGGTCAGCGGCAATCCATTCGCGAATCCAGTTACACCTTCCACGTCTATAGCATCCCGAACTCGGGCGAGCTCACTGCTGTCATGGTCACCGACGATGAATACCCTGTGCGCGTGGCGTTCGGTTTGCTGAACAAGGTCACCGACGAGTGGCAGGAGGACCATCCCAAGCCAGAGTATCAGAGCGGTGTAGCGGCGGCCAGAGCATCCTCCAGCACAGCAGCACGCTTCAAGGAGGTTGAATGGCCTAAGCTTAACGAATACCTGCGCAAATATCAGGATCCAAAGCAAGCAGACCAGATCATGAAGGTGCAACAAGAGCTGGACGAGACCAAGATTGTCTTGGTAAGTGAAATAAGTTGACAACCTCGAGAATGTTAGATTTCGCTGATTCACACTGACTTGCGATTCCTTCCCGCATACAGCATAAGACCATTGAGTCAGTCCTTGCGCGAGGAGAGAAGCTCGACAGTTTGGTCGAGAGATCTGAGAACCTCAGCTCTCAGTCCAAGATGTTCTACAAATCAGCAAAGAAGGTCAGTCAAGGCATACGCACGCCCACATAGGCCGTTGCTGACAATTCTTGTTGGTCCACGCAGCAAAACAGCTGCTGCGTTGTCATGTGATGGACGATTTCACCACTGCGATTTGTACTTGTGCACGGTCCAGCTCTCTTTTCCCTCTCGTATTAGCCTAATCATCACCTAATGAAATCAGCATATGTATCGCCAGCAACCTTGCATTGGTCAGATTCACCAACTTGCGTGCCGGCGCAACGCTGACACCGTCATCCTCGTCCGCTGAACGTGCGGGCCGTTCAGTCCTCTTTAGCATGCCTGTCGTGGCGGGACGCAGGTAGCTGCAGTTTTTCCCCCCCTCTCTCCTTCTCGCTTCCTTTCCCTTTCCTTCTCGCCTCCCTCTCTCTCCCACCGGACAGACGGTGTCCGCGACCAAAGCGCCCGCAACCCTTCGCTTCCGACCAGCCCTTCCGGCCGCGTGAAGACGGGAAACAAGGAGTGTGCGATACAGGCAAGTCGACGTGGAATAATGACAACGAGCATAGCTGATCATATAGCCGCCCCTCTCATCAGACTCTCGCGTTCTGCCATTGGGCGGACCCCAAAACGCGTCATGGGCGACCGGGGTGGATACGCTACGCCAGCGAGATAAAGGTCCAGCAGCTGAGCAGTGTCTTGTACTACAGCTCAACCTCGTTCAGCGTACAAGGTGGAACAACCTGCACAACCTGCTAACGTGAACTTTCGCTTCGCTAAAGCCTCCGCGGCTGGCGCTGTTGTGCATCCCCCCACCACTGGCAAGCAAGGCGGTGGCAACAAGGTCCTCGACAAGAAAGCAGAAGCCTTGCAATCCAGCACAACTGAAGAGACAAGACACTCCACGATGCAGTCTTCAACACTCTACGGACACGCTCAACAGACTGTTCGGCAACACATCCCTCTTCCCATACGCGACGCTCGATCGGGCCTTGACAACAATGACCAAACACACACCCAAATTCAGACTTCTGTCTCTGAGGTCGACGGCAGAACAATACATCAGCTCGATGCAATCCGAGAAGTCACTGAGCCTGCTACAAGTTCGCCACACGATGCTCGCAGAAGCGGAAATGCGTACAGACATCATGACCGGATCCGCGAAGGCGTGCTCGACCTGCACGGATATTCTCGCGGACTCACCGACGCTTCTGTTGACTTTTCATCCGGTAGAATGTCTCCTCCTGCGGGTCACGAGTCAGCGGCCATGCCGGTCCCTTCACAAAAGCGATCATCACAAGCGCTTCCTGTCGACTCCATCGCAGAAAGTAATCCATTCAAGAAGAAGAAGCAGGCGCTCCAGGCTCGTGCTTTAGCACCAGTCAAACACAACAGCCCCTTGGGCAGAGGTGCACTCTCACTGGACGACTCACTCCACTGCTCGACGCAATCGCCCGTAGGCAAGGCCAGTTTGAAACGAAATCAAAGTCTGCTAGCCTCGCACACCGATCTGATTGGCCTGGACTCGTTAACACTTCCCGTGAAACGCATGAAGCAGATGCGGCCAGATGAACTCGACTCCAGGCCAGCATTGCAGAGACAAGTCGTGTCTCGAAGGAATGACTCTGCCCGTGGCCCCAATGACATGCAGCCTTCCGCTCGATCTGGCGTGGTAATTCCGGCAACGCCGACCATTGCTTCACAGAATTCTTCAAGCCAGGGAGCTGCTACGCCGCAAGTCAGGCCTGTCGAAGCCACACCAACGATGCAGAACGTTTTAAGACGTCCAAACCCGGACAATGCAGTCTCACCTCAAGCTCAAAGCTCACTCCTGCCATTACCAACCGAAATCATCGATATTCTACAAGCTTTCTGCAAATCTGTGCGTACGATTTGTCCATCGCCCTTCTCCTGACTTACCAGAACCGCGTTACTTCCCAGTATCTGGCTTCTCAGTCTGTGAACAACGCAGCAGAGCAATATCGAGGGACAATAGCTGTCAAAACCGCACAGGTTGAGCAGCTTCAGAGTCAGATGGCTGATTTGCAGAAACAAAGAATTGACACGCTTGAGATTGAGCGGGCTCTTTCTTCGGCCGAGTCGGAGAAAGCAATATTGAGTCAAGAGCTCGACCGTTTGCGATTAGAATGCCAGAGGCAACTTCAATCGGCCGACACCGCCCTGGAAGAAGTACGAAGCGTGTTATCGGGCTTTTTCGATCTGTCAGTGTTTGAACCATCACTTTGATCTGCGCTCAACGCTGAAGGTATGCCTAGCTTATGTGATCGTCTCCCCGAGAGTATTATGGAGTCTGCAAGCGTCCACAAGCACTTTGAAGCCTACGGCCGGACGCAGCGATCACAAGCACATCCGCTTGTGCAGCTTCAGAGCTTACATGGCTTCCTTCTGACGGCAATGGATGGTGAGGCAAAGTCATCGATTCGTTGCGACAGGTCCCGCAGTTAAGCAAGCCTTGGTTTCCTTGTAAGCTATGGTTACAAGACTTGAAGGCGCAGTCAAGGAAGCACAGGAAAGCCAAGTAGAAGACTCTGAGGCGATGCGTGCTCAATTGCAGAATGGTAGGTGCCTTCTCCTCATCAGTGGACGAATGACTTTGCTGCATCCCTTTTCCCCCAGTTGCTGTTGAGCTTGCCCAAGCACATGGTCTTGTCGAGGCAAGAGACGTCCAGATCAGCCATTTACATCAGGACATCTCGTCTCTAAAGACTACTTCCGCTGAATCAAAACAGCGGGCGGAGGATGCAGATGCCAAATACACCAAATTGCAGACCGAATACAGTATGTGCATTTTTCATACGAGCTACATGGCTAGCTAAATATCCTCTGCTCAGCTGCCATCGGAGCGACTCTCCAGCAAGCTATAGAAAACAATGAAAAGCTGCAGCAGAGGCACGAGAAGGAAAGTGAAGAAATGTGGTGCCGAAGGGCTGACATGGATAGCGAGATGCTCGCTCTACGAAGTCGCTCTGAAGATCTACTCGCCCAATTGGACAAAGCTCGACAAGATCTCGCCACAGCAGCTGGCGCCGAGAGCATCGCGTTGCGGAGTGTCAAGGCCTTGGAAGGAGAAATTAAGCAGAAAGAGGTCAGTGTCGTCTGATAGCCGGTCCTCCCATTTACTGATCCCATCTTTGGCAACACAGCGAGCATACGCAGATCTGGGTGCGTGGGCTTGAGCAATAGTCAGTGTGTGAGAACTGATGACCGGCGCGGCCGGGCGAACAGAGAGTCGACACGACTCTTTGACGAAAAGTTCCCAGGAAGAACGTGTTCGAATAAATATTTCGTTGACTGCGGAAATCGCTAAGGTATGGCAAATTCAGCATGATTGCGCGGCCGCTCCGACAGTGACAATGTGATGCAGGGTCACGAGTTGGATCTCAAGCTAAGGTCCACCACGATGGAGCTTGAGGACGCTCGAAAACAGCTAGCAGCAGTTGCCGAGCGACCCGATCATCACAGTGATCTGGCAGCATTGGCTACGCTACGCCAGCTTATGGAGACAATCTGGCAAATGTGAGAACCTCGGCGACATTCGCATGCAAATGAACCACTGCCTGAGCTTTGAAATATAGACTCCAGTACCCTGACGTCGAAGCCAGTAGCAATGCCGAAGACCAAGAAAGTCGCCCATTGCCCGCAAAGTCCCAGGAGAGCGTTCTTTCGAATCTGCAAAGTACGGTCCCTAGCTTCCTTTTAGCTTTCGACAAGCTGATCCCCCAAGCAGACGTGTTGCATAACCTCGCCACATGTCGCCAGCAACTGAAGGACTCTGACCGGCAAAATCAGGAGCTGAAGGGTTCCTTGGAAGAGGGTATGTTGCTATTCGTGCCAGGGCTCCCATGGCTTTACTTTCTTGCCATCTTGTCCTTGCGGACGACCTTGCACGCTCCTGCGAGCTGATTTGAGCAACATCATTGTCACTCTAGGTCAAGACAAATTAATGGTGGTCCAGCAGCAATGTGCGGTTCTGACAGCCACCGCCGAGAGTCATGTAGCGCAACAGGCGCAACTTTTGGCCCGCCTCAACTCAGCCCAGACATCTTTGGAAGATATCAAGAAGGAAATGTCACGCCTCAGTGAGCAGATAGTGGAAACCCCGCCTGTTGCAAAGCTGACCTGGCAGTGTCAGCTACTGAGAAGGTGGCTTTGACCGCGGAGCTAGCTCACGCACAGAGGGACCTTGAAACTCAGGCTGTCAAGCTGCGCACCGCCCTGACGGCAAGCGAGTCAGCTAAGCAGCAGACTTTGGAGTTACAAGTACGATGCGCATCTTCTCTGTGCTTAGCCCTGTCACTGACTTTTGGGGTGACGTGTACATTTCAAAGGCGGCCATTGACGAAAAGGCTCGCTTGCATGCTCGACTCAGTGAGTACGAGCAAGCGGTCGACAAACAAAATGCAGCTCGATTAGATGAGGTATGCCGAAGGTCACTCAAGGAAAAACCCTAGACTGATTTGTACGTGTGTCAGCTGGTCGCGGCCCGGAAGGCCTGCGATAACGCAACAGCCCTCTTCATGCAGAAGGCAGAAGAGGCTGCACAAGTGGCAGGCAGCCTCAGTCGTGCAGAGTCTGAGTTGGCTGTGGCTCGACATCAAAGTGAGACTTACCAAGCATCTCTCGCTCAGAGCGAGCGTGAATTACTCGAGAAAGCGCACATCGAGCAGCTCCTCGAGCAATCTCAAAAGGCCATCGAGCATTTGAAGGCGGAAGCGGATACTGCTGCAATTACGAGTCATGAGGCTTCTCATCAACATGCCGAAGCTTTGTCGCAAAAGGATCAAATAATTGCGGACTTGCAGAGACAAATCGAAGCCTTGAAAGCCATGGAAAACGGGCAGAGCAAACGTCAAGTGGGTGCACGGCAATCTGAGATGGTCGATGCTAACTGTTTTTCAAAATCTAGGTTGAGGAGCTTACGCGGTTCTACAAACTGGTATGTTGCGAATTATGCAGAAGTGCTTTCTGCTCACGTTACGACTTCTTCAGGAACTTTCTGCAAGAGACAACGAGGTCAGCCACCAACGTGTGAACAGCACCCAACTATTAGTTGCCTGATACTCGTTTATCAGATGAAGAAGCTCCAAAGACGACTTAAAGATGCCAGCAATAGTAAGTTGTAAGACAAACAAGCGTTTTCCTTCGCTACCTGTTCACATGCTACGTTCACAGGACAAGCGCGCCTAAGCGAAGAAATGTGCCAGTCTAAGCAACACACATCCCTTGTTCAGCGCAAGATTACAGAGAATGTGGGAGATAGCAAGTCTGCAAGGAGCGATGAGAGTGATACTGCAGGGACTCTGTCTGAAGCCTCGCAAGAGATGCTCGCTGTATCGACCAATCCACGAGTAACGTCCGAGCCCCTCGAGACTGCGGGTATTCCGGAATCTGTCACGAGTTTTGTTGGGAATGGAGGCACCGACCCAAGCCTTCACCAAGGCAGTATCGCTACACCATCTGGTACCCAGACTCGCAAGCATCTACAGTACTCGGTACAGAGTGTATCTGCATCTCCTGAAACCTCCAGCATGACGGGCGAAGACGATGCAGTCAGAGACCTTGTCGGTGCAGAACGGCTCACAAGGGGAATGAGGCGTAGCGTAAGTCCTCAAGCCTGGTGAAACAGTCCAGGCACTGATCGCCTTGTCTGCTCTGTCTCCAGCTGTCGGCAGTGGCGCATTCACCGCCAGCTTTCTCGCGGGAGTCAAAGCCCAGTGAGACATGTCAATCTACCAGGTCTCGGAAGGCTTCAGCACTGAGAGTGTCTCTCGTCACAGACAGCACACACAGCTCAGGCAATCATCCGCATAAAGTGCGACGGCTCTGAGACGGTGCCTGGCAGACGACAGACACTGGAAACGGTAGCAATGTACTAGTGAACGTCGCCAGATTGGGACCGCGGATTTCGCTGCACTTTCAGAGGCTGCGGCGACCACGCTAGTGCTACATTTTTGCTTTGCTTTGCTTTGCTTTGCTTTGCTCCTGCTCTGCTTTGCTTTTCGCATCACGACTCATCGCGCTGTCGTTTGAAGTCTTGCCTTAAACACCTTTGCTGGTCTGAGCTGCATCGAGGATGCGCTGGTCGCCTGAATCTTGGACACCAGCGAAACCTCCATCTGTGCCTTTTCCGCGCTGGATGCTATCAGCGGCAGCTTCGATATTCAGATCCGCAGCAGACGAGACAGCGTCACCCGTGGGATTCGATGTAGCGCCGGATGTCCCTGAGGCAGCAATTATTCTTAGCTGGCGGCATTATCTTACAGGGGCGTCTCACGCTCAGAGCAGCACTTACTCGCCACTTCCTTCAGATCCATGTTCTTCGGATCAATGGCCTGACGAGTAAGCAGAGCACCTGCGAAGCGAACGTGAGGCAACATGGGCGGCGACAGACAGCTCATGCAGACTGACCTTCCTTTTCGGCGAACTCGTCTGAAAGAGAGCCCTGGTTGCCGCCTTCGTAGTGAGTGCCAGCGGTTGCTCGACTGGTGAAGCTTTCAGAAGCTGGGCGTTCGTCACCTTCGGCGATGGCGTCTTTAGCATCTTGCTGTGCGTCTTGCTGTGCCGCCAATTCGTCCCTAAGCTCCGTATCCGCGCTACCCCTGTTGTGCGCGACGATGGCGTCAAGAAAAGGATACCATTACAGAATGAAGCGATAGTCACCAGTTGTGTGGACTACGAAAGAAGGATCAGCACCGCATTGAAGTGTATGCGACATCTCGCCAGGTACTTACCCATCTCCGTGTTTCTTCATGGTCTTCTCTCCGCCTACGCCATGCGAGTGCTTGTCCTGTTGAGCGATGCATCATCGATCAGCTTGCATCCGAGTTGTGGTGTGCTGAGCTCCCACATGTGCTAGAGCCTTGGGCTGGGCTGCATCGTTTGCAATGTGTCAGTACGAGTCCGCAATCGCGTTGTTGCAGAGGGTCTACCAGCTCGGGTCGTGGCGCCTGCAGAGATGGACACGTGTGAATCTCTCAATACGTGCACAGAGATATATCTGATGCGTGCCAGCTTACCTGGGATCGTCATCTTTGTGTCTGCAATGCAATTGTAGATCTGGTAGGTGTTGTCCGAAAGTAAGACGAGACTACTGCGGTCCAGGAACAGCCAGGTTGATCGCGACACGGTCGCGAATCGCGATCACGCTATAGTTCGTCATACAAACGGATCGCCAACGACCTCGTCGATAGGTATGTAGCTTTCACACAAGGTAATGGATCTGGGTACAAAAGATTCATTTCGAAGTCATGCGCTTCCTATTCATGCTTTCTCCAATCCAGCAGGATACTTGTAGTCAGCCTGCTTTCGCCATTCGTCGAGGATCTGTGAACATAGCAATTTGAGCTTTGGTTGCAGCGACTAATTTTCAAGATGACTTACGCCCATCGTCAACATCGTTGTCTCAGGCGGGCATCTGTCGCTTGTAAGTTTTCCCTCTGAAAAATGGCAGGGTATGAGCATTTGGTCAGAGTCGCAATGGATCTTTGGCATCACTTGCCTTGCAAGCATCGCGCGACTGCATCGGCTTCCCAGTGCAGACCGACACCCTGTATAGGAAAATCGAGCCGGGTGTCTTGGAATTCGCGCGCCATCTTGATTGGCTTTTTGTCTTGATACATCCGGACGATGAGGTATTCAGGCCGAGCTGGTACGGCACCTCCAACCAACAGTTCTCTACGGACGAGGCTCACGTCAGTTGCGAATGGGGCCGAGGTCGCTCGATAAATACAAGACTTACCCTTCGCTTCCCATCACACGCACGCATGCTTCGGGCGACGAAGATACGGTGAGATTGCAAGTCACTGGTGTACAGAGGATTAGTTGAGCTAGCCTTTGTATGCATTGAAGAGCAACGAAAGACCTACGATTAGCGCGAGCATTGATCTTTTTGAAATCCATAATTATGGTCGTGAAAAGGTCAACGCCAGTCCTTGGATCGGGAAGAGACGCCGCAACAATCTTGGAAGGAGTTTCGCGATTGTTTTCCGGATGCTCATGCAAGGCAAGCAGACCCTTGATAGGGTAAGAAGGCAGAATGAGGTACGTTAGCAGCCGGAAAACTCAACAACCTGGATTAGACGCGTACCCAAAGAATTGTGTACGGACCAACATCCAATTGCGCGCCTCCGGCAAGCTCAGCATTGAAGAGGCGATGGCTTACGTCGGACAGGTAGAATGCACCCATTCCAAAGTCGACGAGCACATTATGAATCTTGCCAATGGCTTTTTCTTCGTGCATCAGTGCTTGTGCTTTGCGCACAAGCGGATAAAAACGCGTCCAAACGCCTTCCATGAAGAAGACCTTCTTTTCCTTTGCGAGGTCAATGAGGATCTTTGCCTCATTGGCATTGAGCGTGGCCGGCTTTTCGACAAGAACAGATTTGCCGGCTTCAATAGCTGCTTTTGCACCTTCGAAATGCTGAGGATGCGGAGTGCCAATGTAGACTATGTCAACTTCCTGCAGTCATATTTCAATGTTAGCGCGATGTCCTGTAGGAATCAGAACAAGAGCGGAAACCAGCCTTAGGCTGCTGACGTACCGAGTCATTGCAAACGTCCTCGTAAGTTCCTGCCTTGGCCTTGTGCGCATACGCCCCACTCTGCTGTGCAAACCCTCCTTTGGGTACCGTTTCATCGAGGAACTTCTGTGCTTTGGAAGGGTCACGCGAGCCGGCGATGACGATGGCATGCTGTACGTCGGCGACATTGCGGCCTGCAGGGTCCAGAGCAAGATCCTGATGGCCGAAAGTGTCAGTGATGACTGCATGTACGCGCACAAATAGGCTACACCTCTCACAGAAGCGAACTTTCCGGTGATACCTGCAGTCAGTGGGAACAGTTGCCAGTGGCACAGTGTGAGCTCAAAGCCAGGCGAGAGGCGCATATCCAGAGCCGCTGCGACTCGGACTCACCTCCGCAGCCAATCAGGCCCCAGCGACAAACGTATGGAGAAGACATGTCAAAGAATTCAGTTGCGCTGAAGCCGAAGGACGCTGTACTTAGAACAGCGCATTTGGCTCGAGAATGCGCCGGTCGATCACGTCGAGCAAGTCGCCGTTATGCGCCAGCATGACGCAGTGGCTGCACGTGTGTCCTGGTCAGACAATTGCAGCTCATAATCTGTTTTCAGCCGCTCTGCTGCCGCGAATATCACGCATAGATAGCGAGCCTGAATAGAATATTTCAGTATTATTGGGACCGCCACTGCCGTGAAGATCCATTGTTGTGGTACATTGACAAATGTGACAGCGTGCGGAGCACGAGTCACAGATGAGGACAGTGAACAAGTAGTATCACGTTGTGAGACGCCTGGGTTCCTTCAATCTGGCGTCTTACCAGTTCTCCAGGCATCAACCGCAACTTCGGTCGCGATCTAGAAATGGCCATGCCCGGATAGACCTCAAAAAGGGTTCTTTGGTGCCGATGGGACCCTCCACTGGCTCTACGACATTGAATGACTGTGGGCCAACGTCACTGGTACAAGCACGAGTGCAGAGCCACACAACAGCCCTATACCTCGACTGACTGTGGCAAAAAGGTACCAAACGTGAGCAAGCTCCTCACTCGGTATGATCAGCAGCGAGGTGAGTACATGTCGTCTTGTGGATGTCACATTCGGACTCGGCTCCTGATGATGAGTCAGACCAAATGATGAAGCTGAATGACAAATCGCTATGCTGCAGTACATACTTCCTTATCAGATGGCTCACGAGAAGGCAGCCAGATGCATATGGTCACCGGCGCAGCACGGATGACCCGACGACAAACGGGACAAGTAGGGACCTATCATACATGGAGGAGGCCATACATATGCCGCAGAAATGATGTCCTGGCCAAAAGGTCTCGAGCAAGCCTGCGGTTCTTCCATCGGGCGGCCCGGGCCTGCTTGGCGGCTGGGCTCACCTCTGATGCTGCTGCTGCAATTTTCTGCCGATCGAGATCAGATTAGATTGGCGAACCAGGGCAGGGAGCAGGCGAGGCAAAAATCCAGCGGCGCAGAGCTCCCGTGTCCGTCTGCTCGACGACAACCTCTACTTTCTGTCCACTCAAGCACTTCGAGGAACAGTACTTGACTGTCCGAAGGACCTATACCTCTCAAAATGGCAGAGACTGGCTCCCCAACTGGCCAGGCTTTCCTGAATGGTAAAGAGGCTGCTCCTCCTACGTACAGCGTCGCTACCCAGACCGGCGTCAAGAAGGCAGAAGGTGATTGAACAGCCAAGCTACTGCCCACAGCCGTACTGTTGCTCACGCTGTTCTTTCCAGCCTTGCGCAGCCGGCGAGTTTGGGGCAAGAAGTCGACTTTCGTCCTGTTCACCGGTATGCCCTTTCTTCCAGCCTATCCCCGTCACACGATACTGACAACTTTCGCGTAGGCATTGCTCTTATTGCATACATCTATAGTCTGGATGGCACGACCACTTGGTTCTACCAGATGTGGGTCGTCTTCTGTGCAGACGTCTCTGCCCTTCGCTGATTCGATCGGCTTGCGCTGTTCTGGGTAATTTTAACCGTAACCGCCATCCTTGGCCGCCTCGCAGATACACGACCAGTTCTTTCGGGGAGCACTCGCTTTTTGGCGCTGTAGCAACCGTATCCGCGATCATTATTGCAGTTGGCAAGCCCATCGCAGCTAAGTTTGCGGATGTCTTGGGCCGAACAGAGGTAGGCAGTTCCCCAACTTCCGAGAGCTATGGCCACGTCTTGACCTTCCCATCTGTTCACAGGCATGGATCATTGCAATAGCCTTTTACACCGTCGGCTACATTATCCTGGCTGCATGTCAAAGCATTGGAAGCTACGCCGCAGGCTGGCTCATCCGCTCTGGCGGCTATGCTGCCGTGCAGATTCTCATGCAGGTAAGTTAGCAAATGCTTGAACACCCTTGCGTGTGCTAGCCTCTGACTGGTCTTCAGATCGTCATTGGAGATGTGACCTCTCTACGATGGCGTACTCTTAGCTCGGCCCTGGTTTCTGCTCCAGTATGTATCAGAAATACGCCATCATGACGGATAGATCAGTAGCTAAAGTCGAAATGCCGTCACTGCCTGTCAGTATTTCATCAATGGGTGAGTATCTATTAGAGGATATTTCATCTGCTCGGTTGATATACTGACACATTGGGTTCGCCTCGCAGATTTGTCGGATCTAAAATCTCAGCTTCGATCCAGACCGGCGCTGGCTGGCGATGGGGTGGGTCACGCTCACAATCAGGTCTCAGACATTTCGCTGACAAATGCTGCTTCAAGGCTATGGCATGTTTGCTATTCTCTTCCCGATCTGCGCCATTCCAATTATTGGCATTCTACTCTGGTCCCAAATTCGTGCCCGTCGTGCCGGTCTCATTCATTCCACCAATCCATACGAGGAAGTTCAGATGCGCGAAGTCGTCGAAAAATCTCCCATTATGAAGCGGCTCGCTCTCTGGTCCCGAGAGATGGATCTCATTGGACTGCTCCTCTTCACAGCCGGCTGGACTTTGGTGTGTTCTCACGCAAGCTCATCTCATCTTTGCATATGGCTGATAGCTCCACCAAACAGCTGCTTTTGCCTTTGACACTGGCCAACAAGGGTACTTTGACGTGGAGCAGCTACAAAGTCATCGTCATGATCGTTCTTGGACCTATCTTACTCGTGGCTCTCGTCATCTACGAAGCCCGATTTGCCCACTATCCTTTCATTCCGGCTCGATTTATCAAGAACCGCACAGTCCTGGCTGCATGCCTCATTGGGTTCTTCGATTTTATCTCTTTCTACCTTCAATTCACCTATCAATACTCTTTCATCGGTAAGCTTTCCTCCCTCTGCTTGCCTATGCTGGCATGCTGAACATCATGTCCGTTTTGTGCACAGCGGTGGTCAAGGAATGGTCGCAAGCCGATCAAAATTACTTTGGACAAACCCAGACCATCTGTCTTACCTTCTTCGCAATCGTTGCAGGCGCCATTGTGGTCTTTACCAGGCGTTACAAATGGTTGCTCTTTGGCGGCCTGCTCGTTCGCTTGCTTGGAGTTGGCCTCATGATCCACAGCAAGGGTGCACGCGGTTCGGTATGCTTTATTGATGATCCAACTTTCAACTCCCTTGCTCACTGGTTCTTGCTACATAGACGGGAGAATTGGTCGTCGTGCAGATCTTGCAGGGTGCTGGTGGTGGCTTCGCCGCTGTTCTTGCACAGACTGCCGCCCAGGCTAGTGTCTCCCACCAGGACCTGGCTGCCGTCACTGCTGTCGTTCTGATCTTTGCCGAGATTGGTAATGCGATTGGCACTGCCATTGCAAGTGCGCTCTGGAGGAATATCATGCCTGGCCAGCTTGAGCAGCACCTGGCTGGTCTCGCCGATTCCGCTACCATCGCAAGCATCTATGGAAGCATACCAGTGGCTGCAAGCTATCCCATCGACGACCCGATCCGTCAAGGAACCATCGAGGCCTAGTCAGTATCACCTTTGGGTCGAGCAGATCGCCAGACGCCTGAAGGAGTGACACCAGCTGACTTTGCTCTTACTTCAGTACCTATACAATGAAAGTGACTCTCATTGTCGCGACGGCCTTTGCTATCATCCCACCTCTGCTCGTCTTCATGATGCGCGATATCAAATTCGGTGACCAGCAGAATGCTGTAGAAGGCCGTGCACCTGGCGGCGAAGCGCTCGAATCCACCGAGGACCTCAAGGATACCAAGAACTAGGCCTGTGCTGAACCACCCGAGCTATAATCCCATTGGACCATACCGCTCTTGCTGCTTTACTTTTTCTTGTGAAATCCCCATCTGCAAAGTTTCCTACATAGTTCCTTACGTGGCATAGTAAAAGTGTCCGTCTCTTTACGTAGACTTCCCCTGTAGAGCCAGTAATCGCTCCAAAGAATTGAATGCGTACGGTACTTGCGACCTCCTGGTCTCGTGCACGGTCGATATTTCGCCACAGATGCTGGCAGATCAGCGTGTCCGGCGGCATCAGCTCTCACACCAGTCGTGCGACAAGAAAGGTTTTTCCTTACCGATGTGATCCAGAGGGATGGACCCACAGCTGAGAGCTCTGTACGTATCATAGCTGTCTCTGGTAACCGCTGTGGCAAGCCGGCATTTGTAGCGCTGCTTCCCGTGCTAAATCGGGGACCCCCGAGGCCCCACTTCGGGCCCCTGGTCAGTTCGGCTGTCGCGTCCGTGAGAATTCTCTTGGCGTTCAGCAGAATCCCAAGCTTTCTACATTTTCCCAATTATTCCCATCCACAGAACAGGCGGGTGCCAGCAGTCTTCGAGGGTGTAAGGATGTGCCGGTGAATTGTTGCCCATGCAGATCTGCGGTGAGGCCCGAAGCAGCTGGGGCTCCTCCTGACCGCTTTTCACGAGAACGAATCCAGACGACCTGGGTTCTCTCTGCTTCCACCTCACAGGCGCTTCGAGACTTGTCCATTGACGAAGGAACCACACTTGACCATGGCACAACCACCTGCACCGCAGGCTCTTGGCGAGCAACCACTAAACCCCCTTCAGCGAGAGGATACCGAACGTTTGGAGAAGGAACCGATTGACGAGCATGCCGTCACCTACACCGCTGAAGAGGAAAAGGCATTGCTACGAAGGCTGGACTGGCGACTTCTCCCCGTTATGGTCAGTTTCCGGTGCCATGGTAACGTTTTTGTGGTAAAAAGCTTACTTACTTGCCGCCACCCTTTCAGTGCGCAACATGGGCATTGGCCTACTACGACAAGGTCATTATGGGTCAAGCAGTATTGTTCAGAATGCGACAAGATCTTGACTTGATCAATCCAGGATCAAGATATTCCAACGTGAGTTGTTGCAATGACTGGTATTACCATGGCTAGTCTGAAAATGCATTCTCACTGTACAGACCTCGATGATTTTTTAGTGAGTCGGCAACGGACGGCTCCTATTCACAATGTGATGTGAGCTGATGCATGATTCTTCAGTGTTGGCTACATCATTGGTCTCCCTCTCATCGGTTTGATTGCGCAACGATTCCCCATCGGTCGAGCTTGTGCCGTCCTCACCTTCTGTTGGGGCCTGACGGTCATCATGACCGTTTTGTGCCATAACTACCCTGGCATCATGGTCCAAAGGTTCTTTTTGGGCTTCATCGAAGCCGGTATCGCCCCTGGTTTCGTCTCAGTAATCGCCCTGTACTACACCAAGCGAGAGCGTGAGTCTGATGTCGTACAATAAGCCGGTCAAATTTCCCAGATAGAAGACTGAACACTGCTTGCACCTTTCAGAGGCCTTCCGTGCTGCTATCTGGGTCGCAAGCGCTCCTGCAACCAACATGTTCAGCCCGATGCTCAATTACGGTCTCGGATCGATTGTGAGTGGTTCTTTGGGCCAATTCGATTTCGAATCCAGTCTTACCTGTTCTGTTCTCTTAGGACCCTGCTCATGGATGGAAGAACATGTACTATTTCGCAGGTGCGTGGTAATTCAACTCCAGTGTCATGCTTTAGCTAAAATTTTAATGGATGTAGGTGCCATCACCATGGCTTGGTCGGCTGTTGTCTGGTGGAAGATCCCCGATGACATTCCACAAGCCAAGTTCCTTACAGAGAGACAGAAAGAGATTGCCATCGAACGCTCCCGCCGGGGCCAGGGTGGAAAGAAAGACCACGACATCAAATGGAACCAAATCTGGGAAGCACTCTCGGATATCAATGTCTGGGGACTATTTGTGATGGCCATATGTGCCTACTTCCCAAACGGCGTGTTGACGACGTTCTCGTCTCTCATCATTCGAGACCTGGGCTTCAGCACCGTCGAAAACTTGGCTGTCCAGATTCCCAAGGGCTTTGTCGGCGTTCTGGCGAACGTGGTCCCCGGTTATTTCGCTATGAGATACGAGGGCCTTCGTTTCCACATCTATACAGGTAAGCATATGAGCCTCGTCCTATCAGATGTGCGGATTGGGTTAACTTTTTGGACTTCTACCCTGTTTGCCACCATAGCCGCTGTCTTCTTGGCCTTTGCCGGTAGTATCGCACTCTTGCTGGCACCTCGAGTACCAGGTCTTATTGGAGCTCTCTATGGCCTGCACATGTTCGGTGCTGCCGCCGGCCAAGTCCATGGCTTGACTGCTTCGAATGTCGGCGGTTACACGTGAGTCGGTAGTTTAGACGCCTCAACATGCTTGCAAGAAGCTGACTTTGGTCAACAAATTTCAAGCAAACGGACAATTGCAGTTGCTATGACCTACATTGGCTACTCAGTCGCCCAGACTGTCGCTCCTGTCCTGTTCAACACCGACGAGGTGAGTCAGATAAGGAGGACGGCCAGACCTCGAGACATCATTGACGTGTATCTTCTGCTCACCATAGGCTCCAGGCTACCGCAAGGGCTTCATCGCGACCATGTCCGTCACTGCCGTTGGTGTTGTCTGGTCCCAATACCTCCGCTGGCACCTGCGCCGCAGGAATTTGCGCCGAAACAAAGAAGGCGACGTGGGCAACGATCACAATATGCAGGACATTACCGATTTCGAGAACCGCGATTTCCGATACCAATTGTGAGGCGATTGGTGGTAGCCGCACGACTGGCCATTCTTTTGTCGAAAAGCATGCGCCATGTCGATTTTTGCTGTGCGACAGTTAGAAAGTAGGAAAGGTGGCTTCTCAGTTAGGTGGCCTCTGCCTCAAACCTGTTCAAATCGTGTGAATGTATCGATGTCAGCTTGAAATAGAGCGGGTTTCGACTCTTTGTGTGGTGCTTGCCTTGTCGTCGAACAAGATCCCAGGCTTCAGGCTCGAAATTGCTTGGAATTCGTGCACCCGTTCAACAGGCGCGCTAACCGAGGGGTCGTAGCAAAAGTCGTGTCAGTAGATCCGAGTGCAAAGCAAATAGTGTTCGGTGGAATGAAATCGATTAGGCGCGACATTCCTGTTATACAACGCACATGAACACTGGACTATCGAGATTGATGTGAAGGCGGCCGATGCTCGTTAGACTGTGCGCACTCCGTCGTACTGTTCCGCAGAGCCGCCCTTTCAGAGCGTTGATTTCAGATCATGGAGCAACCTTGTGTTCTGCTTCCTGAACTCCCTCTTTCGCAC
The DNA here is from genome assembly GCA_003351005.1 of Cystobasidiaceae sp. HBUAS51001. Taxonomy (NCBI): domain Eukaryota; kingdom Fungi; phylum Basidiomycota; class Cystobasidiomycetes; order Cystobasidiales; family Cystobasidiaceae; species Cystobasidiaceae sp. HBUAS51001. The sequence goes on from QOZY01000067.1 coordinate 119,755, forward strand.
CAGCCATCAAGTTGCTAGTCATTGGTTCAGCCTGTGTTCCAGCAGCTGCATCATCTGCCTTCTTCTCAGCGACAGCGACGTAGCCCTCCACGGTGTTGAGTGCCGAAGCAGCGAGGTTGCGGGCTGGCAACCACACCAAATCACAGACTAATGTCAGTGTGCAGTCGGAAAGATATGGTGTGAGATGGAATGTTAATGTTACCCTGCGCTACGTAGCCACCAGAGTTCTTCTGCGCGCTATCAGCGCCTTCTTCTGCCTTTTGCTCTGCAACGGCGATGGCACTGCAGGAGCAACGGGACGAGACATATAAGCACCAATTTTGCATTGGACTGACCGCCCATTGGGCGATCTTTTATGAACAAGCCTACCCGGATGCCTGGTGCAGGATGTTGCCAACGAGGTTTCGCGACTCGTCAATGAGTCCTCCGAGCGTTTGCTGGGTGTTTCCAGGGAGTTGCTGTATGTCACAAGAATCTTTCAGCGTCCTGGCGGACTGCAGCGCTGTTCTAAGGATACTTGCAGTGTTATCGGCCGACTGCTTGGCCTGACCAGCCTTTTCGCCTGCGAATCCTACGAGGCCTGCGTGGTGGTCAGAGGCAGACGGTTCATCAGTCAGTAAATCTGTCTTACTTCTGAGAATTATGCCACTGCTCATCTCACCTTTGGCGTAGTCGGCGGCGTGCGATGCCAGGTTAGCTGCGCCAGCAGTGATGGTCTGGGTGCGCACAGGGAGAAGGGACAGGGAGAGAAAGGCACCAGGAACAGCGAGAAAACGCGTCAGGAACGCTTTTCAAAGTGCATGCCCTGCGTATCTGCACTCACCTGGCCATGCTCGTTGACAGTCTTGCCAGTTTGATTCTGCGAGACCTCGTTTGCCTTGTTGAGTGCGACGGAAGCAGTCTCTTGGGCCTTTGCAGCGGCAGTGTCTGGAAGGACGTACGAGCATGTCGAAGAAAGTGGAAAGAATGCATCTCAGCTATTCCGTCTGAAGTACATAATGCACACAAGCCAGGCGCAAGGCGGGGACAAGCCTGTGCAGCACTGGAAAAGACCTAGACTGACTAGCTGCGGACTGTGCCTGCTCGCCGATGGGTGCGTTGCTGTTTGCGGACATGGTCGTAGTGGATATTATGGGGTCTATAGATGACTGTGCTGTGTGCGCTGTGGTCGTGCAGCAAGAAGCAAAGATGCGCATGGCAAGCAAAGACTAGATGACTCTCGCCCTCCTATTCGCCACACGCGGGCCAGACTATGACGCAAGGGGGGAAGAGACTAGGGCGAGGCACACAACGACGGGCAAGGAACAGGAGCATCGTCATGGTGGACATAGAACAAAAAAGAGTTGTTTTATGTCACAGAATAGCATCGCCCCTGCTCATTCCCTCTCCACATGCAGTCTGCTCGTTTGGAAGAGCGCGTCGACTCGAGATGCAAGTTTGCCACTCCGGAGTTTGCTGTAGGGTGGGCCCGCAGCCTGACTTAGCGTTGATGCGCGCGTGTGCGCTCTGTTCCGTCTATTTCGCGTGTCTCCGTCGCACAACGGACTCTGCTCACTCCATCTCCATCCAGTCCATTCGTCCACAGCTGCAGCCATGCTCGCTCGCACAGTTCTGCAGCACACAGCGCGCCGCTCGCTGTCTCTCAGCGCAGTGGCTCGAGGCGCACCCGTGTCCACTTGGTCATCTGTGCCTGCTGGTCCTCCGGATCCGATTCTCGGTGCGTGTTGCACGAACGAAGGCGGATGAGGGGATCAGGCAAGGCGAGGGACGGTTGAGCTGATGATACCCCGTTCTTCTGTGCTTTTGCGCTTCGCTTGCACGCCGCGCTACAGGCGTCACCGAAGCCTTCAAGCGCGACCAGGACCCAAAGAAGATCAACCTCGGTGTCGGCGCATATCGCGACGAAAAGGGCAAGCCATTTGTGCTCCCATCCGTCAGGCAGGTGCGTCCTGACGTCCTTTGCAAATGTGTTGCCGTCCGCTTCTCCTTGCTGATATAATGATCTTGTATATGTTGCTTGTTTGCTCGGACCTTGTTCCTGGCCACCCTCGTCACGGAACATGGGACTCCGGTTTACGCCTCCGACCGTCGCTGTCTCCACTCGCTCCCATGCACGCGCTTCTAAACCACTTCTGTCATGTGTCAACGTCACCACCTGTCTGTTCTCTGGCGCACCCGCCAACAACACGCTCTGGTCGCGTGTCAACGATATATCGGCTATCCACCGAACCCTTCCTCCGCACGAAAAATGGACTTCCAAATTATCATGCTCACTTTACCAACGGCATCTATTCCACTTCAACACACGACTCTTGGGACGTATCGTCGTTGGAACCAAAGGCCGAGGAAGCCAATGTCAAGGCCAAATATGACAAGGAATACCTCCCCATCACTGGATTTGGCGACTTCACCAAGAACGCAGCTGTTCTCGCGTATGGCAAGGATAGCAAGCCTCTGCAGGAGGGACGGGTGAGCTGCTCTTTATTTGAGCCGCGCCGGGCTTCACAGTCATCTGGCTGCATTTCTTCGGGAACTGCTGCCCGACACAGTCGCATTACTACGGATCTTTCGCTGACACTGCCGCTCTCATTACTTCCAGATCGCCATCACCCAATCCATCTCCGGCACTGGTGCCCTGCGAATCGGCGGCGCCTTCTTGGAGCGATTCTACCCGCACTCCAAGACCATCTATCTCCCCACTCCAACATGGGGCAACCACATCCCCAGCTTTAAAGATTCAGGTCTAAAAGTCGAGCATTACCGCTATTACGACAAGAAGACTGTTGGACTTGACTTCAAGGGAATGCTGGACGATATCAAGAATCTGCCTGAAAAGAGCATCGTTTTGTTGCATGCCTGTGCGCATAACCCGACCGGCGTGGATCCTACCAAGGACCAGTGGAAGCAGATTGCAGAGGTTGTGAAGGTGCGTTCGAGTGTTTCTTTCTGGCCTGTTGTACAAGAGCCTGGAATAGCTGGCTGTACCTGCTAACCTCTGCATCATCTTCTGCGCTTATGTTTCTATAGGAAAAGCAACACTTCACCTTCTTCGACATGGCCTACCAGGGCTTTGCCTCCGGTGACATTGACGCCGACGCTTTCGCACCTCGCTACTTTGTCGAGCAGAACATCCCCATCTGCCTGTCGCAATCATTTGCCAAGGTGAGCACGCCTGTGACCTGCACTTCAAGGTGTTCATTCCTCTGACATCGCCTGCAATGCTCGCGTTTGTACGATCACAGAACATGGGTCTCTACGGCGAGCGAGTCGGTGCATTCAGCATCGTCTGCGCAGACGCGGACGAGAAAGCTCGCGTAGATTCACAGATCAAGATCCTCGTTCGACCTCTTTACTCGAACCCTCCAGTCCACGGCGCACGTATCGCAGGTGCCATCCTTGCCGACCCAGCGCTGTACAAGCAGTGGCTAAGCGAAGTCAAGCTAATGGCCGATCGAATCATTGGAATGAGGACCGCTCTCAAGGATATCCTCGTTAAAGACCTTGGAAGCAAGCAAAACTGGGATCACATCACCAACCAGATCGGTGAGCCTCGATAGGGCCCTATGGTCTCCTTGAGACTAATTTGCATTATTCATGGCAGGCATGTTCGCCTTCCTGGGCATTACGCCCGAGCAGGTCGAGACGCTCAAGACCAAGCACCACGTCTACCTGACCAAGGATGGCCGTATTTCCGTCGCAGGTGTTACGCCAGACAATGTCCGTCACCTTGCAGAGTCGCTGCACGATGTGACCAAGTAGAGGCTTGTAGACTTCAAATCACACCAGTGTCAGCGCTTGTTGGCAAATAAAAGTTTGGAAAGCTCGTTCGAAGGCCTTTTGTAGAATGGCCATTGTGCCTGTTTGCCACTCAGACCACCTGGCTACACGGAAAGCATTCAAAGCGCCGCGATCTGATAGTCTATCCAATTGAAGACGTACAGGACCGTTGCTGGGGCACAATTCAGCGCCTCTTCCGCATTGCGTGGCTCTGCCATGTTGCACCTCGCTCGAGAGCGTGATCGGGATTCTTTGAGCCTCTCTAAAAGAGCACGACACAGCTGCGTGCTATATTGCCTTGGCCAATAAAAGACCATCGACTGCAAATATGGCTATCACACCGCTCGTGCTGTCCTCGAGCAGCAGTGTCGAACAACCTTCCCTGGTTACAGTGCACCCAGCCGCTGTCGCTACCATCCTCGACCAACATTTGCGAAGACCGCGCTTGCAGGATGGCTATGAGCAGGACAGAGTGCTAGGCACGCTCATGGGCGCACGCAATGAGGTGTGTCTATTTGCTTACAGAGATAAAAAACCCTAGCGCTCTTGCAGCTCGACTTCGCGCTGCGCACAGTCGACAGTGAAATTTGGCGGCGGCGGCACCGCTCGTGCTCGCGATTGCTAGACAGCGATAGAAAGAACAAAAGGCTGACTACTGTGTTCTTGTGTCAAGGCTGGAGAAGTCAACGTTCTTTCGTCGTTTGGCGTGCCTTTCGGCGAGGTCGAGGGAAAGCTCCTGCTGGATACCGACTCGCTCAAACAGCAACTTGACATTGTCGTGAAGGCGAACCCAAAGCTCAGCGTTGTCGGCTGGTGAGGTCATACAGTTACGTACATAATCACAAGATATATGCTTAGCCTGTCGGCCTTGCCGCGCTTTTCGCAGGTACGCAACATCGCCGCAACTGAATTCGTGGACGCCCTTGATCCACGATGAATACGCTGCGCTCTGCGCACAAGCAGCGGCCCGTCTGGCCAGTCCCACCCCGTACACAAGCTCCGCAGAGCCCATCCACCTCACTCTCGACGTCAACACACTCAAATTCAGCGCCTATGCCAGTCGGAAACTCGGCCTTGCGCCTAGTGAGGCAGCTTCGTCAAACCGCCTTTTTGTTCCGCTCAGGACGGAGATGAAGGTTGCCAAGAAGGAGCAAGCTGGCTGTATGTGTCTCCTCCTGCTTCTGGGGTAGACGATTGGATGCTGATATGCTTGTCTCATGATGTAGTGGACGTTCTGACAAACAAGGCCATTGCAAAGCAGCGGCCAGAGTCTTCCGCAGCGTCGACCGCTCAGCTCGTCGCGCCGTTAGTGTCGCTCAACACGATGCTCACAGAAGTCTCCACCATGCTTGACGCTGTTCTCGAGTACGTCAAGAAGGTCACGTCTGGGAGCGAGCAAGGCGATGTGAAAATTGGTCGGTTCCTGCTCGAAACTTTGGCCAATGTACCATTGCCATCAAGCCAAAAGGGAGCATTCGAAGAAGATTTCAACACGCATCTGGCTGTATGTTGCTAGACGCTGATGACAGACGGAGACTATGACATTGATCTGACATGCCTACTCGTCTGTGCAACAGGATCTCCTTATGGTCTCCTACCTTGCCAACGTCGTGCGCGTCAATCTGGAGGTCTCAACCAGGGCATCTATGCTACACGACGCGCGCTTGGCGCCCCGGACTGCCTAACTTGCTGGTTTCTTGCGATGTAGATTATGGGTATACTACCAGCAATGCAGTCAAAATGCGGCGTGATACTTGCATCATGCCCGGAGGCATGGCAGCGCGTACCGCGTAGACCGACAGCCTAGTTGCGGCTAGGATTAGCTGCCATATACCGCGTTGCATATCTCTCTGCAGTTCACGTCGAGTTTACGATACGCGTATGGGACAGCTTCAGTCACAAGAGGAAAAGATTTCTCGCATTGCAGTGCTCAGCTGGCCTTACTTCTACACATCAGGAGACGCGCAATGTCCTCATCGGATCTCAGCACCAGACAAGATCACTGACCTGCCGGTATGCACAGGCACCGCTCCCAATCTGCTGACCTTGGGCACCTTGTGAGTGCCGATGCAGTATGCATGGTTGTCTCGCATGCAGCGAATTGCGCGTCAGACCGGTGCAGCAGTCAAGTAGGTCAGTGCCAGCGTTGTCTCTCCCAGTCTCACAATCTTTCGTCACAGCACGCCTCGACTGCGTGGACTGACACCTTCTTGCAGTCGTGGCGACCCTCCGCTCGAATGCATGATCACGCCCAAGTGTCGAGAGTCGAGACGGGGACATGGTGGCGGATAAAGTTCAGCGCTAATCTGCGACATGCAGCAGAAACTTACCACAATATAACGCATTCGGCGTGTTGAGCGACAAGCAGACAAGCACGCTCGGTGCTCATTCACCGTGCATGAATCACGATACAACCGTGCACACAGCAGAGAGCATCGCCACCGCAGCGCATCCGCATTCTCGGACAACACGCTACCCGAGCACCCTCCTGACGCCGCATCATGTCCCGTAAAGTCGGCCATTGGGCGTGTCTTACCGCAAAAGCTGTTAAGGAGGTCTCAGACCATCACAACATGCGGGCCTGCAGTGATGCCCCCGCCTGGTGCTGTATCATACCTGCCTCAATGCGGGCACCGGGGCGCTCATCAAGCGTCTTCACGGGGACGACCCACCGTGGCCTTCCGCCCTAGTGCGCGACCATGCATGAAATACAACAGTACGAATGGGAACTTATGAGGTCCGCGATAGGGTTCTAGCCTTGACAGGCCAAGAGATCAGCAGCGCGTAACCCACCGACGTAACCCCGCTCAGTGCCTGCAAAATGATCGTCGGTCAATCATGCCCCTAGGTCATGCAGCCGCCACCCCACGTCCGCGCCATCAAGACCTCCAGTCTCTCTCGTGCTGCGAGCACGCGTCCCCGTTTGACAGACTTGCCGTTACTCCAACCTTCAGGCCAGGCGTCGACCTTTTACTCTGTAGTCACCTCTTTAGCTGGCTAGCATCGCGGTCTGCAGGGTGTTTTCCAAACTTGGATCATCGGTGTCGCGCGAAATAGGTATCGGGGCCTGCAATATTCCAGAGGGAAAAGGAACCGCGTGAGTTACTCACAAGTACGCGACTCAACATTGCAGCTGAAGTGGCTTTTTATACAGTGGCTTAAGCTCCGGCGCAAAATAAGCAGCTCGGCAGTTGCAATTACAGGTCGCCAGACAGAAAAGGCCTACTTGATCAGCAGTGACTGCGCCATCCGTTCCCTAGTCATATTCTCAGGTCTTCTCGTTTGCGACACATCGCAGAACAAATGGACGGTGTCGTGTACCCCGCTTGGCACGGTTACGTGCACACCATCGAAGACGCGTCAATTCTCATCTCCGCATGTCGCGCAGTGCAGGAGCATGAGTCACCTGTTACGATGCTGGCGCAGGGTTGTTCTTCTTCCTACGGGGAAGGGAAGCCTTTGCGAATGATTTCCCGCCGATTGACATCCAAGGACAGGCCGTCCATCCACTCTGGCTCAGTCTTCGTTTTCGAGGAAAGGTCCAGCGGGGTGAGTGGCATTCCACGAACGTCGATGACCTGAAGTTTGAGGCTCAAACTTAGTGCTACAGATCCATCGCTGGACAGACAAGTTGATGTGGTCGCCTTCGCGCCAAATTGGCAACTTCTTCGTATACCGGCGTGAGTCCGATTCCTGTCCAATGCCAAACACGGCGACCTGAAAAATGAGAATGGGTGAATCTCAGAGATGAACATACGGGTACCGCGCGGCACCAGTGTGAAGCACGTCCAAGCGACGCACGCAGCGGCTCTGGCAGACATCGCCTTACCGGATGCTGAGACCACTTTCGCCGAACGGCCATACGTGGGTTCTCTGACTTCGAGTCCTCTCTATCCTCGAGACGGCTTGGTGAAGAAGACGCTTGTTCTGGGCACATATCACGTAATTTCGTATTTCGCGTTAGATGATGTGCAGTCAGGCGCCCTGTGCACTCCAAGCACATCTTGCCAATTCAGCCATGTAATTGTCGACCGCGGCCTGTCGCCATTCGGGCAGACTGGATCAAGTCGGTCGATGTCGGGACCACCGCCTCTAAGGAACCGACATGCACGGTCAGCGGGCGGCTCGGCAGACTCGCCCGAGGAGGAAGAGGAGACGTACATTCCACGACCCATCGACCTTCAGGCTACTGCCAAATTCCGCTCAGCCTCGGTGCCAACAGTCCACAGCGACCTTCAAGAGATGTCTGGGACCAACCGTGAGTACCCATCTGCATCACAGTCTTCTCGCTGAACCGAGCAGCGGTGTTAATGTCTCGGCTTCGCAGTCGCAACAATGCCTGCGCACATGCGGCTGGACATTGGTTCCTTACCTAGCCATACGATCACCGGCCAGCGAGGTTCATGGTCCTCGCTGTCTTCCACCCCCTCCAGATCATCCCCGCTGGCATATTCACCGCACATTTTGCCTGCGGATGTAGAGGGAGGACAGACATATAATTTTGGATCACATCCATTTAATGGGAACGCTGGCTGGACGAACGCGAATGCGAATGCTTCAGGGCCTTCGAGCTACAGTTCCTCGTACCTATCGCCGGAAGCAATTCAACCTTCAGCTGCCAGACCACCCTCGTACTTTCCCTCGCACCCCTCCTACGACCCACCTTTTGCCGAGCCGATAGCCTTCCCGCCAGGCCAAAATTCGCATATCAGCTCGCTAGGTCTTTATTCCACATCAGCTCCGACTCCGACACTTCATTATATCCCTACGTACTCTTCAAACGGTAGTGCTATGCTGCCACACAGCAGCCCCACTTCGCATGTTCCTGGCGGAAACGGGGCTTGGACCTACGAAAAGAGCTCCGACGCTTGCTTTCCGCATACTCAACTTCATGCTGGTTCCATATGGGTGCCCACTGCACCTCATCATGGCTCGCTGGACGAGACCCAGATTGGATTCCACGATCATATGGCTTGATGCTCCTCGTAGCTCAAGCACGGCCTGTTGTCATTTCGCAAACTTCATCGCCGCCTGAAGCGTGGATGTGTGCCATTAGTAGTATTGTGCTTCGACGTCTGATGAAGCTTGTGCAAGGCTTGCTGCAAAAGACCTTCAATTTCACTGCGCCTCGTTCGAGGGTGATCGGACAGCGTTGTCGTGGTCGACTGTTGGGGTTGGACAACTTTGACTGTTCGTGCGAGGTACAGTACGTTACGTATCTGGAATCCTGTCTTCGCTATGATCTATATGTGACTCTTTGACTGGTCCTCCGTCAAGTCCGCGATTTGCGATTCGGATCTGCCCGCTTGAACTTTTGACGCCCGTGCAGAGCCGGCACGTCGGCACTTTTTGGACGCGTTGCCCTGTCGAGGTGTGAGCTGGATCTCGCGGAGCTCCTTAACAATGCTCGGAACTGCCATATTATGGCCACATACGCTTGCATGGCCGTACTGCTCTTAACACTCTCCGAGCATTGATAGTAGCCGGCCACGTTGGCCAGCTGGAAGCATTAGCAAGATGGATCGTTCTTCGGCAACGGGTGTGCGGACAAGCCAGGACGCGAGCGCGGCGGACAAAGAGCTGCCTGATGCAACACAATCAAGCGAGCAAGACGTGTTGCCAGAGCTGAAGACTGGCTCGGACCCCGGTGGAGAGGAAGCCAGCAAGACCTTTGAGCTCACTGACCAGACTCTGGTATGTGGCGACAGCACCGGTCTCGTCGTGCATGCGTGCTGAACGTGCTGAATCGTTGTACTCTTCACACATGACTCTTTCTCTATACTGCGAACCTCCGCTGCATACAGCGCCTCCCAACCCGCCAGGTCATCATTGTCCTGGCAGCATGCTCAAGCTGCGTACTGCTCAGCTTCATAGACCAGACCATCACCTCCACTGCGCTGCCTACCATCGCATCTCACTTCAACGCGGGCAAAGAATCGACATGGGTAGCGACAGCCTATCTTGTTGCCAGTACGGCGGCTCAGCCGCTATATGGTCGCTTTAGTGACATCTTCGGCCGCAAGTGAGCCGTCCATGGCGGCTGCTCTTGCTACAGCAATGTGCTGATACTAATCTATGCCGCCTCACAGGGTCGTCATGCTTGGAGCAGTGGCAATGTTTGCTGTCTTTTCCCTGGCTTGTGCAGTCGCCCAAACGATGTTGCAGCTTATGTACGTTGCGGACCAGCCGGCCTAATGCCAGTGCTTTGCAGACTGATCTGCTTGCACGATAATAGCATATTTCGAGGTCTCAAAGGTGTTGCAGGTGAGCGGCCAGTATGTATACGATCTCTACAGCCGAGCTTACTTTTCATTTTTCATTGTACAGGCGGTGGACTGTTTACGATGGTCATGATTGTCATGGCAGACATATTGAGTCTGCGGGACAGAGGCAAATATCAGGGAATGATAGAGGGCGTCATTGCTATCAGGTTAGTGAAGCCTAAATCTCCATAAGTAGTATTTGACTGATTGGACGAGAACGCATGAAGCAACGGCATTGGTCCCGTCCTCGGCGCGGTTTTTTCAGAAAAAGCCAGCTGGAGGTGAGTCACACTTACCATACGGCTCTCGTCAATATCACTTAGACAAGTGCAACTCCTGGCAGATATTGCTTTTGGATTAATCTGCCAGCAAGCGCCATCGCAGCTGGGCTGCTACTAGTCTTCCTGCCTGGCAAACCTACTCAGGGCAGCATGTCTGCGAAATTCAAAGCCATTGATTACGGTGGCTCATTCGCCAGTCTCAGTGCCACAGTCCTCTTATTGGTGGGCCTGACATGGGGTGGTGTCATGTACCCCTGGGTTTCAGCCGAAGGTAAGCTTGCCTGCGTTATATTCGTACGCGAATGCGGGACGATACAGACTCATGTGCAAATGCTCTTCCTCAATGACTGCATAGTGTTGGTACCGCTGGTACTCTCGGCCATCCTCTTCATCGCTTTCTTAATTATTGAAGGTCGATTGGCAAAGCATCCTATAATTCCATTACACGTCTTTACGAACCCGACCTCAGCAGGCGTGCTGGCGTCGACTTTCTTGCTTGGCGCCGCCTACTAGTGAGTCTATCTCTGACCCATGTGTACCAAAGCAAAAGCTGACATTGAACTAGCATCTTGCTTTACTATATTCCAAATTTCCTCATCGTCGTTCGAGGCTACTCTCCAATCTTGAGTTCTGTGATACTCCTTCCCTTCGTTCTCTTGGCAACGTTCGTAGTGGAAATTACGGGCCTGCTCATCTCAAAACTTGGGAGGTATCGCGAATTCATTGTTGCAGGCTTTGCTATCTGGGCAGCGTCCGCTGGAGCATTGTCGACACTCAATGTCAGGTCAAATGTCGGCACCGTCGTTGGCTTCTTGCTGCTGACCGGCTTCGGGGCCGGTCTGACCCTCCAATCGACCGTCATTGCCATAATGGCATCATTTCCCGAGCGAAAGGATGTCGCGGTAGCTGTTGCGGTGCGGAACTATGTCCGCCTGCTCGGTGGCAGTATCTTCCTTGCAGTGGCAACTACCATCGTCAATAACCGACTGCGAGCTGGCCTTGAAGGACGTCTGGAGAGCGACCTCGTATCGCGTATTCTGGACGATCCGACGGCGATACGGCATGCCCTGCGAGATCGATTGCAGGCTGGCGAACTAGAGCTTGTGCTTGAGGTCTATACTCGTGCTTTCAAGATCCTCTTCCTAACAATCATGGGACTGCTGTTGGGAGCCTTTGTCATAGCTGTGGTTTTGATCCGTCACCACAGCTTGAGCCGCCCTGAAGATAAGGAATTGAAAGAAGAAGGGCGAAGGTACCATGAGGAGCAGAAGCGTGCAAAGGCAGAAAAGAAAGCAAGCAAGGCTGCGCAGTAGGGAATTAGCCTCGGTATGACCTCTGTGAAAGTAGGGACAGTATCAAAAGTACCTAGCATCATTTATCAACCTGTGACCATATAGCATTCCAATCAGCATCCTGCAGGGTTTGTGTTGTCTGTCCTAGACTCTGAGGGCCAATTTTGGTAAATAAATGTGACTTGAGCATCTCTAGTCTACGGAGGGCGCGTGCTTTGACATCGTTGTTGGCCTGCATGTCACGAAGGACGTCCATTTCGCGTTTAATATCCAACGGTAAAGCCCAGACATCGTCGGTGTAGCTTGTGTTGTTCAGATATGTAGCCATACTTTCGTCTTCCGGTAGGCTCAAAAGACTGAACAAATATGGATAATCTGCTTCATGATAGCTACCACCTTCTGTACGTGGGACTGCGGGATCTGTTGGAACTTTGCTGTCCGCAGTGGTGCGCCAGAGCAATTGTTGATCGTCGGCCACGTCTTGCATGGCTGATTGTTCTGTATCAAATTCGTCTGGCTGATCCAGTAGCGCCTGGACAGCTGCAGAGTCTTCCGGTCGCGGCCGTAGTACGTCGCCAGACCAGTGTGGTCGCCACGCTGTATCGCCTGGCGCCGGTGTTGTCGAGGCCGCCGGCATTACGAATGGCCCAGTACCATGAGAGAATGAATCAAATTCGGCACTTGAGTCCGTGTCTTTGAGTTGTTCCCTTGAGGTGGCTTCTCGGAAGCTGCCTTGACTCGGGCCAGCGATGGGAAGATGGGCCAAGCCGTCCTGATGTGTTGCACGGTCGGGTCGTAGTGCATTTCGTAGATCTGGTGGTATCGCCTTGCTGTATTCTTCCATGCTCTTTGGTGCACTTGAGCGAGTAGGGAGTCCTGAGCAGCCCGAAGACTGTTGCTGATGCTCGTGATCCCCCCAGCGAGATTTCGCCACCACAACGCGCTTCTCAGCTTTGCACCGCGTCGACTGGGCCAATGCCATGCTGGACTGAAGGTCGCCTAGCATGGCTCGTACAACGGGCCACAAATGTGCTCCTGCCCGTCCTGAGCGCCGCGTATCGCAAAAGGCGCCCCTGCAGCATCATTTCATGCATGACGCCGGTCAGCATAGTGCGGCTACCGCACGCCTGCGAGCTATGAGGCCATTCGAGCATCCTCGCCGTGCTGTAGCGAATAACAGAGAACCGCTTCAGCTGCTACATCATCAGCCTCCGCAGGCGACTGTAGACACCGCACGCGAGCTGCCCACCGTAGCTCACAAGGCGTCTCCTGCACCTTGCCCGACACCCACTCACTCCGAGGAAATCGGTCGCCTAGTGACTGTTATTGGACCAGAAACGCACAGTATGTATATTGGTCTCCTTCACAGAATGTCTTCTTGCTCCTCTCGCCTTCCCTCGACCGTCTCATGCCATCACTGCGTTTACGGGTTTCCCATTTTGAAATGCCGTCGTGGCCCTCTTACCACCTTTACGCAAGCCGGCGTGAATAACGTTTTGCTATTTGCTTGTTATTCTCCTGCACAGTCATTCGCGTCAAGGCTCGTGAAAAGGAATTGATTATCGGCAGACATCGCACCACCAGCTTCATCCTCGATAGACCAACTGTCTCCAATATACACGGCAAATTGTACACCGTGAGTCGTGAGTGCATCTGGTCCGGTAAACAAGCACTAAAGCGAGTGAGCGAGAATCTGTAGTACGCGGCCGATACCGGGGATGTGCTGGTCTGCTACGAAGTATAACCCAAGTTTCATGGCGTACAAGGCTATCCTCGTGTGACTTCCCATCTCATTCCAAATCTGACTGTAGGATGTCTCACGGTCTGGCACTGTCTTCCGAGGAAAAGTCCTGTTGCACAACGAAGCAGTCGTACTCAGCGAGGGTGATACCCTGTCGATCGATGGTCAAAGTCAGTGCGCCTCAAAGTACGACACTTGTGCTGCGCCATAAGGCTAAGCTGCGCCTCTTGCCAGCCTTCTACTATCTACATGGTCTCGCGGGAGCCTCCGTGACCCAAAATGCGCCAGCGGGACATCTTGAGAACGACTTATACGGAAGAGACTTTCCCAAAGAAGTTGGGCCTTATCTGATATCGAGAAGGACTCTGGGCTCGTAAGTCCACGCCTTTGCTCAATTGACGCCTCCGCTGATGCACGGCTCCAGGGGCTCGTTTGCCATTGTTCATTTGGCGGAGGAGCGTCGTACACGGCGGCAGCTAGCCTGCAAAGTCCTGCACAAGAGACTTATAGTTGCGCAGAATGCGCAGGACAAGATTGAGCTCGAAGTCGGTCTACTGATGCAGCTGCGCCACGTGAGCAGCTCAGAGAAGCCACGCCCGCGCTCTGCTGACCTTGCCTCTCGTACGATAGGCAAACATCGCAGCTCTGGTTGATGCCCAAGATGACGCGAGCAGCTGGTATCTGCTACTGGATTTGTGAGATCATGATCTTGGCCACATTTTTGAATGTCCACCGACCTACTCAACTCAGGTGTACTGGCGGTGACCTCCACACATACCTCACCAGGAAAGAGCGGCTTTCGGGGGATGTCTCACTATTCCTGACTTTTCAGATTCTCCTGGGTCTCGCGGTGCGTATCTTCCTCGAGTAGCAGCTCGCACTGACCGATCAACACCTCATGATCAACACCTCATCGCTACAGTATCTGCATAACGTCTTCGGCGTCGCTCATAGAGGTGAGCATACGGACGTTTCCACTTCGATCTGCAACCGTGTCTGACTATTTCTCCTGCAGACATCAAGGTCAGAGACTACCTTGTGCACAGCCATTACGATCTGTTCAATGACTACTGTTCAGCCCGAGAATGTTCTGCTGCGGAATCGGGGGCATTATCCCCACCTGATGATAACGTGCGTTCCGATTTGTACTATGCACGTGCGCAGCTGAAGAATCGCTCCCTTAAGAGACTTTGGGACTGCACACATGTTGTGTCACCCACATCGGTCTGACTACATCGGAACGATCGATTATTGGGCTCCTGAATGCTTCACCGAAGGTGGCTTCCTTCGACTTGTACAGAGAGCTCATGCGCACGAGACTGACGCGCGCTACAGCCCTATACGACCCACGTGGCATGGACTGCTTCGGATTGGGATGCATTGTCTACATGATGATGGCGTGAGTGATTTGAAAGCCGCTTCAGATTTATGAAAATTGACCTTTTTTGCCTGTGGCCCGCACAGCGGATACCACCCTTTCATGTCAAAGTTATCGGACGACCACCCTATGCAGATCTCCAATCCAGACCTGCCGAGCGCTAGCCAACCTCAATCATCAGAGGACATGCGCACCGGAGCTCGCATCCATCCGAGCATCATGGAACTCATGTGTGAACGTGACAAGGCTGTTGCCAAAGTTATACTGGCTGGCAACGTCCACATCGGCGAGGAGTTCGCAGAGACTGATGCTGCTGGTACGCGCGATTCGTGCTTTGCGTCAGGGATTCCTGCGCAGCTTGTGCTGATGTCTTCTTAATTGCTCAGCAATTGACATGATACAATCACTTCTGGCTTCGTCGCCGTTCAGTCGTCTCGACACCACCAGGGCGTTGAAACATCGATGGATCGAAAGCAACCTTACCGAGTTGCAAAACTTATACAGGAAAAACTGCTGGCGCGGTCAGCCCATGTAGCTGTAAAACCTTGATCGGGCTACCTCGACGACTGGCTGCAAATCATTTGCTCAAGAAAACCCTTCGCTGTGCTCAGGAAGGAGAAAAGGGAAAGAAAGGTGTAGATACTGGCATGTAGCTGAGGATCAGAGTCTTTACAAGTTAGAGCAGCATGAAGAGCGTAGTAGTCGCCTTGCTGCTTTACAACCCTCATATCCATACTAACCACCTGTCTTCTCACAAAGTCGAGTGCAACACAATAATCTGCTTTTCGCACAAGACGGCAATTTTGACTTGCCCTGGATGTTCGAAGACTGCAGCTCCGAGTACAGCTCCTGCATCTGATTCGCCCATGCTCACCACCTTCTGCTTTGCATGTTTCGCCTTTGAACCGGGGGGCGGAGGAAAGTATAGATACGCATTCATCTTCGACGCTTGAATGGAAGCATAAGAGGTCGATGACTTGGTGCGGTCGGAGCCTGCTGGTGAGCCCATCTCTAGACCGATTGCGAGCTTGTCTGAATAATGGTAGACGTGTACCACGTCCCGCTTGGATGCGAGGACAAAGGCTAAAGCAGGGAAGGTTGAACGATGCGTCCACTCCTCTGCTGCACTGACCGGTGGATCGAATAGAAGTCCATCAACGTCGTGTTTAGTCAAAATGCTTTTGGTTTTGTGATCTGGCGAAGGGACAGGAAGTGACAGCAGTTCGACCATCTCGGTCGACGATTTGGACGCAATGATCTGTGCGTTATTGGCGGTAAGATCGATCCAGGTGAACACGATGCCCTTGCCATCGGCGATGTCTGGAGAGTCGACTTCCATATCCAGTTCTTGCCCTAGTAGCGTACTGCGTTGATCGAAGTGAGTCGGGCCCTGTTCAGTGCTTGACGCTAAATCGCCTGTAAACTTTTCCATAGCTTCGGTGATTCGTGCGAGCTCTGATGGATCCAGTGTTTCATCCACATCTTTGTAATTGCTGGGAAGCGCGGAGTTGTCCTCCACACTAAAAGCATGTAGCCACCGCGTGTTCTCGTTTTTCTTTTCGAGGTGCAGTGCGAGCAATCCAAATTGGCCTTTATCTCCGCCCGCCTTCTCCCAAGTCCACGTAGACAAGCCAGCGTCGATGTCATCCCATAGCTTGACAGTGTCCAGGCGCGGGATGTGGACGTGTTTGTGAATTTCACCTTCGTAAGAGACCATCACGGAGACACTTTTGGGCCGAAAAACGATCTTGATGTCTCTGGCATTGACTGCAGTAGGCAAGCCAAAAACGATTGTCACAGAGTCTTCAGTCTGATTCCAGGAGAACGGAGGTGGAAGGCTTTGTTGTGCAAGTGAATACGACGCTTCGCCATTCAGCTCGGCCTGTGGCACTCCTACGAACTCGTCTTCCGTGGGCTCATATTTTGCTGGATGTGAATCGTTTGCTGAAGAGGTCCCAGAGGCTTCAGGAGAGTCGGCACGCTGGTATGTGACAGTCGAGCCAAGACAACACTGTCCACTGAGAAAGGTTGCGTAGGCTGGCAAGTCGTTACCCTTGAGTGCGATCTGCAACGACAGTGGAACGACTTCGCCCGATGAGCGTGTATTAATGTCAAATTGTACTATGTCCACCCAGAAGTCGCTCTTTGAAGAGCTCCCTGTGCTTCCAGAAATTACAGCTTGGACTGCTCCATCTTGAAAATCAACAGCATGCAGAGCGCCATACTTCGGGCTCTGAGTGGCTGGATCGGTGTGCTCGTAAGTCGTTTGTATCGTTTTGGAGGCCACATTGACAACGTAGAGACGGCCTAAGCCATCGCAGCATGCCCATATTTCGTCCTGGATGTGCCTAGTGGCGGGATATTCTGCTGGCGAAGCATGTGCAGCTGAGCTGGACGCGATGGTCTCGATGGGTTCCGGCAAGGTCAGGATCCGTTCAGGAGAAGAGCCACGCTTCTAGAGAGACACTCTATCAGCATCTTGATCTCGTCACAGTGATGTCTTTCCAGCGCTCTCTCACCGCGAGGTCGATCATCCACAGCGTGCCGTCGCCATCAATCCAGCAGGCTTGCTCTCCAACTCCAGGACTCAGATGGTTCCAACGAGCTCTACTGCGCGCTTGCTTGTAGCCAAAGCGTGTTTCCGCCCCACCTCGTAGCGTCCGACCAGGCAAACTGGCGTGCGCGTCCAGCTGAATGCGGCCCTTGCCTTTCCCACCAGGGCCCTCATACTGCCCATCGCCATCATCGTCCTCGTCGTCAAAGCTCAGCTTGTAGCCCTCGAACTTTGCGTTCGTCAGACTACGATTCGGTGCCCAAGCGCTGTGGTATCGACTCATGCTGGTGAGTTGCTGAGGAGCCAGGGGATAAGCCGCTCTGAGACAGTAAACTGTCTGGCGAGCATTTGCCGCCATGAATCCTTCTCCATACCTAATAAAACCAGCTGCAATCGTGCAAGACACTTAGAAAGACTCATTATGGGCAGAGTGATCTGCTATGGCAATCTCAAGGGCCTTGGATGGCCTTCTGACGAGACAAGGCTGAACCGCGCCGCACCTCGCACACATGCAGCATGCGCGTTGCTGAGATCCAAGTTCCCACACTTCAAGAAACCGAGGACCTGCTAGATGGTCCGTGAAAGCCATGTCCATTTGTGCAAGGCCAATGTCAGCACAGGCTTCCTCAACGCCGAACGGCATTGCAATCTGGACCGGCTTCCCATCGCCACAGAAACGACTCAAGCTACAACGACGGTCGCGCTTCTCCCCTCTGTTGTAGCGCAGGTCCGCCTGTGCACATGCTGCGCTGGTCGCTGAAGTAGACGATCTTGCGCATCACTAGCACGAGTCAAGCTGTTGGCGGGAAACTGACCAGCGCATCGGCTGGCCGATCCAATTCAGCGCCATGGCTCGACTCCTGGCCGCCTGGCTGCTGGCGCTGCTGCTGGCTCGCGCATCTGCGACTCCCCTACACAAGTCGTTGCAGTACAGTGCTTCGCGCATGGTTCCTTCGCCCTTGGAGCTGGCTGAGGTACACGAACATCGCGCGTCTGGCCGCCTGCGAAGGGATCTATCGCACAACGATATCCGCTTGTCAACGCGATATACATCATCAAAAATAAGTTGGACCTTCTCAGAAGCACAAGAAATCGTAATGCGCTCGTCGAAAGCGACACACCTATCTCTCTCGCACGGAGTGGAAGAGATAGTGGAGAGGCAAAGACTCCTGCCAAGTAGCCAGTTCACAGGCCGTCGACTCGAAGCTAGACGACGCAACAAGGGTCACCGTGGAAATTACAGCGCGAAGGATGAAGGAGGTCACGATGCTGACGGCGACTACGGGGACTACGGCGAGGAGGGCGAGTTTGACGACGGGTCGTGGAGGGGAGATGAGGGCGATTACGGAGGCAAATGGCCCAAAACAAAGGCTGGAGACTCGGGTACTGATGACGACGTGATGGAGGAGGATGGAGGCGGTGATTCGGACGCATACAGAGACTCTGGTCAGCATAGCTGGCATGCAAGCAAGAACGATGCCGACACCGACCGTAGAGATGAGCAGGATCTGGCACCGGAAGGTGGCTCGGGGGACAGAAATGGCGCATCAGACCATTCCCAAGGTGATTCGTCAGAGTCAGACTCAGCGTGGCAATGGAAGCCTCCAGGAAGCCAGGCAAAAGTCGCAACCCACGAGGACATCACCGATGCAAGCGGCTGGCACCACACAGACAGCAGCGAGACGGAAGAGACTGTCTCACAAGATGGACGTCAAGCCAAGGCAGACAAAGAATACTTTGACTCAGAAGAGGGAGATCCCTCGAACGATTGTGCTGCTCTGGCCAGGCTGTATCGGGACATGGACGGCCCAAGCTGGGAGAGAAGACAGGGCTGGGACACGGCCTCGGAGTCAGACTCTCCCTTCTCAAAGTGCTGTCAGGCCGTTGGCGTCGACTGCGACGCAGAAGATAGAGTAATTGCTGTGGATCTCGCTTCTAATGGGTTGTCCGGCTCGCTATCGTCCGCAATTTTTGACCTCACCGCCCTGGAACGCTTGTAGATATCCTACTTCTTCATTCAGGCTCGTCTCACAGCTGATATGCGATAACATTTCAGGAATCTCTCGTCGAATGCCATCTCGGGCTATTTGCCCGACAGCTTTCAGAGTCTCAGCAAACTTGCTACCGTCTATCTGGGCTCGAACAAGCTTGAAGGCGTGCTACCCGCATCACTACAGCAGCTACCTGATCTTTCGACACTCCACATCAGCAATAATAGCCTGGGTGGCATGCTCTACTTCCCGCAGGCCTGGAACTTAACACAGCTTTACGCTTCAAGGAACCACTTTACATACATCAACATCACTTCCAACCCGGCATTGGTCAAGATTGCTCTTGACGACAATCGTTTCAATTGCACGCTTCCAGACGTCACCAATTTGACCCAGCTGCAGCTCTTCACCGCGGCGAGAAACACCTTTACTGGCACGCCGCCGGACGTCAGCAAGCTGGCGAAGCTAGTCAAATTGTGAGGTTTCCTGACTAAAGGCGAGATTGACGTGACTGAATGCATTTCGCAGGAACCTGCAAGACAATGTGTTGTCTGGGTCTTTCCCCGATGTCTCCGGTCTAGACAACCTGGAGTACATGGCCCTTAATGGCAACGGAAATTTATCCGGACCTTTCCCTACAGGTCCTGCTCCAGCATCACTGCAGAAGTGTCGCATCGATACGCTTCTTGCTTCTAGCTGTCCTCCAAAAAGCGTTCTTGCCGATAAGAGCTCTTTGGCTTCGAAGTGCTCTATCACATGCCGAGGAGGCGGCAAGCCCGCCAATGCCATACACGACGCTTCTCCCGACAGCAAGGCTGCTGCGCTGCAGCCAGAAGTCGAACAAGGGACCCCTATGCCTGCCAACATGGAGAGCGAGACTGCACAGACGCCGGCGTCTCTGATAGCGTCCATGTCTGGGTCATCGCGGTCAATACTACCCTCGGGTGCTGCGTGCTCGGGAGTTGTAGCTGTATTCGCGACTTTGGCAGTTTGGATGTAGAACACAAAAGCAGGGTTTCGGTTGCTTGAGTTCGGTTTGAAGGGACCGTTGTCGCTTTGGAGAAAAGCGCGGACTAGATTTGAAAGACCATGTAGGGCTAGGTTATGACCAAATAAGATCAATTGCTTTACCACGAGACGTAGGAGAGCGCAAGGGTATCTTGACCACGTCTTCCAAAGCTTCCTTGCCTAGCCAGAACTTGCGCAGAGCTTCCGGCAGCCGCAAAGCCACCCATGTGCCATTTTCATCGAAGACAGCTCCGTTCTCCACCAGAGCCACTACAAGCCTTGGCACAGCCGCTGCAGTCGCGTTCAAGGTGTGGCAGTAAAGCGTCTCCTTCTTGCCTCCATCTAAGGCACCCGGCATGTGCACGTTGTGGCGTATGGCTAGTCGTCGTGCCTGATAGTCGGTACAATTGCTGGCTGAAGCTAATTCTCCCCATGCTCCTCGTCCGGGCATCCACGATTCGATATCGAATTTCCTGTAAGCTGAAGCACCCAATTCTTCGGTTGACATGTCGAGCAGCCTGATGTGTGTCAATACGTGTTCAGCTTGAAGACAAGTCGATGTGAAGAATCTCCGATCTCACCTCAGAGGAAGTTTCAGCGAGCTGAGGATATCCCACTGTAGAGCGGTCATTTCATCAAGCATGGCCTCGCTTGCTTCCAGATTGCCAGCAGTAACAGCAAAGAGTTCCACTTTTGAGAACTGATGGACTCTGTAAAGCCCTCGAGATTCGCGCCCTCGGGCTCCAGCTTCCGCCCGAAAAGCGTGGCCAAAGGCGGCATGCCGCTTCGGAAGGTCTTTGCCTAGGTCACTAGGCTTGCTGTTCATGAAGAAGGCAGCCATAGGGACTTCGGCAGTAGCAGCTAAAGCGAGTTGATCCTCTTCCGGGTTTGAAGCTTCCAAAGCGCCCGTGTTAACGAAGTATGTCTGAGCTTCTCCCGAGCCATCGCGAGGGTTGAAACCGCATCGTCGCATTATCTCGCTCTTGATGACGTCAGGCGGCAGAATTAACTCAAAGCCAGCTTGCAGAGCCTTTGACAAAGCGTATTGGACAATGCATATTTCCAGCTGGGCACCGCCGGCAAGAAGGTACGGCCAGGAAGGGCCTGTAATTTCGACTGGAAGAGCCAGCCAGCCGAGACGGACCAGTAACTCAACATGGTCTGCTTCGGGTTTGTGAACGGTCTGAAAGTCTTCAGGCCAGCTTTGCACTACCTTGCAGTCCTCGTATCCGCCAACAGGCGACGTAGGGCACGTGTCGTTCGGTAGATGCAGGCTGACCTTGAGCAACTCCGCTTCGAGGCCAGCCAATTGTGCTTCGAGGCCTTTGCTGCCTTGCAGGGCATTCCTTATCTCATTGGCTCTCTGCGAAGCTTGCTCAACAGCTAGGCCAGTGCTTTCTCTTTCGTAGACGCTGCTGAGTTGGTTGCGTTCGGTCCTGAGGTTCTTGACCGCATCTGCCCGTGATCGGACGTCTTCATGAAGCTCTGCTATACGGGCTACGAGAGCGCCCGCATCCGGCAGACCAGGCGGCAGAGGTGCGTGTCGTTGCCGAACGTTGTCTGAGACCTGCTCGGCATTTTCCAGTATCTTCTTGTAATCTAGCCTCGGGATTGGGAGTCCAGGTTTTTGTACGCGCGACGACGTTGCGAAGCCATGCCAGCTTGCGAGGCAACCAGCTCTAGGAAGGAGTGACTGGCCAGCTCTGTTTCCTGTCCGATAGACACGTGGACCATGACTTAGACGGACGTACTGCATGCGTAAAGGTGCAAGCAAGTCCGGGCGAATGAAAACCGCAAGGCGAGTCTGGCACACAGCTACTACGCCAGTGGCAAGACATACGCACAAAGCATAGGACGCAAGCAGTGACAGGGTAGTGTTGACAGCACGTATAGAATTGAAAAGGTGAGACAATCAGGACTGAGGACTATTCGTCCCACTCTTCGGACCTTTGCGCCGCCTTTTCTGCTTCTTCCCTGTCCCATCCTTTCCACTCACAACCGCTTCGCTTGCCGACTTTGCCGACAATTCGCCGACACCGAGACTGGTACCTTCAGAAGTTGGAACAGTTGACTTGGATGTTGCCGGCGCTTTGGCAGTCGGCTGAGCGCCATAGCCTGGAAAACATGAAGATTCAGCAGATTCTCAAAGACACACTATGCCGATGCTTCTCACCCTGCAGAGGATCGTATCGAATGTGCTTCGACTTGTCTGAACCATCTTGTGCGCCTTTGGACTTTGATGATTTCTTTCGCTTTTTGCTGGTGGAGTGCGAGCTGGAATCGCCTGTTGCGTTGGCTGTCGGCCGTGACACATCGGCATCGGTTCCATCCCTGCTTTCCGATAGATCTGCTTCAACGAAGACCTGCAGATCCTCATCGTCTGATGACGACGAGTCGTCTTCTTGCGCTGAACTGGCAGCAGACTTGCCACTCTCGACATCCTTTCCTTTGTCTGCGGTTCGTACGGAAGCTCGAGCTAGACTACTGAGCCTAGAGTGTGGGCCAGGACCAGCCAGTGGATCCTGCACTGTCGACTCGGCTGTGTAGAACTTGCTATCAGCAGCTGGCGCCTTTGGCTGATTGGCAATAGCTGCGGTTATGAATCGACTGGCAGCGTCTTTGTCGATGGGAAGACCTGAATGGTCACTCGTCAGCTAGAAGAATACGCGTATCCAATTCGTCGCGCTTACGTCTGGTACTGGCTGATGCTTCGTCAGGCTGGTCAACCTCGGCCTTTTTGGCTTTGTTGGCAGCGGCCAGGAGTTTGCGATTGTAGCCTTGTATACGTTTCTGCAGGAGATTTCAGCAGATATCTTCATTTTGGTGCAGGAGAAAGATGACCGTACCAGCTCGTCCAGCACTCCATGTTGTTCAGGATCTTCAGCGGCGGTTTTGGTGTATGCTGCGCCAGATGCAAGCTCGCCGGTCAGCCTCACACACCGCTCAGGTATAATTGACACAGCTAACGCACCCCAGACACAGCTATGTAGCGTGTAAGCCAGCCAGAAGAGGAGCTTTGCGCGTTCCACGGGGCCTGGTACGCTTGCCAGCGATTCTTGCAAGGATTTCGAGAGCAGCGGCTCCAGCGCGTCTTCGACGTCATCGAGCGAGTCCAGTAGGTCATCGACCGTCGATGAGAGGTCGGTTTGTGACATGCTCGCTGTAACACTTCTATCCTTTGAGCCTCTGTAATGGCGAGACGTGCAACCCTCGTCGCAGCCACAAGTGTGGCCACTACAGGGCGATCGGACCTTCAGTGCCCTCGACAACACCTTTACCTGTTCCTGCCTTCACGCACACACGGACACTCATTGCGACCGCCTGACTTGACTACCGTCAGTCACAATGTCTGACATCGCTCCGCGCAAGCAGGAGCACGACTACACCAAGGATGTCGACGCGCTGTTCGCTGAGCTCGACCAGGACTCGTCATCACCCGCCAACACCAAGGTCGACCGCCTGCTAGTCCTCGAAAAGAAGACTCGCAATGATGCAGACATGCCGAGTACCTCGCGCGTGCTTATCAAGATCATCGAAACGCTACACGCTGTCCCCGACTGGGAGGCCATCAACCTGCAATTGTCGGCCTTGTCAAAGAAGCATGGCCAGCTTAGGGAGGCTACGCGGCGGATGGTAGACAAGGTTATGGAGTACGTGCAGGAACTTGAGAAAGAATCGATAGACGAAAAGAGCCAGGAGACTCGTTTAAAGCTCATCGAGACATTGCGCGAGGTCACTGAAGGCAAAGTGAGTGTACCAGGCAGTCGCTCGTTCACGCCACGACAAAGGGCACTGACTCAGGCCTCTACAGATCTATCTCGAAGTACCACGCGCACGCGTGACACGGATGCTGGCCTCCATCAAAGAGGCAGGAGGAGACGTGCCTGCTGCCTCTGATCTACTCCAAGATCTGCAAGTCGAGACATTCGCGTCAATGGAGCGACGCGAGAAGTTGGAATTCATCATTGAGCAAATGCGGCTATTGCGAGCAAGGGAGAATTGGGAGATGTTGGGAATTGTGTGCAAGAAGGTCAATACAAAATGGCTCGACGAGGCAGAAAACGAAGATATCAAGTTCAAGTACTACAGCTTAATGATCCAATACTCGTTGCAAATGGACAAGTATCTCGAAGCGGCTAAGCACTATCGCTCAGTCTACAACACACCATCAATCAAGGATGCAAGCGAGTCAGACGGGAAATGGCAGCCGGTCTTGCGCAACATGATCTTCTTTGTTGTCTTGGCGCCCTTCGACAACGAGCAGTCCGACATGCTTCATCGTCTATTGAAGGATGAAGAGGACCGACTATCATCACAGCTTAACGAAGTCTACAACCTCGCCAAGTGCTTCACAACGCCAGAGTTGACGCGGTGGCCGAGAATCGAGTCGCTGTATGGCGAGCTACTCCGACAGACCCGTATTTTCGGGCCAAATGGAGTTCAAGGTGTGCAAGGGGACATCGAGCAAGAGGTGAAGAACGGTGAAGGAGACAAGCGATTTGAAGAGCTTCACAAGCGAGTGGTCGAGCACAACATTCGCACAGTGGCCAAGTACTACACGCGCATTTCCGTAGCTCGTCTCTCCCAATTGCTCGATCTTGACCGCGCGCAAACAGAAGAAGCCCTCTGCAAAATGGTGGTCGACAAATCTGTCTATGCAAAGATCGACAGGCCCAGCGGTATTGTCGACTTCCGAGAACGCAACAAGAGCACGTACAAAATCCTCAATGAATGGAGTCAGGACGTCGGAAAGTTGATGGTGAGTAGACTGATCGACCGTTATTTTCAGGCAGTGCTCACGCATATCTGCCTGTGCAGGCTCTCGTGGAGGCTACGAGCCATCTCATCGGCAAAGAGCATGCAATTGCTCAGGCAGCCAAGCAAAAAACCTCAGCCACGCGGGCATGAGGGCTCAGATCAAATTTGTGCACGGCGGTGACTCATGTATCCCAGCAAGTAGTGCAACTTGTCGTTCTTCAAGTACCTCAAGGCTTACAGTCTGACTCTACTGCTCCGCTTCACTTTCCACCGAGACTAGTCACTGATCTGGCTTCCTTTGGTCGACTGACCCGCATATTCAAGACACTGACATTTGCGCATCTTTCGCCGACGGCGCGTATATCTACTCACATGTGCTTGCGGAGTGTATACCTTGCAGGCGACACTCGCCAACTACACCTGTGCCACAGATTATCAGACCTGTCTTGCGGCTTAGGATGGTCTGAGGGAAAGGATTAGAGCAGAGCAGATTCAACGTCAAAGGCAGCAAACATGGAAGAAACCTTTGTATACTTACATTATGCACACGACGAAGCGGGTGAAAGCATGTGACCCCGCACAGTCTCTCTGGGTGGTCACCCGGTGGTGTACGCCACCATGCTGGCAAGTTCGCGGAATTTGGATTGACCGACATTCAAAAGCCTAGCTAGCTATCACATGCAGGCTTGTACCTTCACGGGATGTGGCTGCTGTTGTGACTGCATGAAAGATCTCGGCCACGGATATGCAACATTTATCGAGGTTGACTCGAATTCATCGGGCATTTGTACGCGATCATCTGCAGGCGTCCCGCAGCGCTGCAGAGCTGTCTGTTCTGAACCACAAGGACGCCCCTACCCGCCTGGGCGACGATGGACTCTATAGCAGTGCCAGTGGGCCTGCTTTGCGTCTCTGCGTGCTCGTGCGCGCATCTCTACGCCCGAGAACCTGGCAAGCAAGGTCGAATTCGCCTGCTCGAGGGCAGCGCAGTCGACGCCGATGACGCAGAATCCGACCCAGGTCTTGGGAATGGCAGCGGCAGTAGACAGCAGCAAGACGAGGACGATGAGGACGACACAAGAGAAGCGCAGGATGAAGACGAAGACGTCCCTGAATGGCTGTTGCAGGACGAGGTATCGGAAGAAGGAGTGCCTGTAGATCTCGAGAATTGGTGGTACAAAGTCCGCCTCCAGAAAGCCGCCTTGATCCTCACGCTCGCACTGGCGGATACGGCAGCATGTCTGACTCTGGGATGGGATGCCATGACAAGAACAAGGGACCGTTTTCGTCTTGCTGAAGACGCAATGATGGTCGTATACTGGGTGAGCAAAGGTGCTGCCGGCAACCGCCACTACTTTGTGCTGGTGTGCTGATGGTGTCTACACGCGCGTCCCGATTAAACACAGACAATCCTCGTCAGCCTTGGTATTATGTCCTTCCCCAAAAGGAATATTGCCCGACACTTCCGCTACACCGTCTACATTACAATCTTGGCCTTTGTGAGTGTAGTACCGTGCTGATCAGAAGGGTTGATCTACTTTTCGTGATGCGCTGACACGTATACACATCAATGTTTCGACTTCAGTCTGTCTCACTTACAACATGGGCACGTCTGCTTACACCCTCAAGTTCAATAGGCATCCCGGCTACGGTCATGGCCACCTTCGCGCCTAAGCGAGACTATGTGTCCTTCGTGTTGAGCGTCATCACCGCTTGTCTCGCAACGATAGCCTTTCTTCTTGCTGGCACGATACCACACGCGCCAGCATACCACTTTCGTTCGCCCTACACCTACACGGTAGCGTCAGATCTTGGCGATTCCAACAAGGCAAATGTATCTAAAAACATCGAAGCCTCGGTGCTGGGCACACTGCTCTTCAGTTGGGTATCGCCGGTGATTCGAGAAGGTTCGACAAAGTTACAGATGGGCCTCGACGACCTACCTCACCTCAGTGCAAGCTTCCGGACAGTCACGCTATTCCGCAATTTCCGCAAGTCATCGAAAAAGTCAGTCGAGACCAAGGAAAATAAGTCAACTCTGGATGACACCCTTTCGCGAGAACCTCGCGATGGTCTAGGCTATGCGCCGAGAATGTTCAACAGATTGCTGTGGCGACTTTTGGTTGTCAACAAGCTGGCGTTCGCTCTCAATTGCTCTCTGGCACTCTTGACCGCATTCTTATACTATTTACCGGCGTTCTTCTTGAACAAGGTACTTCAATTTCTCGAAGTTGCGAATCAGGTCGAAGGTCGTGACCGTACCCTGGGTTATGCATACTGCGGAGGGCTCTTTGTGGCCCTTATACTCGATGCGATCGCTACTGGCCAACTCTGGTACATTTCCAACTGCATGGTGGGTGGATTCTGGCTTTCTCCGCGTTCTCCCCTTGCTAATGTGGGACAATGTAGCTTGCTAGCAGGATTCGCATTCAGATGAACTCGGTGATCTTTGCCAAGACGTTGCGTGTGCGTTCAGATGCCGATAAGATCGTTATTGAGGCTGACCACATTTGCCCGTGCAGCGCAAAGACATCACGGGCAGTGCTGGTCGCTCAGGCGACGACAGTGACTCTGATGATGGACAGGCTGCTATAAAGCCCAACGGTGCAAAGCCGGACAAGGCAAAGTCCAAGCACGAAGGCGACGATGATGATGACGAGTCCATAAAAATGGACGCAGACACTTTTGCGTCAAAGCACCAGGTTCTCAACCTTTTCTCTGTCGACTGCGACCGAGTCGCCGACTCTGCAGGCTGGTCTTTCTCACTCATCGATGCACCGGTGGAGCTATTTATCGGTACAATCTTCCTGTACCAGCTTTTAGGATATGCAGGCATTGTCGGCATTGCTGTGACCGTTCTTTTCCTGCCTGTCAATCACTGGACTAGCAAGCATTTCGCCACAGTGCAAGACCGACTGATGGCTGCACGAGATCGACGTGTCTCGCTCATGACCGAGGTTCTCTCTTCCATCCGATACATCAAGTTCATGGCCTACGAGAAGCCTTTTGAAAAGCGAATCCTGGAAGCGCGGAAAGAAGAGCTCAAGCAACAAAGATCAAATTACATGCTCGAAATCGCATTCAATTTCATTTGGGGCGCCAGTCCGATAGCATGTGTTTTGGTTTCATTCTTTGTCTACGTCAAGATCATGGGAAAGCCTCTCACGCCGTCCGTGGCTTTCACCAGCTTGGCAGTCTTCAATGAGCTCGAATATGCCATCAATGTTCTCCCAGATACATTTATAAGCGCTTTACAATGTCTTGTCTCGCTGAGGCGGATAGGTGAGTTGTGTCAGTGCATATGTTCAGAGGTGACCGCGCTGATCTGGCAACAGAGAATTACCTTGATCTTCCAGACGTTGAGCACATCGGCTCGAGCGAACAGCTGGTCTCTTTGAAGAAGCCAAGCAATTTCACCGATGACAAGCCACCTGTCAGTTTGGTCAACGCTACAATAGCGTGGCCGGCGCCGGCACGAGACGATGACTCGGGTGATTCCCCTGACTACGGCCAGAGAACTCCTGCGCTGGGTGCCCGAACACCTGCTCGACGCTTCATGCTGCCGGACATGACGGTGGACTTCCCAATAGGGGAGCTTACCCTGATATGTGGGCCTCTTGGGTCGGGTAAAACCCTTCTATTGCTGGGTGGGTCCTGCTTATGCTGCTCCTGCTAGTGGTAGCACCTGACATCATCCATCGCTTGCAGCGCTGCTCGGAGAGGCAGACTTGCTTTCGGGCCAGATCGTCTGCCCGCGCTCGCCTATCAACACGCTCTCTGTAACATCAGATAGTCAGAAATTATCGTCCGAGAGCTGGCTTCTCCCCGTCTGCGCCTACGTCCCGCAAAGCGCCTGGCTTCTCAACGCATCGATCCAAGACAAGTGAGTTGACGGCAAGCTTCTGTGAAGTCTCGTAAGCGCACTAAATTCCTGCCGCCACAGTATCCTTTTTGGACTGCCATTGGATTATGAGCGGTATACATCGACTCTCGAAGCTTGCAGTCTCCTCACAGATCTGACTATCCTCGAAGATGGTGATCAGACGGAGATCGGCGAGAAAGGTGTCAATTTGTCCGGAGGTCAAAAGGCGCGAGTCAGCTTGGCAAGAGCTGTGTATTCTCGAGCTTCATACGTCTTCCTTGATGATGTGTTGTCCGCTGTCGACGCACACACAGCGGCTCATCTCTTCGACAAGTGTTTACGCGGACCGCTCATGAAAAGCCGCACCGTGATCTTGGTATCACACCATGTGCAGCTCTGCGCTCCCGGAGCCGGACAGGTCGTCCATCTGGACAATGGCATGCTGGCATTCACCGGCTCGTCGGAAGACTATATGCAGACGGCGCTCTATTCGAAAGAGCAAGCCGATGAGGGTCCAGAAGACAAGGCAGACAACCCAGCAATCAAGCTAACGAACAAGAATCTCGCCCACCTGGCAGAGAAACGGGAGATGAGCAGTAGCACAAGCTCACTCTCAGAGCTTGATACTTCTGGATCATCGGAAGAAGAAGAAGAGTCCAAGCCTGCAGCTCCGCCAAGAAAGCTAGTAGAAGACGAGGCTCGTGCCGTAGGCAGGGTGTCTACAAGTGTATGGACCTACTATCTCACGATGAACGGCGGAGCAATTTTCTGGGTCGTCTTCCTTAGCATTTATGTAGCCGCGAAAGGTGAGTGTCGATCTTCAGTTCCATTGAACACGAAGCTGACGTCCGTACAGGGAGTGAGGTTCTAGAAGCATACTGGCTCCGCATCTGGTCGAATTCATACGACACCAAAGGCCAACATGACAAGCCAGCAAAGGATGTCAATTTCTACCTTTCAGTTTACGCAGTCTTGACGTTAGCGACCATCATCGTGGACACACTACGTACATTGCTTACAACTGCCCTCCGTCAACCTGAGCTGATAGAACGTCCTTACACAGAAATGATCATCCTATATATCGGTGGCCTTCGCGCCAGCACCAAGATGTACGAGAGTATGTGCCATCTGCCACTGCGAAGCCGCCACACACCCGTTCATCGTGCGCTAATCTGTGTAACTCAGTCATTCTTCGGGCAACTTTCCGGGCCCCACTTCGCTTCTTCGATACCATGGCGCTCGGACGTTTACAGAACCGATTCGGGAAAGATTTTGAGCAGATCGATGCACAGCTACCCGATCACCTTGGCAAGACTATAGTAGGCAACTTTCGCAGCGCTAGCCGAGTCTTGGCTGATGGTCTTCTTGATTGCCACGTTAGATATACATCCTCGGGGTTATCACCACGCTTTTGACTGTTGCCTCGGTCTCGCCAGTCTTCATACTTGCGTTCGTCGCATTATGTCTTGCTTACACTCAGTATGTGCCTTCTTCTGAGCTCCCCGTAAGTTATCTGACGATTGTGGACAGCTATGCTCGTTTATACGCAACCACGGCAAGAGAGATGAGACGACTGGACTCAGTCACCAAGTCTCCTGTCTTCTCGCTCTATGGTGAAGCCAGTGAGCACAACAATATTCGACTGTGTCCGTCATCCAGTCGCTGACCTTCAGTCCATATGAATCTCGCAGTCGCCGGCGTCGCTGTGATCCGTGCCTTTGGGGCCCAAGCTCGCTTCATGCTACTACAGATTCAGCGGGTGGACAAGAACATAGCCTTCTACT
The DNA here is from genome assembly GCA_003351005.1 of Cystobasidiaceae sp. HBUAS51001. Lineage (NCBI taxonomy): Eukaryota > Fungi > Basidiomycota > Cystobasidiomycetes > Cystobasidiales > Cystobasidiaceae > Cystobasidiaceae sp. HBUAS51001. The sequence continues at coordinate 150,444 of QOZY01000067.1, forward strand.
ATTATCTCTGGGCAGCTAATCGCTGGCTGTCGGTTCGCTTCTCCCTGCTATCGGCCGCACTTGTTGGTGCTACCGGCTTGATCTTGCTGGCATTGTCTGGCTCCGTCAATGCCAGTGTCGCCGGCTTTGCGCTATCTTTCGCGCTCAACATCAGCAACAATATGCTGTTTCTGGTCCGTCGCTACACCGCTCTGGAATTGGCTATGGTCGGTGTTGAGCGTATCAAGGAGTAAGCGATTCGAGACGCTCTCCAAGGGCGCGGGGCTAAGAGCTTTCTGCCAGGTATTCTGAAATTCCGCAGGAGCCTCCTGAAATTGTGGAGCCTAGGCCACCCGCAGGCTGGTGAGTATGTCAGTTTGTCAAGCCCCACCAGTTCGCTCATAGGTTCTCGATGCAGGCCACATGCTGGAGAAGTCATAGTGGACAAGCTCTGTATACGATACGCTCCTGAGCTGCCACGAGTCTTGCATGAGGTCTCCTTCAAGATGAATCCCGGCGAGAAAGTGTAAGTCTAGGGTGCTCCATCATACTCGTATCCTTGCATCACGTCCTGACTATGATGACAGTGGAATCGTTGGTGCAACTGGAAGCGGCAAGAGCACAATGGCTCTCAGCTTTTTTAGATTTGTGGAGGCGGACGAAGGAGCGATTGTTATCGACGGGATCAATATCGCAGACATCGGGTTAGCAGACCTGCGATCCCGACTGACGATCATTCCACAAGATCCGACCATTCTGTCGGGAAGCTTGCGCAGTACCCTGGATCCGCTTGACGAATATTCAGATGAGGAGATTTTCGATGCCCTCAGGCGTGCTCGCTTGCTGCCAGCCGAGTCAGCAGCTACCAACGAAGCAGAAGAGCTCAACTACAACCCCTTCTTTGACCTTGACACCGAAGTCAGCGAGCAAGGCCAGGTATGTTCAAGATAGCAGTCTTTTCGCCGAGCCATGATCCTGATGCCTACCCAATAGAACTTCTCTGCTGGAGAGCGCCAACTTCTCTGCCTGGCTCGGGCGCTCTTGCAGCAGCATCCCTTGATTCTGATGGACGAAGCTACTAGCTCGGTCGACTATGAGACAGATGCTCTTATCACCACTACAATTGCAGAAGAGTTCAAGAGATCATCTTTGCTCGTCATTGGTAAGCCATGCCAGTCTGTGCGATGCATCACGGCTGTCAAAGCAGTGCTAAAGTTACGCAATGCCCTGCAGCGCACCGTCTCCGAACTGTGATTGGATTCGATAAGATTCTAGGTGTGTCATCATGCGCAGCTACAATGTGTTGGAATATGCTGAGCCTGTGAACGAAATAGTTCTTGATGCTGGCCGGGTCATGGAGTTCGATTCACCCGCAAAGCTCATTGCGGACGCATCATCGCAATTCCACGCCCTTTGCAAGGCCGTGAGTTTCTAGCAGCTCTCAGCAAAGCAGTTCTCTGCCACCTTCTGAACCTCTTAATTCTGAAAACAGACTGGCCGGCGCGAATTCAAGATTCTCACCCGGCTGTCCAAGCGGGACTATCCCCCGGGTGCGGTACTGAAACGCCGGAAAACGAAGAGGTCGTCCTCGGGCCGACAGGACTCCAAGTAAAAGTGTACGAGGACTTCGGCTGACTGTTACTTCAGGTCATAATCATGTATCACCATAGCAGGCGGGAGAGGACAGGTGGCTTCCAGTTAGAAAGGGTGGCAAAAGCCAAAAGGCAATGCATGCTGCATGTCGCCGTATCGCGTACAAGTACAGCAACACGGACATGCAAAAACGCATGAATGATTGCAAATCCAGCCATGAAATTGCCGACATACATCATTCATTTGGTCACGCCTGCCAGGCCAGCCAGTCGATCACGTCAACTGATGATCTGTCTCTTGACCATATGATATCGACTCGATGCGCATCCTTCGACCAAGGTGAGAGGGTGTCATGCCCTCTATACGGGCCGTGTTCTTTGCCTACGTCGTTGGCGGCTTCACCTTCATTCCGCTTCTCGTGCTTGCACTTGTCTGCATCATCTGGTACACGTCGCCAGAAGCTCAGGATGACACGCAAGGCAAGGATGGCCGCCGCCAGCGTGAGGGACCCGCTCAGCTGGACGCTGAGTCGGCAGAGATCAAGAACCGACACAAGACGAGCGCGCGCTTGTACCGCTGCGGCTGGGTGACCGTCAGGCGAACCTTTGACCCGGTTGCAGATGCGGGCGGCGACAGCAGCTACATGAACATGATGGCAACTAGTTACCGCTCTTTCGTCGACAGCAGATCCAAGGATCCACGCAAGAGTCGGCCCAAAGATAGATTCTATGCCGTGCTCAAAGATACAGTGCTGTTCTTATACGAGGACGAGCAAGAGTCCGACTGCTATGCGGCCATCAAGCTCCCTCTGCACGAGGTGGCTATCGTGCCCGAAAAGCTCATGGAGGGCGAGCTGTTCATGAAAAAGAATGGCATACGCTTAAAGCCCGTCATATCTGCTGGTAGCGAAATAAATGAAGCCGTCCCCTCGCTTATAATGCGTCCCACCTCGGCCGCCAACAGCGCGCCCTCGAGCGGCGCCACAATGCAAGTCCCCGACAGCGGCGGCTTCCAGCCCTGGTATCTCTTTCCCAGTATCAACCACGACAAGGAAGATTGGTATCACTCACTGGTAGCGGGTTCGAGGTTGAACGAGGCCAGCTTCGTTGCCAAAGACGCGGATCTCTTTGATCCGAATGACATGGGCAGCCTCGTCGAGGCGATTGACGATCAGCCAGATCCAATTCCGACGCGTTGGATGAATGCTATGATAGGGAGACTCTTCTTTTCAGTGTACCGTAAGCAGAACCCTCTCTCGTGAGGCGCACAAAGCCATCTCAGGGCACTGTTAGGGCTGATGAGATTGTCACCAGGTACCGCCGCCGTGGAGGACTATATCGTGCGCAAGCTCATGCGCAAGTTGACCAAGGTCAACAAGCCCGATTTCCTTGGCGAAATTGAAGTGAAGGAGGTGGACGTCGGCAACACGACTCCATTCTTCAGCAAGCCGATGCTCAAGGAGTTGACCGCAGAAGGTGATGCTAGCATGGAGATGCAAGTCAAATATACCGGGAATTTTAAGATTTGCATTTCAACGGTTGCGACTCTGAGTGAGTGTATGTCATCAGGATCCTAGATGATTGTTCTAATGGCGGCATCGTGACAGACCTTGGTCAACGGTTCAAGTCGTACAGCGTGAAGCTGGTGCTGGCTGTGATCCTGAAAGACCTGGAAGGCACAGTCTTGTTCAAAGTCAAGAGACCGCCTTCCAATCGACTGTGGTTCGGGTTCACAACACCTCCGAAGGTTGGCTTGCGAATAGAACCGGTTGTCTCCACCAGACAGATCAAATGGTCTCTTGTCACAAAACCCATCGAGTCTCGCCTGAGAGAATTGGTACGTTGCTGCGTGAAGAGACAGTGCACAGCACATGATGACTGACCGTCTGGTTGCCTCGCTAAGATCGCGGAGTCCATTGTGCTTCCTCACATGGATGATATTGCTTTCTTTGATACCAAAGACTACAGTCAAAGAGGCGGTATATTTGGCGAATGCGCACGGAAAGAACACAACCTCAGCAGCGCAAGCGGCAACGACAAAGAGCCCACAATAGAGGCCGAGGGCTCCCGCCTGATGCCGGGAGTGCCCAATCCCAATCTCTCTCAAGCGAAAGGGGCCGAGCAGGAGGGTCTTCGGCAGCGTACAGCTCCAAATCAGGAGGTGTCGCTGGATCGTTCGGCAAGCGAGATGGCATTAGCAGGCTCCAGTGTGGCAGAGCCCGCAGTTCCTCTTGACGGCACCTCGCCTCGTAGGCCTGCCTCAACGATTGGCGCATACGGTCCATCTGCAGCCGGCACCGAGAATGACCATGCTAGAAAACGTTCTTGGTTCAGCGCTGGCTCTAGCGCTCTGCTAGTTGGTGACGCAGACCTGAATGCCAATATGACAGGAATGCATAACGCAGATAAGACACGCACAGTCAGTGATGGATCGACAATGAGAGCCTCTTCAGCCAATCTACCTGATATCGACGAAAAATCCACTACAAATCCAGAAGGTGCTGTCGATCGTCTTCGCGGCATTCTTGATGCGGGCAAGGCAACCTCCATGCCAGGTCGAATACAGACTTCCAGTGCTAGCAAGGCAAATTTGGCTGCGTCTTCACAGGACAAGGCAATCTCTGGCACAACGTTCACTGCTTCACCAGCAGCTAGTCTGCACAGGACCTCTTCAGGGTCTTCTGGGGACTCTGCTCGGCTGCTGACGGATCGATTGAGTGGCACAGGCAGCAAGGAGGAGCTTCCCAGTCCAAGCAAATCAAAAGCCTCTTCTCTGTTCCGGCGCACTTCTGGTAATTCCAACACGCCCTCGCGGAAGACGTCAAATACGGCCTTGTCTGAGCAGCGCAACATGTCCAATTTGTCATCAGATTTTGCAGCGGATCAAGAATCGCTTTCCGGCGCCTCTACCTTTACAAATTCCACTACGTCGTCTAATGCCACATCCGCCATACTACAAGGCTGGAAAACTCGAGCAACAGACAAACAAGCCATTCAGGCTGGGGTGACCCAGGCCAAAGATGCGATGACCAAGTGGGGCAACAAATGGCAAGCATATCGCAAAGCGCAGCAGGGTGGCATGGCTTCCGACTCAGCCTCAGGCAGCGAGTTCGGCGAGGCAGTGCAGTCGCTAGTGAACAGTGGGTCTACGGCCAACGTTCATGGTCGGAGCGATTTGCAAGCAGGCACGCCTGTGCAACAGCCTAATGTCCAGATCGACAGTCCATTGACCGGAAGTGTTGGACTGCGTGGCGCGGCAGATCAGAGAGCAGCAGGTCACACCACCCCCGAGCAGCGATCCAGATCCTCGTCTTTGCTATCTACGTCTCCCAAGGGCCTCTTCCAACCGTTCGCCGCAACACCAACTACATCACTCAGTACTGGTGAGGCTGTTGCCAGCTCAGAGGGCCGCTTGGAGCCTAAAAGACAGGATGGCACTAGGCCGAACGCGCCACGGCGGGTCCCTCCTCCATCAGTGTCCCAAACACTTGAGACGGCAAGCTCTGGTCGCACTGCCTCGCTTGACCGAACATCACAGCTTCAAAAACCATCCTACAAGCCTGCACAGATGATGGCTATCCCAGGCATAGCTGAGTCACGGCGATACCACGCCAGTTCCCATGATGCGGACACCGAGGCGAGAAGGGATGTCGATACCAAACCTCCGCCCTTGCCAAGCAGGCCGGCTGGTCCGCCAGCTCTCGCTTCCAAAGTTGAAGCGCCGGGCGATTCAAGACAATTTCGGTCCAATGAACCTTCATTGTCACACAGTGATGATGTCAGCAGACTTCAAGCGAGTGCTAAATCTGCAGCCTTGGACCACGTTGGTCAGCACCAACATGAGCAGAAGCAGCAAGTCCATCAGAGAGGACCGCTGGAGAGCCAACAAACAAATGAACCAGAAGTCAGCCCTTTGCTGGTGTCCCAGTCTCAGCAGGCTCCACCTCTCCCATCTAGACCTGTTGCACTGTCCAACGCAAGCGTACTACATGAAGCTAGTTTGAATGCAGACCAGCCTGGAACGCTTGATGCATCATTTGGAAGGGGAACATCTGAAGTCACTTCCGAGCACCCTTCACAACCAATGCCGAAGCTGCAAGACCCGGTTGCGGACCTGCCCAATCTCACGCTGGAACCAGCCACGCCAGAGACTGTATCACAGCATGCCAAGGCAGAACCAGAGACGTCATCGTGATTCAGTTATGCGTGAATGAAGACCGAGATCTGAAATGCCCCTGATAGCCGTACGACCTGCAATATTTGACACGAAGGTTCATCCGCCTTTGCAACATGTAGCTATCAACATTGCAACGATCCTGCTTCTACGACATGTCAGCTGCTGACGCTGCTCATAAATAATTTGCTTCTGCGCAGCACAGCAAGGCGTCAGGCCTTTGATGCTGTTAAGCAGGTTTACCATCCTGATGCCATCGTTGGGCTGGCCATTGCGCAGCCTTTTACACACAATAGCCAAGCCTCTGTAACCCTACATAGTCAACGACACGAAGCATTAGACTGCTTCAGTTTCTGTCGCCATGCCCCACACCTCCAATCTATGCTACACTGCTAGTCACCTTGCACAAGCGCAATCTTCCCTTTCTCCTCATTGACAACGGACACTCGGATATCACGAGGAGCTCTTTAGCGTTTCCGAGTCTGATTCCGTGACTTCCAGCACAGTATGTTCCATTACGACCTGCATAGGCCTATGGGGTTCCTGCATGAAGTATTTCATCTCGAGTTCGGGGATTTCTTCTACTTTTGCTGCACCTTCATCGCCACGTCGTGACAGATTGCGCGTGAGGTGAGATAGCATCGAGACCCTTGATAAGCAAGGCTCCCGCGAACTTGTCTTGGAAGGTCTGCCGAAATGATTCGTCCAGTCGGGAGGTTCGTTCGAATTGTCGGCTCCGGAACCTGGCATCTTGCGTGCTTGCGAGCGCGTATGGAGCATACTGTACAAAAGATCAGAGGCAATGCACATGCCGAGATAAGCAAGACGACTCACAATCGGCAGCAAAAGACCGATGTCAACGATAAGAGTGCAGCAGCATTCATCATGGCTATGATATGCCGCTTGGAGAAGATGAAGAACAGACTGTCCGCAAGTCAGCAGCTGACTAGACCGGCGTTGTCTCCTCGACAAGCTTGGCATATGCCACCTACAGCTGAACCAAGGAGACGGTGTCGACTGCTAAAAGGTAGAGAGTGCCATCGATGATGAGGAGGCGCCGCAAACCAGCGTTGTAGGGCAAATGCTTGCGAGCGTGGAAGAAAATGATGCCCGTGGCGATTGTGTGACCGACCAGTGGTACAGCAAAGAACACTGGGTGGTAGAATTGTCAGTTTTGAATCAGGACGACGCTGGAAAGCCAGCTCTTCACCTGCAGTAAATAGATGCCAGCCGTCGTTGATTGATCTGGTAGTGATCGACATTTGAGTCAGTACCTTGGTGGACCAGACTTGGTATATAGTCTTAGAACCCACGCCCAACAGATTCCAAAAGCAGCATTTTGCATACCAGCGGCGACTGCCGAAACAGCGTGCCATATTCCCATGACAAGCGTCGCCACTATGAAGGGCAGCATACTAGCCAGTACCCACTTGCTCTTGAGAGAGATGAAATAGGCTCGCTGGGCGAGAACGGCCAGAGCTATGCAAGAAGTGTGAGCCATTTCAGCTTGCAACAGCAATATTGGGAGCGGAACGCATGCCTACAGATGGCTTGGATGAGCGTAATAGCCGCACAATTGCATCGTACCAGCAAGTTGCATTCCGATAGAGGCTTTTCGATATAATTGAGCGCGAAGACTGCAGAGGTAAGCGCCAATGATACATATCTTGAGACCAGATAGAGGACTTTTGTGAAAGATAGTTGCGCTTTTGTAGAAAGTACAGATCCAGTCAGTTCACACAAGGGCGAGAGTCTTTCACCAAATCCACTTACATTTCCAGATGAGTTTGTACTCTTTGCGCAAGCACACAAGGAAGTCCTGCAACGTGGATCAGCATCCTAGAAGTCGCTTAGCGCACCAAGAAGCAGCCTCACCCAGAGCACTATGCCAAAGAGAACGCTCTGGTAAGTGAGGTATACGCGCATGAGCTGTGGGGCAAGCAGGTCGTCGCTTATGACCTCGCCCATCGTATGCTCGTGCTCCGACATCGCGCGATGCGGGACTGCCGGTATCGTACTTGGCTGGTGAGGTACACCTCCGACGGCGCAATCAAGGCCTCTTCGCTTTTGATCGTGCCAGAGGGTCCTGCTGTGCCCGCCTGACGGCGTACTATGTAGCTACGACGCACCTACAGAGTTGTTGTGATGTAGACATTCGAGCAGTGCTGCAGCCCACTGGCAAGCCACCAGTCGTCAGTCGAGGTCGGCGGTATTGACAGTAATCAGTTGCCTGCATTACTACAAAAGGGCCGGGGTAGCTCGCGAAATTGAGGGTGTACGCGACAAATCTTATTCATGCTCACTGTGCTTGCTGATCTGCTCTAGGCAAAGCCCACTGACATGGTCTTGCATGAACCCCACGAAGGTCAGCAGGCGGCCTCACTTCCGGATATGGCAGGTCGCCAGCTGCAACGTTTCGACAGCCATGGTCGGAGACCATTGGCCATGGCTCTCATTTGTACTGATGTTGACTGATATTGATATCGCTGTCGCCCACCGACGCACGACCATAGTGGCAGGACACTGGTCCACACTGGTCGACTGGCCTCGCAACTTCGCAAGAGACGTGACGGTGGCGAGACTTCGAAGGACGTGCCGCCGTAGCTCATCTGGCTCGGCGAACACAGCCAGATCTGTACGAGTGTAATGCAGCTACTTGACATACTGCAGTGTTTGAGAGATAGTCCCATCGCAATAAGCCAGGAAGCTGGTTTTGGCTGCCAACAAGGATGATCGGCGGCCTCGAAGGACTGGACGCGCCTTGCTACAAAGATGTCTGGTTCATGCAAGAGGGTTGCCGTCAACACTAACGACGCTGCTTCTGTTATCGAATCCCTGCCGCTGCACTCAAGGAGAAGAGCTGTCCGTGGCGCAACAGGCGCGATTTGGCATTGGCTGGGTGCGCCATGCCGTGATGCCACCAAGATCCGGCCATCAGCTGCCTGCATTTCCGAGGAGGACAAGAAGAGGCTGCTCAACGGTCAGCACAACATGCCCAGCTGAGGTGCTTCACTGCACAGGCGCAGCTGAAAACACGATTTCACTTCCGGGTAGGCCGAGAGCTTTTGCTTCTGCCTTCACTTCCAAGTGAGGGCTAATCTGATCAGGCAACGACTATCGTTTGGGAAACACGATAGTCTTCATCCTGACGCACGCCAGAAAGCAAGCTTTTCAGAAGCAACTAAGCTACTGACGAAGTGGGTCTATTCCGGGAGGAGTGTTTGTGAGCAACTTTCACTTCACGGTTTCACTGGCTCTCACTGAAGCTTCATCCTTCCACGAGAAGCTTCACTCTGGAAGACCTGCTGATAAAGCTGACGATCGTGGAAGCCTGTCAAAATTTGGAAGACTCGGTCTCGCAGCTATAAAAAACGGCAGAACCTGCTCGTTCGCCTTTTGCTTCTGCTCTCATCATGTTCAGACTTATCCAGGTTCATCGTTACTTGGGCCATTATCTCGTTGGTGGAGGGCAGCCAACACCGGCTTACCCTCTTTGAAGCATCGTACATGGTCTACTAGAGTCACAACATTTGAGCGACACTGGTCCAAGAGAGGCATTCCATAGCATACTCTATTCGCGGCGCATTCGAAGGACGACCAGGTCAGATGGGTCGCTCGATATCAACTGCACCACCCTGACGCGTATGCAGATTAGATCCGTTGATGCGTGGGTCTGATGCAGTCGATACTCGAGCTAGTGCGGCAAGTCTGACGCTGATACGCACACAAAGGATACCCCGCTGCGAAGGACAAAAGTTAGCCTGCACGAGAAGTACGGAACGCAGCTACCTCGGTCTCTGAAGCAGTATAAGCCATGCCAACAGGTCATACAATCGATCCTTCATAACAGAAGCGCCAGCGCAAGTCTCACAGCGTTGTGCCCCAAAGCCCGCGTCTGGCGGCTGTGGAGGGAGCACGGGATCGTGCTTTCTTTCCTGTAACCCCCTCACCTTATTGTCATGATCATCTTCTAATGCTCGTGATAACTTGTAGTTGGCTCGATGAGCACAGAAGGTCAGACATGCAAGGCTTGGCGAAGCTGCTTGCCCGAACCGAAATTTCGGTCGTGTCGACGACCAAGCTTTTTGGCAAGACGTACCGTGGATATGACCTCGTGAAGTCAGGTTGGACTCTCGCATCGTACTCAACGAATACGAAAGATCGGTCATGAACGGCCCAGCGAGCCTACCCGACCGCACCAAACGCTCGGTAGTGTCGACAACCAAATTTTCCGGCAAGACATACTATCGAGAGGACTTTGTGAAGTAAGGTCGGTACTAAAGCGGACAGTGAACACAAGAGAGCAAATGCCTGGATGATTGTCTCTGGGTCACTTCAATGAGCTCAAATTTCTCACATCAAAGCGGGTCTATCGCGCGGGCCGATGACACCGTTTTTGCTGATTTGCTGATTTCTTGTAGACATTTCGACAAGAACGTCTGAGTCGGATAAACTCCTCAGCAGAACGCATGCTTGTAAGGCACGGCAATGTGTATGCTTGACTTATAGCGTCATCGAAGCGGTCGACCGTTTTTTTTTGCAGACGATCCATCATCACGACGAAGAAGGCAACCATGAGGTCATGCATTCAGCCGACTCGTTGGACGAGGTTGTCCCTCATGTCTCCGGGAACGAAGAAGTCGAGCCAGCAATCGATTCCGACGAAGAGATTAGCGAGGATCTTCTAGCTCGAAGCATGCAGCCAGCAAACATGATTTTATTGCACTGTCAGGTGAAAGGGGGGCTTCCTTCTATGCGCTCCGACAACTTGACGTCGCCTGACTACGCTCAGTGAATCAGCTCGCATCCTTTTGGGAACTCGCTGGACATGCAGACGTCTTCTTCCGGTAAAGGTCTTTCATTTCAACTATGCTTCACCTTGCGTTTCATTTCATTTTATGACCAGACGCGTCATGAAGACAAGCCGGTAAGCCCTATGTACATATCACTCGGTCCAGAATTGCGGCCGGTGCTATACAAATGTGATGGGAGTGGTGGTAGTCGTCATTACATCCTGACTCTTCCCGGATGCAAGTGGAGGTTGCACTTTGAGCACGAAGACTGTATTACATCTTGTGCTGACCATCCTTCTCGTGCCTTGTGCCATTGCTTGCTACGTGCTCCATATCAGCGAAGGCGAGAAGGCCCACTTCACGCTGTGCCTGGAGCATCTGCTCGGCTTCCCATCTGGAGCGTCCACTCTGGTCGCCGAAGACCTTGTCGAGCTCATCGAGGGTAGCATTCTTGGTTTCGGGAACGAAGAAGTAGACGTAGGCTGCGGCTATAACGCACATGAGGCCGAGGAAGATGTATGCGCCATATGGAGCGGCGGCGACAAAGTCTGGGGTGCTCATGGCCTGTTGAGGGAGTTTCAACGTCAGGAACATGTGAAAACACGAAGAAAAAGAGTTCAAAACTGACGACAGCGAAGTTGTTAAGCCAGTTGCTGCTAGCTCCAATACTGACACCCTTGGCTCGGAGACCGAGAGGGAAGACTTCAGCCACGATGACCCAAGCGCTGGAGGCATGAACATGCACCATTTAGCTCAAAGCACAGGAAGAAAGTAGCTCAGAAACTTACGTGGGACCCCACGAGTAACCGAATGCGACGGCGAAAAGCCAGATGAACACGACAGCCGCCCAGCCTGCGGACCTCGCTGCCGAGCTGATGACGTCCATTTGCCAGCGGGCGTTGAATTGTCCAATGATGCCGGCAACGACCAAGTGGCAGATACCCATGAAGATAGCACCAGAGATGAGGACAGGCTTTCGGCCCCATGTGTCGAGGTAGAGAACCGCGGGAATTGTCGCTAGGAACATTGCCACGCCGACGACACCGGATGCGAGCAGGGAAGTGGTGTTACCGGCAAGGTGCAAGCCTTCGAAGATGAATGGCGCGTAGTAGAGAATGAAGTTGACACCTGGGAGGTAATGACGCTTCAGCATGCCATTTAAATGCTGGCATTGCTAATGGCAATGCAACTCACCTGTCCACTGCTGGAAGACCATAATGAGCACCGCAATAGAGGTGCGCTTGAAAGTAGAGCGATTGGTGAGGAGACTCTTGTATTGAGCAACTCCGAGCTTGAAGTTGCTGCTAGCGCTGCCATCCTGAAGATCTGGATGGTCGTGCTCAGAGACGCGCTTCTCGAAAAGTCGCTGCGCCTTGATCTCGAGGTATTCAAGCTGGACGAGAGGGGCGTCGGTAGACTGTCGTCGAAGTCCAGCAAGAACTTGCAACGCTTCCTCGTCACGTCCTTGGTTCATGAGCCATCGTGGAGATTGGGGCAGGAACATGATACCAATGGCAAGGATGAGGGCGGGGAGAATCTGAATGGTGATGGGGACGAGCCACGCTGCACGGCTTTGAGAGTCGCCAGGGCCGCCGATGTAATTGGTGCCGTAGGTGATCCAGTATGAAATCATGATACCGAAAGTAATGGCGAGCTGTTGAAGTGCGACGAGAGCTCCTCGAATTTCGGCTGGTGCGAGTTCGGCATTGTAGAGAGGAACGACCATTGAGAGGGAACCGACACCGAGGCCAGTGACGAACCGTCCAGCGAGGATGTAGTCGTAGTTTCCACCGTGCGTGGCTGCTTGGACGATGACTCCGACGGTGAAGAAGGCGCAGGCGACAACGACAGAGAGCTTTCGGCCCAGCTTGTCAGCAGAGTATCCATTGGCAAGGACACCGACCCAAGCACCGAGTTCGAGGATGGAAGTGAGGAGACCGGCAAGTGTGGGGTTGCTGATACCGTTGGTGCCTGAAGCTTTGCCAAACGAGTTCATCGAGAGGACCTGGCCGAACATTCCCTGGTTGTAACCGTAGATGAGACCACCCATGCTTGCAAAGACGGCGATCGCAGTGGTTTTGGCATTCTTGACGAGTCCTGCTGCGCCGGGCTTGCCTGCGAGAGCGAGACGTCGCTGAACGAGCTCATCCTCGACTGCGCTGAGTCCGCCGCCACCCATCATAGCTGGCATGATGAAAGTCTTTGGAGGTTTCTTGGAGGGAAGAAGCTTGGAGAGAAGAAGAGGAGGTCAAGCAGCAGTCCGATGCTTTCTTTCTGGAGACCCCATGGTCTGTCAGACGACCCACGGGGGAATTTCGGTGCAAAGAATTCTTGCATGCGCATGCGCATGCCCGGCCGGCTTTCTTTCAAGCGGCAACGCGGATCTTCCAGGACTCGTGGGAGCTTCTGCGGTGACGGTATCGGTAAGCACGAAAGGCGCCGTCCAAAACCAGCAGCTCGATACAGTTCAAGCACTTCCACCGAGGCTTCCGAGAGACACCAATCTTATTTGGAAAGGTCTCCGACGACGATCTATTATTCCTTCGTGAACGCTGTGCGCTATGTGCGCAAGGACTGCCGCTGGGCGTGCCGTGCATTCCCAAATAGCCATGGCTAAGTATGGTGCTGGGGACGTCCTCGCTTGCTGTCAATTTTGGGATGGCTCCCACATGATCCCGCAGGAGAGCAAGCCAGCTGGGAGAGCTTCGGTGGAAAGGATTGCGGCAACCCCCGATTGCCACATCCTCCACTGTACGCGCAAAGTGGCAAGAAAGAAGACCGTGAGCAGGCACGACATCAAAGTCGCTCAATGGGCGCAGCATCGTATGCCCGACATCGGCACTGATGGCTAGCTACCGTACTGGCCAGCGTCGCTGCTGGGCAGAGCTCCGATGAAATGCCTTGTCCGATGACGCGCCATCGGAGACGTGCAGATGTCCAGATTTCCGATGCGGTCCGTTGCATCCCACTGAATTCCCGTGCAGACTATCCTGCACCCTTCGAAGAGAATGCAAGGCCAGCTTGCATATGATCCTCAGCAGCCGAAGAATTGGGGCTGCGTGCGTAATGTCTGCCGTGAAGAGAATCTGCAATTCACATTACAATACCGGTACAGAAGCTCCAAATGGGAAACGAGCTCTATGTCACAGGTTGTGAACGAAGCTATGCAGGAGACAGCGAAGACTGGACGATGCGAAGGCGGCTTGCGCAAGGATAAACCCTGACTGAGTTTGGCCAAGAAGGTCTGGAGAGTTCGAAGAAAGGATAGACAGAAGAGGACGTGCCGTAGAATCGTCGGTCTTGGTGAATTGCACAATCTGCACATCACCGATTCTCCAATACGAGCATGTCGAAAATGCTTGCTGTAGGAAAGCGGGAATGTCCTTCATGAAGACGCACTGATAGGAGAGTTGTTGGGATCCGACCAGACGCTAAAGTCTTGCTTGAAGAGTTCTTCCCAGTTCTCTGTCGATTTGAGAAAGACAGTATGTGGATCCGGCACGTCTTCAGCCAGGAGATGCTTGAAATCATCCCAGAAGCAAGTCTGCGATGGTGCATCGCCAGTTTTCGCAGCAACAGCAGGGGGAACAGCTACATCTGCCACGCTAGACGCATCAGAGGCCTCTGGCGATGCCTTGCAAGATGTCGAGAGGAAAGCATCCATGCCAGTATCTGTAGAAGCTAGAATAGTGTTCGGCTTCATGCCCAAAAAGCTGTCCGCGGCACCGAAATACATCGATGTGTCCAATTGGAGAGGCGCAAATGCTGGTTGATCTGCTTTGGGAGTAGGCGCCGTGAAGCTGAATGAGAATGCGCTGGCGGTGTTGTCGCCAGGTGGGAGGATGCTGGAGCTTGCTGTCGTGAAAGCTGCAGGGCCCGCAGGCTTTGCGACTGGCATCCATTGCGAGACATTGAAGTCAAAATTCGACAGTGTCGGAGGTTGGATGACTGTTGCTGAGGTCTGCAATGGTGAGATTGTTGTCTGCTGAGTGATGTCAGGCTTCACATCCTGGAAAACCGTCTGCTGTGGCGCTATCCAGCTGTTGGTGGACGTCGGATTGGTGGAGATGTCATTGCGGGCTGCATCAAACGCCGGGAAGGAGACATGGCTCCACTGTTGAGAAGGTTGTGGTTGTGCACTAAGCTGCTGCTGCTGTGCTTTCTGCTGGGTGTTCGAAAGCTGCTTGACGAGCTGATCGGCGTCGAAGAGAGGGGCCGCATGGCCGGGGTTGGAAAGTGTAGACGAAGTGGACGAGGAGAGACTCCTGCTTGCTTCTTGTATGATCCTCACAGCGTCGTCGTCGAGCTCGCCAAAGTGCGCACGCGTGGGAGAAGACGTCCACGCGCCAGAGCTGCTGCGCGAAGACACCGACGAGCTGAGCGAAGGGCACGCGCTCGTGTCGCCCGCGACTGAGCCCGTGCTCGAGATGGTCGGAGAGTTGGGAGAGACTGAGCGTGCACCCAGCACACCCAGCTGACTGCGAGACGAGGTGGATACTGGCGTGCTTCTCGTTGCTGGCGCTGCTGCTGGCGTCTCTACTGCCTCCTCCTGGACTGGCCACCCTCGCCGCTGCCGCTGGTTCGCGAACTGGATGGACAAATTCGAGGGTCACAAAGCGTCAGCCCAGTGCGCGAACAAAAGAATCATCTCCAACGAGGACGAGGGAACAGTGCGCGCTGGCACTGTTGACAAGATGGAGGCTGCTTGCGCGTAGAGACTCACCCAGACTGAGATCTGCCGTATGGACAGGCCTGATGCTTCTGAAAGCAGCTTCTTCTCGTGTGGCTCCAGTCGGGGATGCCGGTGATACACTTGTTCCATGAGCATGCGGCTCGCATCTGACCATTCTTGAGTTTCTGGAACATCTGCCTCGTCCAGGCCGGCCCGACCACCCTCATCGAAGCTGCACATCACCATCTTGCTGGTCTCTTCGATATACCGCTCAAAGCGATCGAGGTACATGCGTTGCAACGCCTTCTGAGCGTCAATTGCCGGTGGGGAGGATGGGTCCAGGCCAGTCCAATGACTGGCGAAGCTGTTCTGCCACGTGCTTGCTAGGGCGAACAGGTGTTCTCGCATGACCTGAGCGTACGACTGCGGCTGCGCCCGCTGCTGCTTTGCATAGATGGCTTCTAATTTCCGAACAGCGACATCTCGCAAGCCCAATTGAGGGGGAGTCACAGTAGTGTCGGTGACTGAAGACCCCCCGGCATCTGCCTTGTCCAGGAGCATTTCCAACCGGCCGGAGAGATCTTCAAGACTGCGCCATGCAAGCGTATCCTGGGACTTCATTTCTCGTATGCGAGAAGTATGCGTAGTGCTTCGAGGAGTAGGAAGCTGAGCCAAGCCCGGGGTCCTTGACCAGGTGCCTTGTCGAGCCCGTCGATCGTGCAGGGGCCCTTGGCTTTTGTTGCAAAAGGAAAGGTCTGTCACTCTGAGGCCAATCGCACTCTTCTGCTTTGCTTCTGCACAATCACAGGCTCAAGTGTCTGGCATCGCTGTCGGAGCGTTACCCAACATGGACGAGCTAGAGCAGATCTACTCAGCATTCTGCGCGCTTCCAGCGGAAGAGGAGCTGGCAAGTCTTCGAGTCCAAATGGAAAGCGTATTGCAGACATTGAAAGAGCAAATGCTGCATGGACTACTCAAACCTTGTCAGCGTGAACGCTGCGCCCTGATCCTTTCACATATACACGTCATTTCGACTTCTGCCGTTCAACTCTGTGCAGTATTACGGGACAATCAGAGCAAATGGGAAGCCGACTTGTCGAAAGTGCTGCACGCTGGCGAAGCGATAGACTCAGCTTCTACCGGATTGTCGGGAAACGGCGGTGTCAATTACGACCCCTGGCGACAATGGTTCTCCGACCACCTCGACCACCCGTACTACGACAATCGCCAGCGCGACGGCCTGCTGCGCCAGGTCAAGGGCATGACACCACAGAAGATGGCGACCTGGTTCATCAATGTGCGCCGGCGAAGCGGGTGGAGCGAATTCAGCAAGCGGTATGCAGAGGGCAAGCAAGAGAAGATAGCCGCTATCCTCGAGGCCATCGACAACCCAGACCCATTCACAAGCGCGCACGTCGACCCTGGTGCTCGTGCGCTCGTCACCAGGATACGCGACTATCTCACCCTCGAAAGTAAGCGGACCGTCATCATGCCCTGGCTGGCGAACCTGCTTGAAGACTACAAGAAAGGCCAAACCAACAGCGCCTTCAACAAGCAAGTCTCGGAGACTGCAGCTGCCTATTCGCCTTCGTCCTCCCTATCATCCCTCTCGCCCCTCTCATCCATCGACTCCATCGACCTCGCTTCGCGCTCGCCTACGCCCACACGGACCCTCAGTCCAAGTGGCAACAGGTCCGGGCACAAAAGAGAAGCTTCAGACAGCATAGAAGAGCACGAGCAGGATAACAATGCTTCACGAGCGTTGCCTAGCAAGAGAGCTAGGTCTTCGACCTCTCGAGCGCCGGCCTTTGCTGCTGCCTTGAGCGCTGAGCCTGTCTGCGCACCAGCAACGCCCGTGCGCGGACAGACAAAAGCCCAACAGGCAGAAGCTTTGCGCAATGGCACCGAGGGCTACAATGTCTCAGACATGCAGGCAGAAGGACTGCACGCGCAGCTGTCAAGCGAATATGCGTTGCAAGCCACGGCCGTCGCGCCGTACGCCGGCCCAGCCTCCAGCACGAGGTCGCAATTCGATGCCATAGCTGGCTACTCGACAACAGTGGAGGAGCAGCCTTCATATATGCTCACACCTGAGATATCATATGCTACGCAAAGTCTTGTAGCGACCCCTGCATGGCAAGCTACGCAGCCGTACATGCAGCAAATATCGGCCCAGAATACCGCCATGATAGCCTGGTCTCCGGAGATGCAATGGACTCACGTCGGTCAAGCACCGATGCCATTCGCTTCCTACAACCCACAAGCGATACACGCCCCTCACGTCGTGCATGCGCAAGCGCCGATGAGCTACCCTCCCGCTGGCAACATGGTGTCGAAGAAGCGCAGATACTCTGAGGACGCAGAGATGCCTTCGACGCCAACGTACAAGCGCGCTTGCATATCGCAGCCATCGAAAGAGACAATTTACGAGCTGCCTCAGTACGAGGTGAGCTTGTGCAAGCGAATGCATGCGGGTCGATGCGATTTGAGCTGACTTGCTACCGGGTTTCTCTCGAATTTTGCCTCTCAACAACAGACCATGCTGAACGCGCATGTAGACCCTCACATCATGCAAGTCATGCCGCAAGAACCGTTCGGGAACATCAACTACATGAGCGCTCCCATGCAACGCTCCGAAGCACAGCCGAATTTCCACTATATGAATTACTATGCTGCTGTTCCTCAAGTCGCCCTGGCTGGCCCAGGGGCATACGCAAACTATCCTCAATACTTCAATCAATCTCAGTGCTAGGGCAAGCTCGTCCCTTGATCGCCCATTTCCCAACACTCCTCCAGTTCATGCTTGATCTGGGAATCTTTTCAAGGCTTAAGCGCCGGCTGCCAATTACACCGACTTGGGCTACACAAAACCTGTCAGATAGTCTGAAAGCTGCTTCTGCTGCGTTTCCCGTCCTGGATCCTTCGAAACATTCTAGAAAAAGATGAAAAAACCTCAAGATGTTCAGCGAAGATGTGGAGTAGCGCCAGTGTAGGCAATGTAGCCTGTAATACTCGTCACAAGTGACCAGACGCGTGTGCTTGCACTCGTTCAAGGCGAATAGAGCGTAACCCTGAGCAGCTGAGTTTTGTTCAGACGACCGAGGCTTGCACACACTGCTTTCGAGTAGTGACGCAATGAGCTAAAGAGGGCGCATCGTGATCAGTCGCGCTGTCGTCCAGCTACATTCTCAACTTGTCGCAGGCAATCTCTCTCTACTATGCTACATGGAAATGTACGCAACAAGGCTACGAAGCTCTTCCTTCATACTCCTCATCACACTTGTTGAGCCAACTCCTCCACCTGCGATCCGACCGATGCAACCCAGTCCCGCAGCTCTGGACTAATCCAAGTCTCTTTCGCAAACGGCTTCATATAGCGGTCCACCTCCCTCAAATGCGCAATCCGGATCGGACTCTCGTCATCTTCACCAAGCCACTCTACGTCTTGCCTCGCTTGATCCGGCATGAATCGTTCCGGCCAATGCGTAAACACCAACTCGACAGCATCGGCTTTATGGATGCATTTGACGTTATATTCACTCTGGACGCCTCGCGAAAAGGTGCCTAGATACGGTAAGCGATGTTTCGCGGTGCTAGATTCTTCGACTTCTGTGATGGCTGGCCCGCGGAACTCAGACCTTCGAATACAGCTTGATGCTGTGTTTTCATCTCGTGATTTGAGGAAAGCAGGGATGGCTTCGCTTGCGCGACTGTCGAAGGGCGATGGTAGCAGAAATTCGTCGTGGTCCAGGATTGCCAGCCAAGGTGGATCTGTCAGGCCAGCTTGCCGGAGAAGACAGTCCATGTGGTACGGTATCTGTTTACAAAGCCACCAAGTCAGTCGAGTTCGCTCTCTGGACATAGTAGATAGCTTGACTGACCTGATCCACATAGGCTCCGCCTTGATATAGCTTGCGCACTTGCCTCAACGACCTATCGGCCAAGACTGGTGCACTTCGCACAGTGTCTCGCACGCCCAACAAGGTGTTGACGCGCTGCACAAAGTCTGCGAGCTCTGGAAGATCTGGCCTAAAGTACCAATGGACCGTCTGGACGCCCAGGCGAGCGTGATGGATCCGCCATTCGAGCAGGGCTTTTTTGTCCAGCTTGCCATATGTTGGCGAGAGGCAGATCTCTAGACCATTCGACTGGTCATGTGACGATATTTCGCTGGCCGCAGAACTCGTCGGCCGCAGCTCTACTATGTTTGAGACAGTGGGGTGGCCTTGTCTTGTGAGTTCGATTGTGAAAGTGTTAAGAGTATCACTGAGCATTCTTGCAGGCGGTCTGCAGCGATGTAGAAGCACTCGAGGGTGGTCACCGTCTAGCACGCCCTCGGCTGGTAGTGTTGTTGTGCCAAATCGACATTGCATCTGAACTTGTTCAACTTCGAGACTTCGAGAATACATATGGGCTTGATTGCCTAGCGTTCCTGCAAGTGAGGCAGGGCGCGCAAAGCCAGCTCATCAGCGACTATCGCTTGGTTCATCCTAAAGTGATCCCTGCGATAACATACCGGCAGCATACGACAGGATCTCGATGTAATCCTTGCCAGCAGGTGCACGTGCCAGAATGAAAGCCCACATGAAGCTCCCATCTTGGCCTTCAATGTGATGCGTGCGAGAAGGTCCAGTCGAGACGAGAGATTGGTCTAAATGTTGTGGAGTACTCTGCAGTTGTGACACGGCTTCCTGACCGTGCTTGAGCCTGATGAGCGCGTACAGGGCTACCACCAGCAGGATGAGAGCAGGCAACCGCCACCGCTTCTGCGCGCTCCGTCGACGAGGAAGCATGCTGGAGTGGTTGCCATGAATGTCTTTAACCAATGGTTCGTCCAGTCAGTGAGTTTGCTGCTTTTCTTCTTGTGTTCTTCTCTGATGCTTTCTCTCTGGCTCTGGCTCTTCCAAGGGACGACGCGTCTCCAGCTTCTTCGATCGCGTCAGCTCAACGCGAGGCGGCGTACGGAAGAGAGGCTTTTCGTGGGCAGCTGTCTAGCAGTCATCGAAAATAGGAGCTGTTGTATATGAAACAATGACAAGACGCCGGTTCGGAAGCTGCTGCCCTTCTTCCAGGGATGCTAGGCCTCGAAGCTGAAGAAGCGCTTTCAGTAAGGAATGGGAGAAATGCTGGTTTGTCTTCGTTGTGGATGCAAGGCGTGTAGAGTGGCTTAGCGCGCGTACACCTCGCGCACCCTGACTCACCTATACGGTAGAAGTCTGCGGCTGCGGGTTCCTCCTCGGTAACAAAATTTGCAAACGCGACAGACGCGCCAAAGAGCAGCACATCGCGGCAATAGCTGGTGGCGAAGATTAGGAAACCAGCGTGAGGGCAGGTGCAAAAGCTTCAGTAATCAGACTTTACAAGGCGTCTGCTGTGTTGTGAACAACACCACGTCTCCCTCAACATCAAGTTCACGACCTGCTAGACTGGTGCACGGCTCTGCATCCCTCTCGCAACTGCAGCAGGCCGTCTTTCGCTGGCTGGGCTGAAAGCAGCTGCAAACCCATCTGGCTGGCTGGACTGGGATTAGCGAGGTAATGCCATGACATCGCGCAGAACATCATTCACTGTCACCTGCACGCAACCGTGGCCTTCTACGTCTTCTACGATGGAGTCCCCGTCGCGCTCAGCTTTCATGGCCGCCAGCACCAGCTCGCCTCGATCTTCTCAGCCAACAACTCGGACAGCATCGGCAACGACAGCAGCAGGAGCAGCTGCAACACATCGCCGTTCGCGAACAAATGACGATTCTGCGCTCTTATTACGGCGCTCGCGAAATGGACACGACAGCAAAGACAGCCACTATGTCCCAAGGGACGAGAAACGCCCACTTGCAGACGAGTTGCAGCAGCAGCAACAGCAGCCGCAACCGCGCGCCGTCGCCTCTGCCAATTCTACAAGATTGAAGCTGTCCCTATTGTTCGTGATCTGGACAATGTTCACGATGATCTCAGTCTACGCCGCCAAGATCTACCTCTCAAGAGGAGGGTCCATCATCCTGCTCGCATTCACCTCGCACGCTATCGGCGCATCACCTTGCCTTGTTCACGCAATTCGGTGCGAAGAATGGAGACTCTCGAGAATCTACATCCGCGACATTACGCTGGCGGCTGTCTTCAATGCCTGCAATTCTGTGTGTGATGCAATCTCCGCTGCTGGTCTTTGTGAACCGCATGCTGACAGCTCTGTTGCTTTGTTCTTGACAGCTCCTCACAAATTATAGTCTCATGCAAAGTAGCGTGCATACAGTCTACGCGCTGAAGGTGAGAGCAGCATACGCTCATCAGACTCTTGGATCAGCGCTGATGTTGCTTGCGTTCACACAAACAGGGCCTGGAGCCGTGCATGACAGCCCTTCTCGTATGCCTCATTGCGGGACAATGGCCCAGCCCTGTCGAGACTATCATGACTCTCATCCTTGGCTTCGCGACAGTGACAACAGCGCGTAGCTCAAGTGACGTCGGCCTTTCCTCCTACATAGCCGGCTTGATGTCAGTTTTGGTCGTCTCATCCCGGTCTGTCCTACTCAAACAAGCACTCTCGCAACACCGACAAACGCCGACGCAAGTCTTTACGGCGGTGAATGCAGTGTCAGCAGTCATCTGCTTGTGCTTTGTCCGCACGAGCGACATCTACGACCTCACTGTCACTTCCAGCCCGCGCACGCACGTGGCTCTCCTCGTCAGCGCTCTGGCGTCTCTGGCGTACTACTTCAGCTCTCTCCTCTTCCTTTCGATGGTTCGACCAGAGACACACTCTCTATGCAACGTTGCAAAGCGGCTTCTCGTGTCTCTGCCGTCTTCCGGCTTGATGCTGTGAGTCTCTCATTCGCCGATTTCTGTTTTCTTTAGCTGACATTGTTATCACCGTTACAGCCCAGCTGGATCACTCATCCACGCCATCAGCCTTGCGATGCTCCACATTGGAAGCTTCTCCTGGGCAGTTGTACCCACACGCTTGCGACGACCAGCTCCTAAGCGCGCTTTACCTACCGCAATGCTCCCAGCTATCGGGCTTGGCCTCGCCGCACTCTACACCACGCACTTTATTATCGGCGTCGCTCCCTCACAAGCCGCCACCCTGTCGCCGAGCGCAGTCTTGCAGTCGTCAGCTCCTCGTCTCCGACCTTTGTCATCCCACCTGCTACACGCACGAACTGATGTCGACCCTCGCTTGCAACAAGCCGATGTGCGCGTTGGACGGATACACCGGATGATAGGTGGCAACATTGGAGATCTCTACTCTTCTCCTTTCCATTACTTTGCACAGCTCAATTCGACAGGCCACCAAATCCAAGCGGACATGGAAGAGCCTGGCACAGTCTCTGCAGGTCAGAGCAGCGATGTTGTCATTCTCGGCGGTGGCGGCTTGCTTCAGACAATGGACTCGTGGGACCACAAGATTGAAAAGATCCTCAATGAAAAAGCTACCGCTGCACATCGCAAGAAGAACGCAGTCATTGCTTGGGGAGTAGGCTTCAATAATCAGCGTGACTTGAGCACCGAGGGAACTCGAGGCGCTCTTTACCCATCCAGACCGTACCTTCCCAAATTCAAATTGCTTGGCCTGCGGGATCGCGTGCCTGGGTACCGCTGGGTGCCGTGCGTTACCGCAATGTTCCAAGGCTTCGACTATGAATATCCCATTAAGCGGCCGATTGGCTGGTTTCAGGTGAGTTTTAGCTTCAGCCTTCTTGCCATGCGCGTTCAGATGCTGAATTTACATCTTGATTGCCAGCATTCGGGATCGCAGTTTGGCTTTGAAGATTCGTTAGGTCTTGGACCAGATGATTTCATGACGAACGCTGCTATGGATTTCAACGCAACGGTCGCCTTCTTAGGCAGCTCAGAAGTTGTCTTGACGACCTCATATCACGGCTTGTACTGGGCGACTCTCCTCGGCAAGAAGGTCATCGTCTTGGAAGCCCGTGAGTAGCTCCCTCGAAATAGTCAGGTCAAGACTAATTCCTACTATATACAACAGTATCACGCAAGTTTGATCTGTTCCCTTGGCCCCCCGCGTTTTTCAGCGGGAATCTCACCTTGGACATTTCGCGGGCACGTTCTTATCCAAACGCTCTGCAAGAAGCCCGCGATGCAAACCTGGCTTTCTGGGAAGACGTAAAGGAGATCCTGTATGATGTGGCCGATGTCTCTCTGCCTGAAAGCTCGTCAGACTAGATTTAGAGACGTTGTTTGGAGAGGGAAGTACTTGTGAATATCGTTATAGAGAGCAGTTTCCAGGATGTCGCATGTCAATGTACTTTGCAGTATAATAGAAATCCAAAGTGCAGGTCTGTACATGCTACAGTACATCAATCGCTGCAGAGCGCCATCGTCATCCAGGCTGGAAGTTGGTGGCGCAGCTGGAATTCTGGCGGGGGAAACCCTGCAATGTCGATCAAAGTGTATGCAGGGACACCAAACTGTCAGTGGAGGGAGGGAGGTTTGGGGATGGCAGTGAGTGCCGCTGCTCTCTCTTGTCCTTTCGCCTCTGCACACACCAAACGCTCCTTCATCTCTTGCCGCACATCGAAGCTGTGCGACCAACGGTGTCAACGCCTGACGTTTACCCACCACAGACACGCGTCGACGCGTTTACGCGATCCAGACGCGTTCTCCTAGCCCATTCCCACTCGGGAAGCTTTTTCAAAGTTTCAACGCTCGGTGCGACCTGACAAACAGTCGGAGCCGTACTAATGAGCACGCACAAAGCTTCTAAACATGTACATTTCAGAGTTCTACGAGTTCAGGGTCACTGCCATGCGCTGTCACCAGTGGTGTCGCACCCACCTTAGCTTTCCAGTGGGCCCACAACCCTCTGGCGCAGGGGCCAGCTGCGCCCACGAAAAGCATTGTCTACAGGTCCGTCTGTGGATGCACACAACACTCTCTGGATCGTTTGTCCATCGACGTGTGTACTTTCCGATCCGCGCGACCCGGTCTCCACCCTATCATACGCGATCATGACCGGGCATTCCAAAGAATCTTGCTTATTTTCGCCTAAGCCATTGGCATTTGGCAACCACCGCAGCAACAAAAGGAAACTTCTGTCCTTGTTAATGGTTTTCAAGATTTTTGCTAATGATCAGAAGCTTTCATACCTTCAACAGCTTTCGAGCCAGTCCATGCCACAACGCGCGCTGGACCCATTCACCCCCGGATTGTTATTCGAAACGCATTCGCCTAGGTTGGCATGAAGATGGTAGACGCGTGTGTGTGTCCGCTTGCTGCGCCGCAGAGGGAGAAATGGAAAGGCTGGCGTCTCTGCAGCTTCCTCTTCCCTTTCCTCCCAACCCACCAAACTACCTCCCCGATTACTTCTGCCTAGTGCAGCTCTCACAGACGTTCTTTACAGACAACCCACATTCATTTACAGTACACACAGCGATCCCTCGCATCTTCCCCCTTCTCGAAAGCTCCCACCCGCTCCTTGCAAGACCCTTCAAGCAACAATCTCTCTAAAATGTTCACCGTCAAGACCGCCGTCGCCACCCTTGGCTTTGTCATGCCCGCTCTCGTCGCGGCCTCCGGCGCTGCCGCACAGCGTCGCGAGCTCACCTATGCCCTCCGCCAGCTCTATGCTCGCGAGGTATATGATGTCTCGAGCACCCCCAACCCCCCTGTCTGCGCCAGCGAGTGAGTTCGATTGCGGGCTCGTACTTTCTTCTCACGTGCTTTTCTAGCGTGGTCATTGACTTTGTATACTCTCACCTTTCACCTTCCTTGACTCGCTTCACTCACAGCTATGATGTCTATGATGCTCAGACCGGCACCTGCACCTGTGGTCAGGGCCGTGTCGAGGTCAGCCAAGGTCTCTGCGGCGTAGCCCCCGGAGCAACCGACTTCCGAGTCGTTGCCCTCAGCGAGCCCCAGCCCATCAACATGGCTATCACCTGGTCCGAGCCTGTTACTGGTCCTGGATCCGTCATGAACGCCGCTCAGTGCGGTGGTGTCTGCGCTGAAGATTGTGAGACGCTTCCTCCCCTTCCTTTCAGCTTCCTGCTCATCGCTGACGCGTGTCTGCTCTCTAATGCAGCCGCCTGCATTGGTTACTACCTCACCCCCGCCGAGGGCGAGGCCACTGCCAGCTGCTGGATGCTCGGTGAAAGTGGCGCCTACGACAGTCCCTCCGGTACCGGCCTTCCTTTCACCCCTTCCGGCTCCCGCATGACTAGACGTGCAGAGGGCCAGCGAGGTGCCATTGGCGCCGAAGGTGGCCAGCTTGGTATCGCCCAGGCCGCCGCCGCCCCTGGAGAGTCCACTGCCTGCAACGCCGAGTAAGCCCTGCCGCCAGCCGAACCTCTTTCATTTCATTTCGACCACCGATCCTGAATGTCATTTGTTGCTTGCAGATTCGGTGACCGTGAGGCCGAGGACTTCAGCGGCTGCATCTGTGGTGCTGGCCGTGCCAAGAACGAGGACGGCGTCTGCGTCTTCTTCGCCTCTCAGGCCGCCAGGCTCGTACGCCGAGTCAAGCGAGACGTTTTCGAAGGCGTCCCTTGGTAAATACTCTCGAGGTCTACCTCCCTCTACTGCTTCACGTCTATGCGGTCATGGCCACAATCTCTGTTCCTCAAGTCTCTTCATCCGCTCCGGCTACTCTTTTCTACTAGATTCTCTGTTCCCCCGAAGTCGAAGTACTGGTTGGACACGCACACCTTTTTAGCTTCACCAGACATCTGTCCCTCCCCTCTTGGCTGTTTGAAATGGTTTACATGTCTAGGGATGTAATATGATGCAACGAAACACTTCCGCGCGCCTCTGCTGTCTGAGCGTATGCCCGGCAAGCGCTTGCGACACTCATTCCATTCTGACTTGACCTTTGCACCTTGACGTGATTTGCCTGTCGGAGGCCTCATCTTGTAAGCTACCGCGCACGCAGACTTAGAAGGCAGCTCTTTACCACACGTTTGCTTCTTTTCTTAGAGCTGCTATCTGACCATATTGTCGAATCATTCGGCATGCTGCGCTTACGTACGTCTACAGTACTGAGGCATTACTGATGTGAGCCTGATTGTTGTATTTCGAGAAGGCGTTGTCAGTAGTGCTGCGCTCAGCTACGATATATATACGCGCAGAAGTCGCGTCGAAAGCATGCACGTGCTTGTCGGCTGCGCATCACTCTACCGTATGGAGGACTTTGTGAGCACGACCCGAGCCTGCATCATTATAGCTCATCTGCAAGCAAGCAATTATGTGTTCAATTGTGCGCCAGACCGCCTTCCTGACTGTAGACTGTCGTTTTTCAGTGCTCGCTGGACATCAGCGTGCAGTTATCCCTCCTAGCAAAGAGAATCATAGTCAATGTAGTGAGTGTGGGTGTGGGCGTCGGTCCATAGGCTCGGCCACAGGGCCTTTTGATCCGAACTCTAATGCACATCCGTTGTTCTCGGAGTTGACAAAGTCGAGGCACGCGTTTTTTGGAAGCCGCGACGCGTTCGAGTTTTTGGATCCTCGCCCCGCCACAACGCGTGACAGAGATCGCACCGAAGGATGAATGGTCAGCAGAAGGAAGCATCTGCGACAGGCAGCAGCAGTTGAAAAGCCTTGCCAATCACACCCTCTACACACTCTGCTTTCCATCACCCTTTGCTCACAGCTTCTGCCAACCACACCTCTGGCTCGACGCCAACCACACCCAGCTCAGGATTGCTGCAAAGCTTCGCTGGGCAGTAGTTCTAGCTTTTGGCGCGCTGGACGCTGCCGGTGAAAGCGTGGTTCGCAATACCTGCTGCTGTTCAGGCATAGATCCAGTCTGGACCATCTCTTCATCTCTCCCACCTTCCTTTACACGACATGGTTCTCTCACGATGCTGGCAGCTTCTGCTCGCCGCGCTCTGTCTCTTTGCTGCTTGCGGTACGATCACGCCAGCCCACGCTGCAGATGGCGACTATGAACGCGCACTGCGGACGAGCTCGCCTGCACGCGAGTCTGACCCCATACCACGTCTGGTCCACTACGTCTACGGCCTGCGGAGCGGTACGCCCGGCTTCGACTTCTTCCAGTACTTGTCCGTCAAGAGCGCGCATGAGAACATCAAGCCAGACGCCATCTGGCTCTGGGTGCACAATGAGCCTGAAGGCGAATGGTGGGACAAGGCGAAAGCTCTCGTTACGCTCAAGCACATCGACGCGGTCGACAGCGTGTACGGCATCCCAATCGCGCATTTCGCGCACCGAGCGGACGTGCTTCGCTTGAAAGTCCTGCACGACCATGGCGGTATCTACCTCGACCTCGATGTTCTCGCATTGAAAAGCTTCGATGAACTGCTCATCGACAACTCCTTCGTCATGGGTCAAGAAGGCGCCAATGGAGCAATTGGACTTTGCAATGCAGTAATCATCAGTCAGCCACGAGCGCCCTTTCTACGGCGCTGGATGGAATCGTATCGCACATTCGATGGTATCGTCTGGGCATGGCATTCCGTGGCTGTACCAGGACATCTCAGTGCAGTCTACCCCGATGAAATTACGGTGCTCAACCATACTGCCTTTTTCTGGCCCTTGTGGAACGAAGTTGGCCTACAAAAGCTGTGTAGGCGATATGTCTTATTTTTTTTACTTGACTCCACTAACTCAAACTGCTTTTCATTGCTCGCAGACATGGAAAAGTCCCACGACTTCTCGCAGAGCTATGCCGTCCATCTTTGGGAGTCCAATGCCCGCCACTGGTTCTTGAACCAGTTGACGCCAGACTTGGTCGCCAACATCGACTTGCCGCTCATGTGCGAAATACGACGAATCATGGGAACGCTATCTGCCGATGATACTACCGCAAATTGCGAGCCAGCCAAGCGGAACTTCTACTCGGATGGCACAGTCGCATTGTACACTTTTGACAAGGACAATATCACCACCCGAAGAATTGAGGATGATCTAGGCAATCAGCTGCATGGATGGGCTCTCAATGGTACAGAACTTGTGCCAGGCCGCTATGAACGAGGACAGGCTCGTTACTTCCGCGGTATGGGCGACTTTGGTATCCTCCCTGTGCCGAACACCATGTCTCTTGGAGAATTCTCTGTGCAAGCCGACCTTCGCTTTGGCGATCTATGCCAGTCCGCTGGCTCGATCTTGGCAATTCAATCTTCAGACCTCACCATCCTGCTCGAAGGCACCTGCAATCCTCCGAAACGCACACTTTGGCTGAAAGCCTTCCATACTCGCCAAAGTGAAGAGGCAATTGTGCCTCTCGAGGCCGATACTTGGCCCTCCTTCAACGAGGGCGAGTGGGTGACCGTGGCGATTCGCGCAAGTGCATCTACTCGCAAGCTTGAATTGTTGATCAACAATGAAATCACCATCGCTGGACCGTGGCCACCTCCGGGTCGTGAGGCTAAGCACAGAACCGCCATCAGCAATCTTTGGCTTGGAGCACGACCTGCCAGTCCTTTCCCGAAACCTCATCGTCAAGAGATTATGAATGACTTCAGGGGAGCTATTGACAATGTTATCGTGTGGGACCGTTTTATGCCGCAAGAGGTTCTAGGCGAAGCTGCTCAGGGTGAGCCACAGAAATGCATTTAGGAGATGCAAGAATGCTGATATCGTGCCTATCAGATGCGCATGCTTATTTCCACAGACATCGAGAGCTTGCACTGGCGAAACAGTCTACAATCCTGGTTGCCAATGTCGATATGACCAGCCATATCAAACAGCCTACTTCAGCAATCACCTGGGTCAATGACAGCAATATCTTCGTGCCGACCCATCGCAATACTCTGCCAATCAGCATGCGAGATGCACTGCCTTTAAATACCCCAGCTTGGACAATTTCGTGGACGATGAATTACGTGGATCCTTTCGTACCAGAACGTGTCGTGCGAGGCAAGACTATCCCTGAAGAGCCGTATTTGAATATCAAATTCGACAGCGGGCAATCTCTGGCTGTCACCCATGATGTCGCAACTGGTAACCTGCTCATCAAGCAGTGGGGTTTTGGCTACCCCTCGGTTCTACCGGTGTCGAGACAATCTGCTTGCCATCGAAGCGTGGGCTACGGCATTGCGGTGCATCTCAGTCTCTCGCTTGACACGGAATCGGGCGACGTCGGACTCTACTGCGCAGGTGTTCGCATCTTTGTGCGGCGCTTGGAACGGACGATCATCGCTCGAGGCGCGCGCATCGACAGCGTCAGCCCGAGCAGTCCGCCCGTCCGTATACAGATGCAGCCAAGTATCTCGGACGAAGCCACACGAATTGCGCTGGCAGACAGCATGCTGGAAAGGAAGCCTGCCTTGATTGCAAGAGTGGCAGGACAGAAGATTACCTTGCCGAGCAACTCCCCTCGCACTGGTGTCGTCACCCTCCCCAACGAGACGTTCGTCCAGAACGATGTCCGCATCTCGCTCGAACCTTCTATCCAGCTTGACCGCCTGTCAGCCTCACTATACATGGGTCTCAATCAAAGCGCATACTTTGTTGGCGTTCCCCTCGTCCAGGTGGTGCAAGAAGGCGCAAACAAGTACACATTGTCAAGCCCGCATCTCGCTTGCGCTGGACGACCTACAGCTCGTGTGGAAATGGCTCTGCCCGAGCTCTTTGCACGCTTCACGTGGGACATTCACTGCCGCGCGCCTGAAGACAGCGCTCTTCATGAAGATATCACGGCTTGGGTACAAGCTAGCGTCAAGCAGCATCCATTGCAATACTTGCTGTATTTGATCGTGGTCGCCTCTCTTCTAGGCAGTGCTTCGCTCTGGCGGAAACAGAAGTCGTCGAATTCGCCAGGTTTAGGTGAGATCGCTTGCCTCTTGCATATTTTGGTACAAAGTGTCAAGACTTTTTGTGGCTGACGACATATATACCGTCTCTCAGCTTCCACAGAGAAACCCACAGCGTCGCAAGACCAGACGTCCTCTGCCGGCTTGAGTCACAGATCGAAAGCTATCAGTCTCTTGGGCATGGCGACCACTGCATACCTCCTCATCCGCTATACATGGCTGTCTAGTCCGGACATGGACACCTTCGGCGCTAATACATCACAGGCACTCTCTTTGCGAACGCCGGAAGCGCAGCGCGAAGCGCTCGCTCGTGATCAGCACATTACTCCACACCAACGTGACGCTCTTGCACTGGCTGCGAATTCGACATTCCACGATGCATTGTACCGTGGCCACAATAATCAGCCCATTGCCTTCAGCATCATCACGCCTTGCTACATGCAGTCACAGTATATAGCGGATGCCGGCCGCTCTCTGTCTGAGCAGACCTTCCCGCACTTTGAGTGGATCATCGTCGATGATGGCTCGCCAGATCAATGCTACCTAGTCGCTCAGCAACTTCGAGACATGTACCGCACAGCACCTATTCGAGTGATTCGCAAGCCGAACTCGGGCTTGGCCGATACCCGCAATGCTGCCATTCAAGCGGCACAATCGGACTGGATCTGCTTGTTGGATGCCGATGACCGCTTGGATCCAACATATCTCGAGAAAGCCGCCGAAGCAATTCACAACCAGCGCAGGCTTACTGCGGTCAACTCGAACCAGCAATTCTTTGGCGACTCGGAATGGCTGTGGGATCTGCCTGACTTCTCCAAGACGTTGATGCTATACAAGGGCATCTTCCCTGTTCAGACTATTTTCCGTCGTCAAGATTGGGCTCGCGTTGGTGGATTCGAGCCAACTCTGCCATGGGGCAACGAAGACTGGGCATTCTGGGTCGGGCTGTCCCACCTCAATGACTTCGATATCAAGAAGCTTCCGGGTAATCTCTTGAAGTATCGTTACAAGGAAGAGTCGATGCAACGTGAAAAGCAGCTGTATCCCGAGGTGAGTTGCGCGACGTGCAAGCCGTGATTGCTGGCTAACATTCGCCCACACAGGTCTACTGGATGATGATGACGCTGCACTGGGACAAGTACACACCCAACGAAATCAAGCTCGCACATGAGCTTATAGGTCGCTGGGCCGCGCCAGAGACGGTTGAGCTTGTGAAGAAGATGTCAGCAAAGTTCCCAAGTCGACGAGCACCACACCTCTGGCTGGGTATCTTTGCCGAAGAGCGGGGCGACCTTGTCGAAGCTTCGATGCATTATACGAGATCGCTCGAATCGAGGACGGAGGAGCAGAAAGATTGGCAAGCCGAGTACCGCCTGTCGATCATTGCGAGAAAGGTAAGCAGGATCACACCGTCATGTAATGGCTGCAAGAATATGCTGACACGACGTTCGCCTTGTTTAGCAAAAGACGCCGAATGCTTATCTTGGCATGTGACTGGTTCTGTCAGTGAATGGTTCAAGGCAAGAGTAGAATAGTGCAGTATAGTTGTCGCATATAGAAACGGGTCGTTATTGTTTCAGAAATCTGGGATGTGAGCGGGGAATGAGGATTGGAATATGCGAATATGCTTGCATTTCGGTTTGTGGGCTAAAAGGTCTGTCTGCCTGTTCTGAACTGCAGTCTATACCTCTATTGTCGCCACCTAATATAAGCCTACAATGCCCGCGGAATTATCAATTCGATAGCTGCAACTGCTGATCTGCCACATTCTGCTCGTGCACACCCGCTGTATAACCGTCCATCATCTTGGCAAGACCACTGGCAAAATGGTGTACTGTCGCATATGGCGATCGCCGAAACCTGGTTGCCAGCAATTTATTCGATTTGGTCGATCCGCTAGGCTCTGGGCAGCTAGGTCGCGCTCATGGGTTACTTCGGCCATGAGCTGGTGAAGTTCGTCGTCCGTATGAGAAAGGAACGGATTGAGCAGCGTGATGTGCGGGCAGGTTGTAAGGTTTGGTAAGAATTGAGGATCCTGCAGCCGCTGCAGCAAGCCTCTGCCAAAATCCGACCGTCCTTCCCACCGCAAAGCGAAACTCTGGATTTGGGGAGGAACGTCTTCCCAATCCATTGGTGGGATGTCTCGCAGCATCTCGATGTCACTGATATTTGCTCGGAAAAAGTATTCCAGGGTTTTGAGCTTGCGCAACCCGCCGAGACAAGACTTGTCGAGTCTGTTCCCCCTATATGGACCTTGCAATCGCAAGCTCTCCAGGGTTGGGGATAACTCCGAGACGATCTTTGCGGAAAGGGTGTCGCTTGCTGCGCCGTCCTCAAAACAACAATCATTGAGCGTGAGATTCGTGAGACTTGGCATAATCGGTAACAAGCGGTCTTGAGGCGTGCGAGGCCTTCCCGGTGGATGTGGGAAGCTAAGTAGGGAGGATGTGATAGCCAGCGATCTAAGGTGCGGATATGTCGCTTCCGGACCCATTCCCTGGTCCAAGTGCAGTCTGTCTGCAGACAATTTGAGAGATTGTAAAGTTTTCGGCAGTAGGTCGGGAACGACCGTTTTCTCATCGACCTGATCAGGGCTTGTAGCCCTAGTGTACAGAGACAAATGTCTCAAACTGCGAAAGCATGCTGCATCTTTCAAGGCTTTGGCATCGATCAAGCGCAGAGAGAGCGTCTCTAAGTTTGGCATTGCTGCCACTAGGCGACCGACGATTCGATCTGGTCCATTCTCTCGCAAAGCGCCGCGAGTATCGAATGCGCGGACTAAATTGCCATTGTCTGGTCGAAGATATTTTATGCTCTCGTATAATAGAGCGAGCTGCCCTGCTTCGGGGATGTAGAGGTCTTCGTATAGACTGCAACGTGCAGGATGTGTCCAGCTCTTGCAGACCAGGGCGCATTTCGCCAGCCAGTGGGTGTTCCACTGACATTCAGCGTCGTCTGGTAGTGGAACGTCGTCAAAGTACCGAAAGATCTGCAAGAGGGCCTCTTCAGGCAACAAGCTGGCTTTGGACATGGTTGCGGCCGTTCTTTTTCGTCCAGACTCGTAGTGTTGACGTTCTGTCCAGGAGCGGGAGCGGTGATGGAAGCGGCAACCAGGGAGTCGGGCGAGGGGTGCTTGGAGGAAGCTATGCTTTAGTAGGACTACCTCAGATGCAGTCAGTGGCAAGCCTATGCCCGCTTTTTCATGCCGGTGCCATGACGAGGTGATCGGGAGAGTGAATAGCAGCCGCGTGCAGGGCGGACAAGCGAGGGCTGCCCAGCTTGTCCTCTCGACGACACCACCGTAAGACACCATCTGTACATACATCAAGACATCGCACAGGCCTCAAGACACCCTCGACATCAAGACATCGAAGGGACCCCTGCGGCATTCTCAGGCCACAAAAGCCCGCATCACAGTTCAGGCCGGCTGGACAGGACCGCAAAAGCGAAGGCAGGCACAGACCCTTGGAGACAGTTATCAGCGCAGTGTGATACTGTAGCTCGCTTGCAGTCTTCCTGCTCCTCTCCTCTGCTGCGTTTGCCGGATCAAACAGCTCTGCGGGCAGGTTACCGCAAGCTTCCAAACCGCCCTGCATTTCATTTCCTGGGTCTTGGCTCGAGCAAAACAACTGGCAAAAGATGGCCGGGCCGTCGTTTCGAGCGTGCTTCTTCGTGCTGGTCACGCTATGGATGCACGCAGTAAATGCTCACATCGCTGCTTGGGCGCCTGGTATGTACTGCAAATGGGTATGTTGAGGCAGCTCTTGTCGTGAAAGCCGAGCTTCTGCTGACCGATTGCCACAATCATGCATGCAGGGTCGAGCTGGCCAACACAATGTTAACAACGATCTTCCCAATGCTGTATGAGCACGCTACATAGTCTCCCTGTATGAACACCTACTGACTTGCTTACCGCTCATTGGCAGCCCTTACACCGCCTTCTTTTCCGCGACTGGTGGTTTCAGCATCACAGAGGCTGTGACAGATCACCCCCGCCAGAGGGAGAATTCCTAGAACTTCCTGCAGGCGGCAATTTCACCGTAGAGCTAGCTGGCAACATTGCTTTCACGTCCTTGCGCACGTCACCACCTCCACAGCTCGGCTTGTTCGGTGACGGGGCAAATCACCGTTTACCCTACGATGTTGCGAACGGCGCGCCGAGAACTGTAGATGGCTGCATCGGCTCTCCGAATCTCCACACCAAGAACGAGAGCGGTGCTGCAGGAAGCGCATTCGCCATCTCATACGAAAGTGACCTCGCAAATGTGACCATGGACAATCTGGTCGTCTTCTCAGTCAGACACCACACGCCCTTTTACCGCCTGACACGCTACGATGTGCCTGCCGACCTGCCGCCTTGCCCAGAAGAAGGATGCCACTGCGCATGGCTATGGATAGCAGACGGATGTGGCCAAGAGAACATGTTCATGAACGGATTGAAGTGCAAAGTTACTGGATCCACCTCGAACCGAAAAATCAGCAGACCCCAAAGTCCGAAATACTGCAAAGACGACCCAGATTCTTGCGTCAAAGGCGCCAAGAGGATGATAGCTTGGCAGCAGCGTACTGGCAACAATTACAATCGAAAGCCAGGCGAGGACAGACCTGGGTACAATGCAAATGTCGGCTTCTTTGATGGACCGCAAAACGATATCTTCGAGGACGAGACCGCCGAAGGCACGCCTACAGAAGGCACACAACCTACTCAGACGGCCATTGGCGCTATTGCAGAGCCACTCATGTCCATGGTGCCCGAAGGCGTCGAGGGCGGGGGTTCGACAAGGAAGCGTCGATTCCTCGTCTTCCAATGATCTACTGCGCTCAAGAGTCGCATGAACGACACGACAACGACTTCCACGTTCTTCAGAGCCGTGAAGCATCTCTGCTGGCTCTGTATGTACTTTTGTCACCCCTGTAGCCCGCACACCATATGTAGACGAGGATGCCTCATGTGCACGATTCAGTCACGACCTGATGAGAAGCCATGTTCACGTGATCTGATTGTAGTATAGACATCTTGCTGCTGCTGCTTAATAACGGCACGTTGGCGCGTTCGCCTCGCCGGGAAATCTATGTCATTCGCATGCTATTTCTTTGGAAGTGTCGCCACCACGATCACCCAAAGAGACCACCTTGCTGCTGATGGACAGCCCTCTACCGCATGACTCGCATCTGCAGTATCTCACTTTCACCATGTCTTGAGTACATGGCTTGTCCTACCTGCGACACCCGCTCGTCCGCGTGCCTGCTGCGGTCGGCCTGCTGGCTAGACAAAGCGAGTAGTTGAGGCGGCTCCTCCTGCGGCGACAGGTTGCGGACATCCTGTCCCAGCCTGTCAGGGCTTGCCTACAATGTCGTCTTCAATCAAGGTGGCCGTACGATGTCGGCCACTGAACAGTCGCGAACTCGCACGAGGCGCCAAAGGTCTCATTCGCATGAATGGCAACCAGACTGTTCTCGAGCCGCCAGATAGCACCGACGCCGACCCTGGCAACGCAAAAGTGCACTCTGCTCGCTCGCATGCTTTTACGTTCGACCATAGCTATTGGTCTGCGGGCGATAGAGATGAGCCAGACTATGCAAGCCAACAAACGCTCTTCGACGACCTTGGCAAGGACCTCTTGACGCATGCATTCGAGGGTTACAATGTCGGTGATCAATACTATGCTTTGCATTTGCCAGGAACAAGAGCTGACACATTGAAATGGCCTGCTACCTTCTAGACATGCATATTTGCCTGTAGGTCGCCCTTCGAGCGGTCATTCGTTCCGAGACTGACGATGTCATCCATTTTACTGCAGATGGCCAAACGTACGTAGCTTTCCTGCAAGCCTGCTTCAGAGTATAAGGCTAAAAAGCGCCATTTACAGCGGAAGCGGAAAGAGCTACAGTATGATGGGCTATGGCTCTGACAGGGGCATCATACCTTTGACCTGTAGCGCTTTATTCGACGTGAGTTGAGCTTGTTCATTTTGCCACAATTGCTCACGTGCCTTCACTCATGCCGCCGAGGACAGCGCATCACAGAGTACACCTCGGACACGCTCTCCTTCACAGTCGAGGTTTCCTTCATTGAGATATACAATGAACGAGTTAGGGATCTTTTGAACCCAAAAAACAAAGGCAATCTCAAAGTCCGCGAGCACCCAAGTCTTGGCCGTAAGTCAGCAAAAAGTGTGTCTCAAACATACATTGCTAAGAGGGCGTTTCCCAGCGTATGTGGAGGATTTATCGAAGCTTGGAGTCGAGTCTTACGCCAATATGGAACGCTTGATGGATGAAGGCAACAAGGCTCGCACAGTAGCAGCTACGCAGATGAATGAAACGTCATCACGGAGTCACTCGGTCTTCACAGTTTTACTAACGCAAAAGAAGCTTGACCTTGAAACGAGAATGGTTAGGGAAAAGGTGTCACGCATTTCGCTAGTCGACCTAGCAGGGTCGGAAAGGGCAAATTCGACAGGCGCAACAGGGGCCCGGCTTAAAGAAGGAGCCAATATCAACAAATCGCTGACCACTCTAGGCAAAGTCATCGCCGCACTTGCAAAGGAGAGCACAAAGAGCGACACGCCTAAAGGGAAGAAGAAGCCTGTAGCGGAATTCGTTCCATATCGAGATTCTGTCCTCACATGGCTGTTAAAGGATTCACTAGGCGGAGTAAGTAGGACTACAGAGCACCTTGGACAAAAGTCGATTCACTTACGCCCACAATTCGTTCATAGAACAGCAAGACTGCTATGATTGCAGCAATATCGCCTGCGGACTACGAAGAGACGCTCAGCACGCTACGCTATGCCGACCAGGCCAAGAAGATTCAGAACAAGGCCGTGGTGAATGAAGATGCGAATGCAAAGCTGGTTCGCGAACTGAAGGAGGAGCTAGCAATGCTTCGAGCCCGTGTGTCTGGCGCAGGTGCCGAAGCCGTCTATGACCCGTCAGTGCCGCCGGAAAAGCAAATTGTACAATACAAGACAAAGACTGGTGAAGTGAAGACGGTCACAAAAGCGGAATTGCAGGAACAGCTGGAGCAGAGTGAGAAGCTAATGGCAGATGTGAATCAGACTTGGGAGGAGAAGATGCAAAAGACCGTGGTCATACAGAAGGAGCGAGAACAGGCTTTGGAAGAGCTTGGCATTGTCATCGAAAAAGGCAATGTTGGCGTCCACACGCCTAAGAAGATGCCTCATCTCGTCAACCTGTGCGAAGATCCTCTGATGTCCGAGTAAGTTTCGCCCTTTGTTTGGCTGTGTGGTGCCCCTTTGCGCCCGTTGTCAACAGCCTATCGTCGCTCTGTCCCTGTAGATGTCTCCTCTATCAGATCAAGCCCGGTCGGACGACCGTAGGCAACACTGAGAGCAAAGAGGCTCTTGACATCCGCTTGAGTGGAAATAATGTGCTGTCCTCGCATTGTTTCTTCCAAAGTGCGCAAGATGGAAGCGTGTCACTTCATGCGGAGCCTGGTTCAATGACTATGGTCAACGGTCTGCGCATCGGTAGCGACAAGCCGAAAGAGCTCAAGTCCGGCTACCGCATCATTCTAGGTGACATTCACGTCTTCCGCTTCAATCATCCTGAGCAAGTACGCAAAAGCAGGGATAGCAAAGTCTTAGGACCATCTGGTCTTCGCCACGAACGTATTTCGTCTCATGGCATCCCGCTGGACGATGGCGTAGCTGCCAGTGGTACCTCTTCCCCTGTCCCACATCCTGAGAGGCCTCCATCGCCTACTGCTTCAAATGTCGACTGGAGCTACGCGCGGCGGGAAGCTGTTGTTGCTCGGCTGAACGGAACCAACGTCAATCTTGATGCATTGGGAGACGCTGAACTGAATGGTCTATTGTGAGTTATGAATCATTTTGATCCATCCGAGGTCACTCACTGACGCTGGGTTCAGCAATGACCTCATGAAAGTCCGGAGCAACCGCCGACACGGGACAAGCATGGGCCGGCCGGAATCGCGTGCAAGCTATCTCGACTCCATCGATGAAGATGACGACGATGCCAACACAACGTCCGAATCAGCCTCGAGACCTTTCTCTGGCCATACGTGGGGCACAGATGATACCAGCCTAGATTCGACAATGAATCTCGGCAACATCTCCACTATGGAGATGGAAGAGCGATTGCAAGAGACGCGCGAAGAAATGCAGAAGGAGCTAGATTCTCAGCGAGAGGAATACGAGGCAAAGCTTCAAACCCTTGTCGAGTCGGCCAATAGCGCGGTCACATCAACTCAAGAAAAGGTCAAGATGGAAACTCAGCTGCAGAATATTCAACACGAAATGCAGATTCAGCTTGATGAGCAAAGGAAGGCATATGAAGAAAAGGTCAAGCGTTTAGCGCAACGCGCAGCTCGAAGGTCTGGAACAGCATTGTCTGATTGGGACGATGCCGACGTCAAGCTTGCACAGCGTGTCATCCGCAAGTGGCGAAAGTTGCGAAGTGTCAGCATGGCCCAAGCAGTCTTGACGCATGCAGTGCTTCTGAAAGAGGCCAACGTATTCAGTCGCGAGTTCGGCAAAAAAGTCACCTATCAGTTCACTATAGTCGACGATGTTGGAGCGCCTACTTCAGCATTGGAAGGGATCTCAGCTTTGGCAGAGCTTGAAGACGTGTCGGATCCTTCCCTACATAAGCTTGCTCAGCCGTTCGTGGCCGTGAAAGTCATAGATGCCCGGTCCAGCAGCATTTACGTCTGGTCAATCGAACGACTCCAGGCAAAGGTCCAGCAAATGCAACGGCTATACAGTCTCCTAGATAAGCCATCGTACTCCAAGCACTTCAGTCTTGAAGATCCATTCTACAACAGCGCTCCACCTCGTTATTCTTTTATTGGTCACGCCAAGTGCCCTTTGGCGCCTTTATGCAAGAAGCTGCTCATGATGTCAACTCTTCGAGTCGTCTCACCTTACACTGGCGAGCAGGTCGCTTCTTGCGTGGTGCGCATGAAGCCTATCGGGATCACCTCAGGCTCTGTCGATGAGGGTTGGAGCTCGTCAAAGGACTTGGCAGCCGGTGATCAATATTCGTTCGAACTCAACATCGACAGTGTTCAAGGCATCGACAGTACCGATTTCAAGTCGTTACATTGTCAGATCCGCCTATCATCGATCATTGGAACGGGAACTCGTGCAGAGGAAGACGTCTACGCTTCTCCCACAGCATCTGCAAATGATGCAGACGGCATACGACTTCGCTTGCGCAAGACTATCACCCTGTCTGTAACGGCAGCTACTCTTGAACATTGGCGCTCAGGCCGCGCCATCATCGAATTCTATGGTGATTGCAATCTGGCGTACCTATATAAGTGCGAAAAATGGGACGAGACCAAGGAAGAGAAAGGCCCCATTCGACCTTGGCACCTTGGCCGTGCCGACAGTGATCTACCTGCCGATACCACAGGTCGGACGAGAGAGACTGAGCTATTGATAAATCAGATCTACGATGTGAAGGCAATGATCAGCGTGCAAGAGCTCTCGAACACTGGCGTATACAAGCCGGTTGAGCTCATCTCCTCTGGCTTGTTGGATCCTGGCTATTTTCAATGTCGTCAGGGCATACAACGTCGCCTGGGTATTACCCTTTCTCACGGCTGTGGACGTCAGTGGCTCTGGAAAATTGTTCAGAACATTAAGATGGGCAACATTAGGCTGTTGGACCCGAAAGGTCACCTTACGGATTCGGGGAAAACCGCTCCATTGTCGCTGAATCCGGTCAATGCCAAGGCTGTTCCTCAATATAGCGACAGCGGCACCACGTACATTGACCTTGTCGCCGGTTGGGATAGCTCAGCGCATAATTCTGCGTTCCTGAATCGGACAACGGCCGCAGGACATCGCGTCATCGTCGAGCTGAGTTGGGAATTGCAAGTAGAAGGCTGCATCAATCCGATACCGTTCTCTGTCGACATAGGCCTGGCAATGCAAGAAAGAGCAATCAAGGGTACCTCGTCCATATTCGGCCTCTTCTCGACAGCAAAATCATCCACACAGGCTGTCTTCTCCTTTCAAGTAACGCTCACACCAGCAGCGACGAACAAAGCGAGTGAGCTCTGGCGGTTCAATACAGGGTATGTACATATTTCTCGATGAGCAGACTTTGTTCCAGCCATGCTGACCCAAGTGCGCGATCTCTTACCTTATAGAGCGACCTTTGTGCGGGGCGAAGAGCTGCTGCAGAAATGGAAACCGAGGGGGACCTCTCTGGTTGAAGATTATTACCGTTCTCATCGTATTCAAGACGATCTCTGTGACATCGTCACAACCCAAGCTGTGCTGGCATCCATTCCAGCACGCCGCCTCATTCACGCTGATATCGGTCAGAATCAAGAGTTCCGCCTATCAAAGGCTCTCTCGCTGTGGCGCAAGCGATGGGGGTCTCCCCACAATGTGGGTGCTTGTTTATCCTGTTGCAAAGCGCGCTGCGAGCTAAGTGCCCTGTCTGCGACAGATAAAGCTGTCACAGGACCCAACCTGGGAAGACTTAAAAAATGCCTCGAATACGCCAATGAGTCCACTCATGAGTCCCGATCCCAGCAGCTCTAGCAGCAACGGAGGCTATACTGCAGAGCAAGAAGCACGGGGCTGGACCTCTCCCTCCGTTCCGTCGTCTCGGAAGCAGAAAAACCCCAAAACCAAGCGACGCAAGCAAC
This sequence comes from Cystobasidiaceae sp. HBUAS51001, assembly GCA_003351005.1. Classification (NCBI taxonomy): domain Eukaryota; kingdom Fungi; phylum Basidiomycota; class Cystobasidiomycetes; order Cystobasidiales; family Cystobasidiaceae; species Cystobasidiaceae sp. HBUAS51001. The sequence goes on from QOZY01000067.1 coordinate 191,030, forward strand.
GAACCATGAAAGCAACGGTCAAGCCTATTTACAAAGCAGAGACAGTGGCCAAGAAAGGGCCACTATGGCTTTTGCAAAATACCACGAACGGAGAACATGCCAACACTCAAGAGTGGACAAAACTTTACGCGGTGTTGCGCAGGCCATACCTCTCCCTGTATACCAGCGCAACAGAGGAACGGGAATTGCCAAATGTTATCAACATCTCAACAGTCAGGGTGGATCACAGTCAAGAGCTGGACAGTGTCTTGAATGTAGGTGTCTGGCCCTATATTGCGTGAGCGAGACCACTGAATCTTATGTTACCACCATAGCGGGCCCATGCTTTCGGCATCTACACACCAGTAGCCGCTCTCTTCATGGCAGCGTCGACATATCCTGAAATGCTCGCGTGGACGGACCTGATTGATCCAACATGGCGTAGAACGCAATGAGGCAGCCAACTACCATTTTCGAGCAAGCGAAGACGGACCGACATTGCAACGCAGTAGTTTCAGTCCCAGAAAACATCAACTTACGCACAAGCAGTCGCAGTCTTCGCATCAGTAACGTGCATACAGCAAAGCCGCAGCATTGTTCGTTCAGCATCTCCCTTCGTTTCATCCTCTGGAATTAGTGCAGACTACCGAGCACATAGCTCGACGCCCTACTTATTTGCAATATTATCCAGGCATATGCTTTGGAAACTTTTATTGCTTGACTTCCGGAAAGCATACAACCTCTTTCGAAGCTGCGCGTCAACTTTATGAGACGCTTTACTTTCCAGAGCTTCCGAATCCTCCTGCACCTCTCACGGTTTCTTCCATGCTCTGCACTTCGGTTACTTCAGGCGTTGCGATACGTTCAAGGACAAGCTGTGCAATCCTATCTCCTGCTGTGACTTGATAGTCCTTGTCGGACAGATTGAAAAGGAGCACGAAGACCTCGCCGCGGTAGTCTTCATCAATGACACCGGCACCAGTGTCAATCATAAATTTGGAGGCTAAGTAATAGAAGCAAAGCCGATACAACGCGTACGTGAGCATATATACATCCAGGCGCGCCCTTGTCGCCACTCACCAAGACCCGAACGAGGTGCAACGCGGCCATAGGTGCCTTCAGGTACCGCAATGACGAGCCCGGTGCTGATGAGAGCCTTTCCACGAGCAGGTAAAGTCTTCTCTTCCGCGCTGCAAGCATATTTGGTCAGTAAAGGCGCGCTTGACTCGTAGATTTACGCGTTGACAAGCGCGAGGCAACAGCGCGATACGCGGGAAAAGCGAGGTCAGGCTTACGCATAGAGATCGTAGCCAGCAGCATGCGACGAGCCTCTTGTGGGCAACTTGGCTGTGTCCTTAGTCCTTTGCACCAGGAAGCTGGACGTAGACTGCGTAGGCGGCACGCTAGATCCGTTGGAAGCCATCTTCTTGCTGCTGGGTTCTTCAGATGCAGTGTCAGGTGCGCTGAAATCGGCAGGACGCTTCGCTGGAACTGTGCTGGATGCTGTATCAGACATGTGTAGGCAGATAGGGGTGTCAATCCAAGTATTTCGTGAGGCAAAGACGCGCGCTCGCTTGTCGATCACCATGCGCGCCACTGTAGCGCAAGCAACAAGCCAGTCTAATAAAGAATTGCGTTACATGGTTGTATTCATATCAAGAATGGCAGACATGCTGAAGAACACGCAAGAGCGAAACGAACTCTGGTAATGTTACGTCGTTGGCACAGTGCCCCAAATCATTCGGCAGCTTCCAGCTCCGTGTCCCGCTTCTTGAGCTCCAAAGGCGCCTTCATTGCGCGGAGCCAGACATCTCTCACATCATCTGTGACTGTCTCGAAGTGTGAGGTCGAATCATATGACTTTGTGACGTAGATGTTGTCGCGCGTTCCGGAAGACGCGGGCATGTATAGAGGAACGACCGAAACGAATCTGCGATGGCAGCAGTCAGTACTGGGGAAGGTGGAAGCAACGTTGGCAGGTCTAGTAGGCTTACTTGTCGAAGATAGGACCGAGCAGGTCGAGACCAGGCCGGATCTCGAGCTCGGGCGTTGAGGTCTCAACAATGGTTGAAACGATGGCCACGTGAATGCCAGCCGGGCAGACATTGTGCGCCGACGAGACTTCGGCGATGTAGATGTCTGTCGAGAAAGGAAGAGTTCAGAGAAAAGTCGAGCTCCGTTGGAACAAGCAGACCCACCGTGCTTTCGGCCGACCTGGTTCTGCGGGATGATGATTTGAGCGCTATTGCTCTCATCGGTATTGGGAATGGGATGCTTCAAGAAGCAGATAGCTCGAACGACCTTGGCTTCTTCAAGGACCTTCTCCTCCTTGCCTTTGGTGTCCATAAAGTACGACGGGTCACCAATGCACATCTTCGCCTTTACAGTTTCGCCCTCGGACTTGACGCCAGCGAATTTGCCTTCTTCATCGTATACTATCTCTTCAATTGGCTTGTTCAGCATGTACGTGCCGCCATAGATAGCAGACAGACGTGCAAAGCCTTGAGGCAGCTCGCCAAGACCATACAAGGGATAAATGTAGGGCGACTTTCCGTACCGGGCCATTGAAGATGTGTATAATACGATGCGGTTGAAGGTCTCACGTGCAGGCTCGCGCTTGTATGAGTCATCGAGGTGCAAAGCCATGGCGTGGCCGATAAAGTCCTGAGTGCCTGCCTCGAGACCAAATTTGGTGTAGACCTCTTGCATAGGAGTCTTGTCGAGGTCGATGCCCTGATGCGTGGCTGGGTTGCCATCTTCCCAGCCTAGACGTGACGTTCATCAGCGTTACGACGTTATAAAAACCAATATTCTGTGACCCACCCTGAATCCACTCAAAGAACTTCTTCGCACGTCGCTTCTCGAACAAGCCCATGAGCGGCGACCGCACAGCCTCCATCTCCGTGCTAGGGACCTTGGAGATCCGTCCATCCCTGAAGACGTAGCTTCCTGCAATCTGCTTGTACTCCATATATCGAGTGACGTCGGTATGCACGAGCATCTTGACGAGCTCGCCACTGGCCATCATAAACTTGGGTACCAAGTCGACTTGCCAGTCGCGGTCGCGCCCGAGGTCCTTGGGCACTGGCTTTCCCGGGCGGTACTTTTCATACAGCTGCGTGAGATTGAGTGATGCAGACTCTCCGCCATAATAGTCGTTTCTGTTCAGCAATAGCACAGGAGTGATGGTTGGCTCGCGTCGCGGCTCGGTGTTGGGAAGTAGCTGAATGCATGACTTACCTGTCCATGTGCAGGACTTTCTTGCCCTCGACCGACAAAAGACCTGATAGAATGCATTCTGTGGGTAGAACACCGTTGATATGCGGCACCGTGTCAGCGTGATGGTGCTGGTGGCAGGACGTCACTTGTTACGGGGCGAGCAACGGCAGCCGGCTCTGGCCAGGCCGCACAGCGGTGAGAGCCGACTTGAGACCCATGTGTAATCAGGGCTGCTGTCACAGCTGCTGGAACATCTGTATGCGCCAGTCTCCCTTTGACTGCCCCGCTGGCCTCGCCGTCACTTGTTCACGCCGACCACGCCAGCTGCGCAACAAATCGCGTCCAGCAGTATTCTTCACGCACCTGTCAGACCAGTACCGAGCAGGATGACGTCGAACTCTTCGTCCATGGCGACAATTGAGGTGGTTCAAATTGATATGATGCGCAATTGCACGGTTCAAAGAGGTGGCAGACGCATTGCCTGCGCGTTGTCGACCAGGTCGATCACGCCCAACTGGCAGCATCAGGTGCAATGCGGCCATGATAGTGTTCTCTGTGAAGAGTGCGATATACTCATTTAGTATTACGGAGGGCGACGCGGCTCCTTGCTTAGCGCTTTATTGTGTTTATATTGCCAGCCCGTTTAAAGTGGTGGCGAAAAGCTCAATGAGCCTGCTATGGAAGCTGCAACATGGCATTGGTAGTGAGAGCCCCAGCAGACTCAAGAACATGCAATGTACTGTATATCCTTCGACAGGTATTAACTGACCCTACCGCAAGGCCATCAGCGAAGATTCTCACTTACACTTCGACATGCTGCTCGTGATCGCTCCAACCGAACAGGCCATCTGCACTATAAAACTGCCCAGCATGGCGGAGAGCAGTGTCTTTGCAGGGAATCAATGGACGACTGCGTCCGGCAGCACCTGGAGTGTGCTCATCGAGCCCGACTTCGTCAACGAGGTGAGTTTCGCGAGTGCTCTTGCCTACGAGGGCCAAATTTCTTGAATGGGCAGCTGGCTTGCACGCCAGGGCAGGCAGTACGACAGCAGCTGACGTGGACTTGTCTTCTCATGTGCTGCAGGTCGCAGAGCTCGCTAGCCACTTGGCGCTGGCATCTCAAGATGCCCGCACGCAGTCTGAGAAACTTGTCGAGCGAGCACAAGCTGCAGGATCTGCCGACGCCAGCATGAGTGCCACGCAGAGCGCTCAGAAAGAGCTCGTGAAGGATATCGTGCAGAGCGTAGCAAGCAATGGGCTGAACCAGGGTGCCGAGGCGCGAGGTGCGTGGCCGTTCGTACAAAGGTTCTGTAACAGCGACTGACCTAGATCCGCTATTGTGTGTACGGCAGACGTCGAAGGCTTCGTGAACCTCGCTAGCTCGCTCATTTATTCGCAATACAAGGATCAAGAAGCCGAACAATTGCTCGTACAGCTCGCACAAGGCGCTGCTAAAGCTGGCTCTGAACCTGCCGCCGTCATCAATGCTCGGTACAGCGCGTGAGTACAAAAAGCATGATCGGGTGTCGCGAGGCAGCAATATGCATGCGCGTTTCGAGACAAGCTAACTCCATGGTGTCGTCGCAGACTCTCTTCCCTTTTCAATGCTCTCCCCGAGTCCGCTAGCGCCAGCACGCGCGCATCCATCCTCCTTGCGCTCTTCAAGCTCGCAGCCTCAAAAGACGACCTCTCTGTGCTTTCCACAGCTTTGTTGGCTCTTCCAAATTGGCTTTCAAGCGAATGGAACATTACCGACAGCGCAGAGCAAGACAAGTTGATGGAGCAATTCGTCGAAGCTCTCGAATCAAGCAGCGATAAAGTCGAATCTGCCGAACTTGTGCGGAAGTTGCTTACTTCATACGCCGATGCCAATACCTCGGCTGCCCTACGCGAGAAGCTACTTTTCTCTACTCTTGCACACCCTACGAACTTGCACGATGTCGACCTGGAGTCATTGCCTGCCGTCGATAATGCACCCTTGAACCAGCTCAAGGACATTTTCCTCAGCGGAGGTGTGAGCGATCTCGATGGCTTCTTTTCGTCAAATGCAGACTTGGCAGGCAAGCTCGACAAGGAAAAGATCAGGGAAAAGCTGCAATTTGTCGTATTGGCAGATTACTGCGCGCCAAAAGTCGGACAAGACATTACGTACGATGAAGTCGCAAAGGTACTTGGCTTGCAAATGTCGGATGACGAGGAGGAGCGAGCGATGCAGGTCGAGATCTGGGTCATTGCCAGTGAGTCCACTCCTTTCGTGACGTTAAGTCGAAATTTCATCCAGCTGACTCTGTCTGTCCCTAGCCATCCGCGTCAAGCTCCTCACAGCCCGTCTTCATCAACCCTCATCTACAATCTCGATCCTCCAAGCCTCTCCTCGGCGCTTCAGTGATGCTCAATGGCAACTCCTGCAAACACGCCTTGAATCATGGAAGTCTAGCATTGCCAACATTCAAGAAACCGTTGGCCGAGCGCTGGGTGGCAGCGGTGGCTCGAGCAACGCTCAATCACGGCCGCAGATTCAGCAGCAGCAACAGCAGCAAGGTCAGAATGCAGACGCGCAGAGCGTCGTTAACGCCGCTGCGGAGAGGGAGACACAGCAGCCTGTGGTCGAGGTTGCTTGAGCACGGAGTACACACTAGTCGCTTCACCTAGAGGCTCGGGTGTCGAGCGTATGGCTGTTGCTCCGTCTCTGTCTCTGCCGTCGATGTTGTAGTCTAGAGGCAGTCCGGTAGAGAATCAGCACATACCAAATTGGATCATTTCCAAATTTATTGGCATAGCTTGGGCCTGCACACAATGCATCCAGCAGCAGACGCTTCTCAATATCGGACCTGTCTGCCGTACAGCCCCTCTAAGTGGCATTTCATCTGTCCCTCAGACCTGTTGCCTCGCAGCTTTGTCATTGTGTCATTTCGGTCAGGCTGGCATCGAAACACAAAATCTTACAACGACAGTCACGAACGCGACAAGATCCACATTCTGTAGAAGCGACTTGTAAGATGACATTAAGAGGATCGTCTGCCGGCAATTGTCTCGACAATGATCTTTGCATACAAGCACGTACTTAGCATGATTCAAGGATAGTGCTAAGCTTTGTACTGTCAGTCTGTCTTGCCAAAGGCTGCCAGTCGCGTCAGTGGCTTTGTCAAAGCTGACGTACGGTCGACGGTCGTGACAGACATGCGTGCTGTTCGTCAAGCAAGACCGATGCGTTGCTTTGTCTATGTCTGTCAGTCCTGTTCGAGTCAGCTTGAGGCTTTGGGTGTGCGCTGCCTGCACGTTAAAGCGTCAGTCACGCGTGCAGCCCCGGGGGGCCAACGTCGACGACAGTCACGAGTCAGCGAGGGTGGAAGGCGAGCTGCCTCCGGGTCGTTGCTTCTCTTTTGTTGTCCAATTGGGTCATAAAGCACGTCTGGGATCACATCTCTCTCTTCCAAGCCTAGCACTACTCCCCTTCTCTTTGCTCTCCCTCCTCAGGGAAGGCCCGGCCAGGGGTGCGGTCACGCTCGGAACTTCGGCTGCCCGTCTTTCTTCCCCCTGCGGTGGGCAAACGGCGACAGCAGGAGGATCTGCAAAAGGACCCGGGAGGCAGAGCAGCAGCAAGAGCAGACGCAGCAGACCAGCTGAGGAGAGAATTCTGCACACACACCACCCAGCATGGTCGCAGTCACGCTGTCTGCCGAGGTCAGGCCGCCGCCTTCCCAAGTTGGTGGCACTACAGGCGGTGGCACTGAAGGACAAGACATGGCATCCCTCAAGGCAGCAGCGAGGCAGCACGTAGACGCGAGCATGGCCAGTGCAGGTGGCGCTGAGGAGCATGCGGCACCCCTGGACAGCCGCCCTCAGGGCCAGAAGAACCGTGAGTTTGCAACTCTTGTTCATGCAGCTTTCTACCATTCTGGTCACGCTTTTTTTCTGTAGTGGGCTTCCACCGAGAAAAAGTGCATTTTACTGACGCTGGATACACATTTCCTTATCCGCTCGCAGCCTACCTCACGCCAGACATTGCAAAGAGCATCGCATGCCGCTTCTTCCCCAACTGTCACTATGGCGATGGCTGCATGTTCTGGCACCCTCCTGCCCTCGTCGCACACCCCGGTTCAGTCGCAAATGGGTCCTTTGAACATGGAGCACACAAGAGCAACGGCCATGTCAACGGTCAATCTGGCTCGTCTGCCTCTTCGCCTGCCCCACATGCTCCAGGTGCTTCTTCGCCCGTCGTGAATGGCAACGGTCACAGCCACGGAAACAGCATCGACGCCTTGACTGGCTTCGACTATGCTGCTCAACAAGGCCAGCAGCAGCAGCAAATGATGTACTACATACCAAATGGCTATGACGGAGCATCGCCGACCTCGCCCGAAGCAGCTGCTTATATGCAGTACGCCGCGCAGGGCCTACCACCTCAGCAGCAGCAAATGAACGGCGGCTCGCATTCGCAAGGTCACTCGCGCTCGCATTCTCGCTCGCAGAGTCAGAATCAAGCTCAACTCGCGCCGAACTATTATGGTTTCGTGCCGTATGCCAATGGCGCTGCTGTCTATGGAAATGGGTACCCCCAGCCTTACATGCAGCACACTGGCTACTATGCGCAGCAGCAGCAATATCCAGCTGGCATGTATATGCCTCAGGGCGCGCATGCCAATGGAAATGCTTCTACGTCCGCTACGTCGCCTGCAATATCAGACCCAGCTATTATCGCCCAAGGCCCTGAATCCGCAAGGACAGCGAATGCTCATCCCGCTGGAACTACTGCTACTGCTGGCTCTGCAAAGATGGAAAAGTCAAGCTCGAATCAGAGCGCCAAATCTGCAAAGAGCACTGCTTCGTCTACTGGCAACGCAGCGTCGACTACTACCAAATCTGCAAAGAACAAGAAACAGCAGCAAGGAAAGCAGGAGAATGGGGCCTCTTCACCTGATGCTTCTGCATCCGCTGCGCTGCCAAACGGACACACCTCGCCTCAGCCCGCATCGCAGGGTCAATTCGTACCTATGCCGTACTATCCCATGCACGGCGTCCCCTTGGGCGCAGGCATGCCCAACTTCCCGCCCGAAGCAGCAATGCAGATGCCAATGATGATGCCGCCATCGCAACATTATGGACAGTACCAGCAGCATCAAGGGATGGCATTTTCCGCTGCGAGTGGAGCATACAATGGCGCTGCCGCAGTGCAACAGCCGCCCATGTCACCTTCTTCGCTCGATGCGGCATTCGCAAAAGCTTCCCTTACAGCAGCAGGGAATGGCGATGCTGCCTCGCCGTCCCTGGGCACCAATGGCGACCTACCTGGTGCGCAAGCACCGAGCTCGCAAATCAATGGCAAGAAGAATGGTCATGGAAAGACACCATCTATCACTGCTGCCCAGATGCATACCTTCTTCCAGACAACCGACGAGACTGCAGAGCCGACTGCTGGAGAGACCTCGCAGCAGCAAGCCTCTGCTTCGACACGTGGACCTGCTTCGACCCGCGGCGTCCCAGCTGCTCAGCTCAACGGTGCATACCATCCAACCGGTCCTCGCGCGTCTGGTCCCTCCACATCAAATGGACCAACCGGCAAGCGCGCCTTTCCTACCTACGGAGGAGCAGGCTCAAATGGCCGAGGAGGTGCGCCCTCGCACCACATAGCTCGCACAGGAGCCCGGCCCTCCTTCGACCCATCCCGCCCTGTGCCCAATTGTCGCTACTTTGAAACACGATCATGCAAGCACGGCGATATGTGTCACTGGGCCCACTATCTCACTGAAGAACGTGTCATCCCTGGTGATGCCGAGGGGAAGACAACTCGAGACGCACGTATGCTTGGATTGAATATCATTGCGCCGGATGGCACGGTGGGTAGCGGAAAACCCAATGGCGAATTCAAAAAGTCAATGAGCGGTGGACACCCAAGTTGGGCGAATGCGAATGGTCCATTACCGCACGTCAATGCAAAAGGCCGCTTTACACATCCAAATGGACACGCTTTTGCGCAGCAACACGCACAGCAACAAGCTATTGCTAGTCTTGCGAATGGAAATGCTCATACCGGCGATGCACAGGAAAAGATCCAGCGTCTGATCTCTGAGACTCGAAACCTCCCCTCCTCACCTTCCACCAACACTCAAACTGTCGCGCCCATCTCATCGCAACCTCCCGCCCCACGCTCGCCTTCCCGCAATACAGCCAGCGGATCTGCCTCTGCTGCGCCTCACACGAGAAACCCTCCCATCTCTGCCATGCTAGCCGCTGCACAGGGCGGACGACGCCCTCCTGCATCTCAACAGCAGCAGCAGCGCGGCATTAGTGGCCCACGAAACGCTCAACGCATCCCGAGCGGCGAGAATGACTTCCCTGCGCTTTCGGCTGGCGCACCCGCTCCTGCTGCCAGCGGCACCTCGGTTGCCATGGACAAGCGCAACTCCTCTTCTGGCGCTGGCGCGCCTGACGCGAAGGCAGAGCCCGTCAAATCTGCAGCGTCCGCTGTAGCTAATGGCGTCCCTGCTGCTCCTTCCGCTCCGGCAGCTCAGAAGCCTCAAGCTACAGAAGCTGCGACTTCGTCTTCCGCGCCTGCAGCCAGCACACCCGCTGCTGCTCCTTCCCATCCAAACGCAGCTGGCGCCCCCGCCGCCGTAGCACCAGCCAAGCCGACTACTACATTCAGCTGGGCATCTGCAGCTGCAAAAGCAGCCTCTCTTCCCACACCACCTGCTCCCAAACGTGCTCCTTCCAAACCACGCGGCTCTGCTGCTGCTTCCGCCGCTGCTTCAAAGGATGGCAAAGCCGATAACAACAAGGCCAAGTCGGATGGCAAGAAGAGCGATTCCAAGGATGCACAAGAGAGCAAGTCTGCCGAGGTTGATGGCGCTGCTGCTGCTACGCCTGAGACTGGCGCTGTAGAAAAGGCAGAGCCTGCTGATGCAAGCGCATGAGGCAAGCGAGGTCAATCCGACAACATTCCGGCACTTTCGCAAGAGCCACGGTGCCAGGCCGAATAATCTGTTCTCTCTCAACGAAATTCAGCCAAATCTACTTTGATAGCACCACGAATCGACGACTCCAAACGAGCTTCTATTCATTCTATGCTCATCTATCTGGCATTCCAGAAAAATATACCACCTCATCGTCGCTTACCGCCGGGGGCTATCGGTCAATGTCTCACACGCACGAAACCTTGCTCAAAGTTCTCGTTGCTCACGCATGCCAACCCACAACCATCGAGCTCCCCTGTCCTCCGCCCGTTTCTACTGCTGCTTTTGCTGGCGCCATACAAAATCATGCTTCACCTGCATCATACCACTGTTTTCTCACGTTACCGATACCACACGAGCTCTCTCGTTTTTCAAAGCGCTCCGTATAGTCGATCCTGTATCGATACACATCGTTTCCTCATTTTGTCTCTCGCCGGAGTGTCACTCGGTCCAAGGCTTTCTTCTTTGATTCTGTCTGGGCCCCTCCCTGCCATCGGCTCGTTCAGATTGGTCCCCGTTTAGTCCACTGTCATTTAGCAATTTGTCTCCAACAGTATCTCTGCGCAATACTATGTTGACGTAATGCAGGCTATATCACCTTGAAGTGGCCTAGTCTCGTGGTCACCATCAACTATCTTGAAGCCTGCACTGGTCTTGGGCTTGACGCTTTGCATTGACCTCGTTCACGCGCCTACGTCTGCTAGTGTACACTCGACACCGTTCACGGCTGAGCGGACTTCTAGTGAACGTTCAGTCAAGGAAGGGCTTTCGTTGACCCTCTACTTTCCGCATCAGTTGTCCGGTGCGTGGGTCCGGCATAGCGCGCACGCAAGACGCTTCGTGATATTTAATAGTGCGGGGATCTCGGACCAGTCCAACAGTCCAGCGGACGTACAGCTCGTGATCCCGCTTGCGATTGATGAAGAGGCTCACTTTGCGATTGTCGCCATCGCACGCAACCAGCAAGGACTCCTTTGCGAGACGATAGATCTCTCCCGTGTGCTGACCTTGCACTCTCAAGGTCTTCTGGCAATAGACACTCTTGCTACGTGATGGGTCTGAAGGGTATGCTGCCACATCGTTCCAAACTGTGTCAAGGAACCGAACGTACTGTACTTTGTAGCATCAGCAGTGAATACGGACGCTCGTCAGGCGCGATGCGCTCACCTCTTCCCCGCTCTCGAAGGCATAGGCGAACGGTGCTACGAAGGGCTTCCGTCGATGTTCTGATAGGCTGTTGACTGTGCAGTGCCCATTTTGTTGCGCCCTAGAAGATGCGCCAAAAGAGTGTGGATGGCCTTGAAGTCGCCGATATATGCGGCGGAAGCTTGAGGATGAGTCAGTAATGAAAGTGAAGTCAAGGGCTGAAGCTCAACAGGATTAGCACAAGTCAGAGCATATGAGGCGATAGATCTGCACCGAAAGCGAGCCAGGTAGGAGCTGCATCGCCATCATCTGCGGCATGCAAGCGATGGCTGTAGACATGCATCATCAATTCCTACCGGAAGCACGCATCTCGCCAGAGCAGGGTACTCTCTGTTATTCCTGTGTTCAGGCCTGCTGAAGACCGTCGTCTCTGCGGACGTGCTGGTTCAACGCCTTCGCCCCCGCAATTGGTGGAGGAGGCCATGAACCGAGCTTGTACTTTGGCTTCTTCACAACTCTGCACGGCACTGAGCAGCTACTCCCTGCGCTAAAATTGGTTCCGCCTGCTCTTTACCGTGAGGGAGAACAGCGAGAGCGGCAGCTCGGGGTGCTGTAGTCTCTATCTTCTATCTTGTTGGCCACGGTCTCGAAGCTCGACTCTCCAGGTGGACCACGATGAACTGGCCAGCAAGCCTGAGAGCCTGTATGCAAGACATATGGCATGCAAGTCAAGTGCAGCACACACGGCTCTCTGTACGCGCTTTACACGTTTCACATCGAAGCAAGCCTTCAAGCCGTATGGCGACTTCTTACATGGGCGCCACCGAGCGATCGCGTCGACACTTGTCGACCTTGAAGGCGTCTTCATCAAAGCATGAGCCTCATAACAGAGGTGCTAGCTCTGGGTTGTATGTCGCTGCTACTGCAATTTCAGTCTCCATCGTGCTTGGGCTCGTGTATACACGACCGCCACTACTCACCGAGGCGAGCACGCAAACCAAGCCGAGATACATACGGCTGGCGGAGCTGAAGAAGCACGGTCAAGATTGTCCAGATGGTGTCTGGGTTTCAAGAGGTGTAAGTTTCAGTGTACTAAGAATTCTCGACTTATTCTGAACGTTTTCAACTCCCAGGACTACATCCTTTTAGGCACACTTGCGCAAGGAAGTAGCTGACTCTGGTGCGCAGGTACCAACGTCTACGATATCTCTGAATGGGGTCAAGGACATCCCGGAGGCTCCGTCATTCTGCGTGCAGCAGGAGGAGCATTGGAGCCTTATTGGTCTGTCTTTTCGTTTCACCAAAGGCCAGATATCATGGACATGCTGGAAGAAATGAAGATTGGAGAGGTCTGCATACATGCTCAGTCCTTACATTCACTCGGGATTAATTTTCGTCTCATAGGTTGACCCCCGTGATCTCGTCAACGGAAGAGTTCCCGCGGACGCAATCGAAGACCCATTTAAGGACGACCCTACCCGCGACCCACGCTTGATTCTGCTCACTCAGAAGCCTTGTAACGCAGAAACGCCAAAAGAGTCACTTTCAACATGGCTTACACCAACCGAAACATTCTTTACGAGGAATCACTTGTGAGGGATCGTCTCTGAATCAGTCGTTCCCCAGCTCGCTGAAATGCTGACGTGCTGCCCTACAAAGGTGGGTACCACGAACTACTGGCGCAGACTGGCAACTAGAAATCGAGCTTCCGGACGGAGAGGCCAAGATCTATACTCTTGGAGAGCTGAAGAAACGTTTCAAGCAGCATACTATTTCCGGTAAGCGCATTTCACTGGATCCAGTAGCAAAGCTAAGACTGTGAAGGACCGCAGCTACATTACAATGCAGCGGCAATAGAAGGTCGCACATGAGCGCTGCATCACGTCCAAGTAAGACAGGCCAAGGCTGCCCACAAGGTTGCTATGCTCAAGCCAGTCTTTGCACCATCCAGCGAACGGTCTGCAATGGGATGCTGGCGCCATTTCCAATGCGGAATGGACCGGAGTCAAGCTTTGCGACGTCCTAAAAGATGCTGGACTGGATGTACAAGATATCCCCGAGCACGCCAAGCACGCTCAATTCTTCGGAGCTGAAGGTTACGGCGCCTCAATACCCATTCACAAGGCTTGTGATCCTCAGGGTGATGTCCTGCTAGCGTTCGCGATGAATGGCAAGGACTTACCACCTGACCATGGAGCGCCAGTACGGGCATTGGGTAGGGCGACCCCAGCTTTGCTTGATTGCAGCCTTGAAGCTGATGTTGACAGATAGTCCCCGGTCACGTGGCTGCCCGGAGCGTCAAGTGGATCTCTCGCATTAGCATCGCCCCTGAAGAGTCGACATCGCAGTGGCAAAGGAGAGACTACAAATGTAAGTGCGCACTACAAGTGATAATGTAAGATTGTCTGACTTCTGTGGAAACATTCAGGTTTTGGCCCAAACGTGGGATCCAATCCAAATTGGGACAATGCGAAAGCTATCCAAGAATTACCTGTGCAGTCAGCAATCACCAACATTCAGGAATATTCTCTTCATTCAGACGAGGAGCGCGCAATGCTGAGAAATTATGGACTGGAGGAAGACTTTGTGAAGATCAGCGGCTATGCCTTCTCAGGCGGTGGTAGAGAGATCCAGCGAGTCGACATCAGTGTCGATGGAGGGAACACATGGCGGCAGGCTACCCTGGTGTCGAACCCGTCGAGAGGGTCCAAGACTTGGAGCTGGACACAGTGGAACACAATGGTGCCACGGACTTTTGTGGGCCGCGAGATTGTCGTAAAAGCGGTCGATGAGGCGTACAATACTCAGGTGAGCTGCCCACTGGCAATTGACGGATGCTGAGACACTGCTGATGTCGCCCCTCCAGCCCGAAAGCTTCGATGCTACCTGGAATCATCGCGGCAATTTGGCATCTTGCTGGCATCGCGTGCCACGACCGGCTTTCAAGAATTAGCCCTCTTTACCTGCTTGAACGAACTTAGAGCTCGCAGGCAACCTAGCACCGTTTAGCGCCACTGCTCGGTGCACAATAGCGACAGTTCGCGGTGTAATCTAGTAAAGTCTGAGACAACGCAATGCAGAGCGCTTTTAAATGCCTTGTCTTCGTCTTTTTGATCGGAAAGGCGACAGTCCACTACACGTGGGCATGTCAAGGCTTGCTTCAACTTACGCCACAAAGAAGCTGGAGGCGTTGCCTCGACTGCATCCAACGATGGCGGGGTCAACGAGCACAGACTTCGCTTCGTTGGGCGTAGCTCCCTTTCTGGCCCGCTCCTTGGCTTCAATGTCCATTCACAACCCCACGCCAGTGCAAGCTGCTTGCATACCACCGATACTTGCAGGTCGCGATTGCATCGGCTCCGCGCAAACGGGCTCAGGCAAAACAATAGCATTTGCTCTACCGATCCTTCAAGAGCTAGCAAAAGATCCTTACGGCATCTTCGCTGTTGTGCTGACGCCGACAAGGTCAGTCCTGCGTTGTCTAGGTTGATCGAGGAAAAATACTGACTGTGGCTGATCCTATGCAGAGAGCTGGCTTTCCAGATCCATGAGCAGTTCAAGGCGCTCGGCACGTCTATAAACCTCAAAAGCTGTGCCATTGTGGGCGGGCTGGACCAAATGACCCAAGCTGCACAGCTGTCCACTCGTCCGCACGTCGTAGTTGCCACTCCAGGCCGGCTATGCGACCTCATTAGATCAAGCAGCCACGGCCAGTGGAATCTCAGCAGGGTCAGATACCTGGTTTTGGATGAAGCCGACAGACTATTGAATCCAAGCTTTGCTGAGGAGCTTAGCTTCATCTTAGGCCAAATACCAGCGCAGCGGCAGACGCTTCTGTTCACTGCCACGGTCACCGATGCAATCATGCACTTACGCGAGAAAGAACCTACTCAGGGCAAGCAGAAGCCCTTCCTTCATCTTACAGACACAGAGTAGGTCAAGTGCACCGTGATGTTTCAAGAATGCACTAATGTGACGGTGTTCGTTTCCAGAACTTCCACACCCTCTACTCTGGAACAGAACTATATCTTCATTTCATCGCAAGTTCGCGAGTGCTATGCCTACTATCTTCTGCTCCACCTCTGCGAATTAGCCGGTGTGGCAGTCCTCATCAAACCCAAGAAGACGGAGGAAAATCCCAAGCGAAAGAATCCGCGGAGCCAGGTAGTGCGGAAACCAGACAGTGCAGTGGTGGAAGACGAAGCGCCGGCCCTGCCACAAACGATTCTCTTCGTATCTCGGTGTCGGACAGCCGCACATCTCTCACTTATGCTTGATGAACTCAACGTCCCCAATACGCCGCTGCATTCGCATCTGTCGCAAAGAGAGCGTCTAGCGTCACTCAACGATTTCCGTGCGGCAAGAAAGCCACTCTTGATCGCTACCGACGTTGGCAGTCGGGGTCTCGACATCCCAGAGGTAGAAGTCGTCATTAATTGGGACGTACCGCGAGATCCAGCCGACTATGTCCACCGGGTTGGTCGAACCGCGCGTGCAGGCAAGAGGGGCGTCAGTATCACCTTCGTCACGGAAGGCGATGTTGACTTGGTCGGCGCTGTAGAAGCGCGTACCAATGCTGTCATGGAGGAGATGGCATTACCTGAAGAAGCCGTCCTAGAGCAATTGAACAAAGTGACGACAGCAAAGCGTGTTGCAACGATGGAACTGCACGAGGAAAAATTCGGGGAGCGACAGGAGATCCGCAAGAAGAAGCAAATGATTCTTGCAGGCAAAGATACCGGAGGTTCTGCAAAGAAGAAAGCGAGCAAGAGTGCCGCATTGAAGCCGTGAAGAGTCATTCAGGGAGTTTTGGATGAGTCGGTCGAGGCAGTTCTTCCGTCATTGTCGTTGTACAACACGCATGCTTCCTAGGTCGAATAACACCACGGGAGACTGCATCAGACTGCCTACATCTACATGACCGAAGAAAGCGAATACGTCATTGTGAGAGGCCCAGCGCTGCTGCACGTTGAGGGTTGATCATTGGTCCTGAACCTGACTGAGGAGGTGCCATTGAAGGTGGTGGTTGCTGCATGCCTGTGGGCGGCGCTCCGAACTGCGCCGCAGCTGATGACGACATCTGCCCTCCCATGTTGCCCATTGCTGGTCCTGGAGGGGAACCAGCACCACCGAACTGTTGATGTTGCCCGGGGAAATTCGGTCCACCAGGACCACCGAAAGGTTGTTGCATGCCTTGACCTGGGAACATTGGGCCTCCCATTCCGTTTGGAGGTTGGCCCTGAGGAACGAACCCTGGAGGTGGCCCTCCTCCCATCATTGGCGGAGGGCCTCCTGGACCTGGTCCAAACTGGCCTGGCGGTCCACGAGGTTGGAAGCCTCCTGGGCCTCCTGGACCACCAAAGGGAGGCGGCCCGCCAAAATTGCCTCGTGGCCCTGATAGGTAGCAGCCAGATGTGAGTGTTGCCATCCCATGAGAAGGAAGAGCGACGACTCAAGCTTTACTCACCCCCGAAACCCTGCGGTGGACCTCCCATGCCTGGTCGACCGCCACCTGCCCGTTCGAAGACTTTCGTTAGGTTGTCCAGCAGGTCTTGAGTCTGGTCATGGCCGAGGTCTGCACAACACAATAAGATTCGTGTTAGCACAACTAGCCTACCGCTTCCGCGCCCGCGGCGTAGTCAGCCTCATCACCACCTACTGGCATAATAATCGCGAACATTCGTCAAGTGATTACGACCCGAATTGTGGGCTTTGCGGACTGTAGGATAGAGTACCAATGCGTCAGTAGCTTTCGACTGATACGTAAAGATGAGAGTTGCGCACCGGAAACACTGTCGTGCGTGAGGCTGCAAGACATGTTGTAGATCAGCGAGATCACCTTCGCTTCGAACGGAAGCATGCGACGAAGCCATAAAGCACGCGAGACTCACTAGACATCGCAGTAGTCACAGTAGTATTTCTACGTAGGCGTCGATGGCGGTCAGCTGTGCTGTCCTCTGGAAGCTAGCAAGCATCCCAAACGTACTGGCATTTCTGCAGAAAACGGGCCCGTCGGAAGCTGGTCTACGCTCGCCTTCACCGATAGCCGCGAGCTGCCTTGCAGGTGTAAGTCAGATAGAGGTGGGCTTGCCGACTACCACGATGACTGCTGTGATGGTGTGAAGGAGGTTGATGCAATGCCAACGTAGGCGACAAGTGGCAATCGCACCTGAAGCAAGGCGAGCCTGGATTGCGCATGTTGGCTGCGCATGTCACCCAGAGGTTTTCCAAGGCTTGCGAATAGGTGCTCATGCTACTCAAAGACGAACGTGCGGCTGCAGTATCAGAGTTGTCTACTTTCGACGTCAGCCAAGTACACCTGCAGTCTGCACCAATACCTGTTGTCGAACGTACGCGCGTGTATATAAGAAGCTAGCATACAATGAACAACATGCGATCGTCCCGATGGATTGATTTATCAGGAAGCTAAACATGCACCGGGCCGTACTTGTCGAGGACGTTGCACGCCACAGCAACGTACTCAACATCATCGCCCACGACATTCGGCCTGACGATAAAGCTTATTTGAGCGCCTGGACGAGGCACCGACTTCATGAAGACGTCGAAGAAGCACTCGAGTGGCTCGCCGTTACAATGCTCGTTGTAGTATTTTGCGAAAGAGTCAAGATGCACCGCTCTGGTCGAGCTCGATGTACCAGCATTTCTGGGTTGGATTTTGGTCACTCCGACTCGATAAGTCGACCGTGCTCGGCTAGTAGATGCTTGCGCCTCTGCACCGTCGCCGTCGCCGTCGAGGATCTCGGTGTTGTAGTCGTAGTGAACGACTGATCCAGAGAACACGGCTCCGGTAACAACTGCGTGGAAGTCCTTGATCCTTTTCTTGACTGCCTTGTGTTCTTTCAACTCTCTTTTCCGCTTGTCTGCGAGATAGGCCTCGAATGGATCTGACCGTGACCCTGAGAGAGATAGCCGACTGAGCAGAGACGAGGCGAGACTTTGGCCCGTGACACTCCGCTCAAGCGGCTGCAGCTCGAGAGATGATGCATCAGGACTTGGTGAGGCGCTTCGAGAGATCTCTGGTGTACAGTCCGGCGACGATTCGCTGTCGGTCATGGCAGGAGTTGTCGATGTAGATGTAGCAGACGAAGCAGAGCTGGGTTCTCCATCGTTGTATCGGTTTGAACCACTCCAAGTGTCTATATTCGATACGGACCGGCCGAGAACTGAGCCAAGGCGTCGCCTGATAGAGATAGGCCTGGTTGGCATGTTACCAGCGCAAGAGATCTAGAGAGTCGAGCTGACCCTAGCGTTGAGGTACTGAATAGTATACTGTTAAGCCAGAGTCTGGTGTCAGTCTTCAATTCGACGACCAGACACGCACATTGGTCAGGCGGGCCCACCTCGGTGACGAAACGCCCAAGGTAGTCAAACTCGTTGCTCTGCAGGTCAGGCTGTGCAGCTCTCCTGCACGTGGCCTTGCCACGCCTTGATGAAGTGCTGGGTGAAGACAGGATTCGTTCGTCGAAGGGCAGAAGACGCAGAGAGAGGTGTCTAGTATGCTCAAACGTGCGACGTACAGCTATGATAGAATGTGGTGGATATACGGCTGCTGTCTTGCTAGCAATGCGCACGTTGGAGAGAGGACAGGTGGTCGCAATTCAGTCGTAGGGGAGGGAAAGCTGCGAGCGAGCGTCAGCAACGTGCAGCGAGATAAGCTTGCAATGGGGCAAAGGTAAGCCAAAGCTGACGCACCGGTGAGTCTGGGGCTTATCGCCTACCCCAGATGGTGCGATTCGCAAAAGTCATCGGTCCGCCTTCGGTAAGGTCGCCTAACGACGAACAAGCCTTTGAGCAAGACGTCTTGGCTCGCCGAAGGGACAAGAATGTCAGACGTTTCTTATTTGGATCCCGCTGCTGTCCTTGCATCATCAACGTTCTCGCTTGTTCCCTAGTCCACGCGCTGATCTTCTGCGTGGCGAGACTTTGGGTGATGGCGTTCGACAGGCCCCCGAAGTTTTCGAGTGTCGGTGTCGGAGGACCCATTTTGAGTAGCATTTGCAGGTGACATGCCGTCGCGAAAGACGACCGAGACCTTTGACGCATCCGAATCATTCTTTGTGCAGGAGTCTGCGCCCCACAAATCAGCTGCACTAGCGCTTGCAGTCCGAGTCTCCGTACCTTGATCCCTTTGTCGAGTTACCCAACTTAACCGATTTCGTCGACCGGAAGGAGGCAGGTGACCTCGTCCGCATGTTACGTGGGTAGCCGACGCTCCTTACAGGGCCCCAGATAGGCATCTCGAGCAGCGTCGAGATTTGCACCTAGGCATCTTTTCGAAGAACTTCCAGTCCATCCTCTGGCCATATAGCGACTCTCGGAACATTGTCAGACGCCGTTATAGTACCTCGACACATCGCTGTACTGAAGAATGGCATAGCATCTGAGAGTTCCCGTTGTCGATAGTCAGCCAGTAGTGCTGGCGCGCTTGACGAAGGCACTTACACCGGCCATCCAAGTCTACCGCTATAAGACCACCTCTTCCTTCTTGAGACTCTATGAAGTCGATCGCTCCCTGACCAGCTGCGTTTACGTCCGCACCTAGATATCTCATCCTCGCAATGACGTCGAAAGCAGTCGAATTGCGTATGAAATAGTCGCCATCGCCAGTACCGGATACAGCAACACCTTGAGTCGCCGACTTGCTCTGACCAGACAGCCTTTGCCAAACTCGAGCCAGCAGAGAATTGCCTGTGGAGGTGGGCCAAGTCATGCATGCGAAGCCAGAGCCGAAGCTTGGTGTGTCACCGATGCGGCCAACTGAGGAGCGCAAAACATCAGATTGGCAACTCCCGTCCAATGTAGGAAAGCAAGCTCACCATTTTTATTGGTCTTGCCGCCAGTCGAGGTTGCACAAGCAAGCATACCGTGCGAATCTAAGGCTACCGCTCCAACTGTGCCTTTCGGGAGAGCAATTAAATGATTGGCGGCTGATTTGTCGTCAAAAGGGTCACATGCAGCCAGTTCTGCTTGGTGCTCTTTCCATCGCTCACTGGAGACACTGGCATGTTAACAACTGATCAGGCTACAGGCGTGACAGAGCTAAGCCTTACTCTGTATCGAAGTAGTGCTCGTCTACGATATCGAGCCCTTTCGCCTTGGCGATGCGCTCAGCATCAGGGCCGCTGACGAAAGGGTGCGGACAACTGTCGGCGTCTATATAGAGCTCTTTGGCCAGCAGAATGGGATTCTTGACTGTTGTGAGCAATGTTACGGCTGCGCCACGTCTGTTCGCAGGAAGCTTGCTTCCAGTAGGTGGTTGAGAGACCGCTACACTAGCTTCCAATTCGTGTTTGCCAGCTATATTGAATACTGCCCCCTTGGAGGCGTTGAAAATGGGATCATCTACACGTGAAAGGCGTCGTGAAGCTTGTTCGTCAGCCGGTCAGGGTGACGCTTGAAGTCAGCCTCCCTCACCTTCTAGGGACTTGACAGCATCCACGACTGCATCCAGAGCGTTTCCTCCAGATCTCAGGATGTCATTGCCTGCACGTAGAGCGTTCTCTAGCCCTTGACGATACGCTGTGATTCGCTCAGGAGGATATCTGTGATGCAAAGTGTCGGATGTGCCAGGGTCACGAGCGCAACGGGTGAGAAACAGAATATCAGACGCAAATACGGAAGATTTGTATGAATGTGATGCCAGATATTCAGACCGAAAAGAATACGTACTGGCCCTTGACGAATTCACCCGAGCCACCATGTATGACAAGCCGTGCAGGCGTATTCGAGGAGGTCATGATGCACTTGAGAAGGAACAAATCTCGGACAGTCGTTCGTTATCTAGGCAAGCTTCAGGAAGTGACCGTTACGTAGCAGCTTCTGGCCAATTGTTCAGCTCGATGTCGCTCCTTCGTGCGGGGTAAATCGAGACGGGCTGACAGTTATCTTTGGTCGGGTTTTGGGCTCAGCAAATGCAGACCACAGCCTGTAATCTCTGGCTTCTAGGGGTTTCGATGAAAGAGCCGCCGATGTGGATGTGAGTGTGGTGGAATAAGAACAGCCTGCTTGCATGACATGAACAGCTGACTTGAAGGCAGCCCATCCTCGCTGCATTACTGCACGCCGGAGCGATTTTGGACAACGATCGAAAAGTATGATACATGAGGTCGCACCGGGCAGGGCAATCATCGAGTTTATATAGCAGCAAGCATGCATGGAAGTGTGAAGCAGACGAGAGGGAATTCAGCAAGCACATCGTGTTAGTAGGTTCCCCAGCTGACGAGGGCGACGAGGGAACGGGCTTACCGGTGAACGTATGCTCTCGCGAGCGGTGTACTCTCTGACAGTACACGTGAAGCTCGAGGCTCTGTTACAAGTGGTATACTCAGCACAGAGTTCGCAGTAGTATCTGTCAAGGTGACTTACTCTTGACAGAGAAAAGAAAAAAAGGAGACAGCCGGTGAAGGCAAGGCGAGTGATTTTGACCCGTACTGTGATGCACGGCAAGGTCAGATACGGACTGTGCTGGTGATATGCGTACATGCAATGACTCACTAAGGCGGAACAGCGTGCGAGTGCTGACCTGAACACTAAAACGACCCTCCCTTGGGTACGGACGGACCTGGGCCAAGGCGAGGCGGAATCAACGGCATCTATAGAGGAGCAGACAAGAGAAGAGTGTCAGCCAGGTTCTCATGAATGTAGTATATGTTAGAGGGGAGCAAGACAAGTACTCACAGAGCCTCCTCCGAAGGGTGCCATGTCTCGAAAAAGCGGTGCCGTGGGTGAGATGAGCCAGGCGAGGGGGTAAGAGTCGAGTCTGCGCGGGATGTTGGGACTGCAGGTGAGGGTGGCCGGGAGAGAGGAGGAAGGGGAGAGGCTGCCCTGCAGAAAAGAAGAGAGGCAAGAGGCGAGAGGACGAAAAGGTCAGCTTTTATAGTGCGCGATCAGGCGTCTGGCCTGCCACAGGTGCATCAGAGTTCCCTGCTGTCGTCAGCGCAACCTGGATCGAGAGGCCATCGAATTAATATAAGGCAAAGGCTACGGCAGCCAGCCGTGTTGCCCGGTCAGCAGCATCCCGAAGTTCTGTTGTCAAGACGACAAGAACTTTAAAGCACGTGTCAGGCTTGCCTGCGCGCAGGCAACGGAAAGGCAGTGAGCCATGGCAGGGCGCGAAGACCAGCGAGCAAACATGGGCTAGACATGAACAGTATAGTCAAGTCAGTAGCTCTGAAATCGGCTCCGTGTAACAGCTGATTCGCGAGGCGATATGCCGTCCTCTTCTTGTCCAAAAGCGTTCCGGCCGACCGTACGCTTGATCGAAGGCTTGCCACCAGCGCGGTCTTCATCCTGCCCGGAAAGCGATGACTCTGTCTTGTCACTGCTCCTCACAGGCTCACAACGGCATCAAGCAGTCTGTGTGGTAGAAGAGCTGGTCCGTCATAGCAGGTGACACGTCGGCGTAGACTGTAGGCTGCAGGCAAGCGCCATGGTAAGCTTGAATTCGGTCCTCATGGAGCAATACCCAGCTGACAGTGACCACTGGCCGGCCCAGCTGTCAGTAGCACTGTCGTTGACGACCATAGTGCTGGTCAACACGGTCATAGGTCTTATCGGCCAGAGTGCCATCAGCTCCTTTCTCTATTCCGCCATTTTCACCTATGTCCTGCCTTCGGGGGTGCACAAGCAGCAAGCAGCCCTGAAGAAGGACATTCTTGCTGGACGAAAAGAGCTGCAGGCAACATCTGCACAGGACGAATTCTCCAAATGGGCAAAGATAAGAAGGAGGGTCGACAAGCAGACGAGCGAGCTTGAAGCGCTCAACAATTCGCTCAACTCGCACAAGGGCAGCTTCAACAATGTGATCCGGGTTCTGCTCTTCATCCTCACAACAGGCCTGCAATGGACCTACACTACGCGGCACTCTAAAGCAGCCATCGTATATCTACCAAGAGACTGGTTTGGCCCGCTCACTTGGTTCCTCGGTCTGCCATTCGCGCCTAAAGGCGCTCTCAGCTGTGCCGTCTACATCATGCTGGTCAAGCGCGTCATTGGCATACTTAGCCGCATCACGGTGGACATTTTTACTGGCTTGCGAGGTATGTTGGCTGAAATACAGAGTAGCTAGGGTTTTTAGTGCCAGGCAACTGAGATCATCTGTATTGCTCTATCAGGCCAACCCACGGAGACGGCACCAGTAGCAGTGCCTGTATCTGCAAGCACTAAGACGCCGAGTGAAAGTACAATGCAAAAGAAGGAGTTGTAACGTATAGATCTTTGGGTCAAATGTTCGTGTCGCGGTGGAAGTAGGAGACCGCCGTGAAAGCTTGTCCCTTCACACAATTGGCATGCTTTGACGCCCCTTCAAGAAGGCATTATTCGTTCAACATTGACTTTTCACTAAAAGCTACAATGCGTGACCGCCAGAAACACACACTACGTGCGCTGTCGCATGAATTTGGTGACAGGCTCCCTCAGCATCTTGTAAACGCCTACCAACCTGAGCTGGCGATTCGTATCGTATCAATCTTCTTCATGACTTCACCGATTGACCGTCCAAGCTCCTCTGCGACATTTGCCTGCTTTTGTTGGGGCAAGTTGGCATACGCTTCGCACAGGTCGCCATCGACGACGGCTTTTTGCGGGACATAATAGCCTCGGTACGCAAGATGCTCTCGTCCCACAAGAGACATGTTCTCGCCTCGCATGTGCATCTCGAGTGTTTGGTAGAAGTCGACGTCTTCTCTGGACTGTAACGTGGCCAGCATGCCTACTGTGCCTGTAAGGCCAGTGTAGACCAAGACTTCTCGGCCACCGGCTACGAGCGGCGTTTTATGTATCGAAGTGATGATGTCTCCAACCTGAAACGAGAATTACACTTCAGCTCATGCGTGGCGCAAGCGTCGCATAATTGCTCACATTGAAATGTGCGTGCACTTGCACCTTGTGAGGGGCTCCATTGTATCTCGCCTTTTCGTGAACAAGGGTAATACCCGTAGGATCGGAGTCAACGGCATCGGACACTCCTTCCGGCAGGCGAAGCACCCAGACATTTCCGAACTTGTCACCGCCGGCCACAGTCTCGTAATCTAGCATGCACGACGCAGTTGTCCAGCGCTGCTGAGTGTCATCCGCAAAAATGATTAAGCGATTTTCCGGCGCTTTGTATACCGCGAATTGGCAAGAATCTTGCTGGTCCCCGAATACGATTCGACTACCGACAACGTTGAGCGATGTGACCGCGTTGGTCAAGTTCTAGAGGCGAGAATGCGTTAGGGATGGAGCAATGACAGAAGTGCATTTCAGGCGTACCTTGTTTTCAGTCTTCCTCAGCAGCTTCTTCCGACCGAGATCGTACATCCGCAACGCCTTGCCAATGCCTGCCAATAGGTAACCTTGGAACGCAGTCATAGCTGTCGGAATATCTTCAATCTCCGTCCGATGCAGCAAGGTGAGACTGCGGCCGTCTTCGCTGCTTTGGAAGGTGAGCAGATATGCCTGACGACAAGCTCTCGGAGCGAGATATGTTTCTTTTGCTGTTCCCACAATGACGTAGGGCGTATTGTTCTGGGAAGCAAATGGGACCACTGTAATTGAAAAGGCGGCTTCGTTGTCATCGAGCTGCACTTTTGCAATGAGAGAAGACTGTTCACAGGAACAAAGATCAGCGTAGCCTGTGAAAACGGAGAAAGCTACCATGACGCACCTCGACCGGCACTGTGGTATCGTATATACCTATACAGCTTGCCCAATTGCCTGCATCTGCTCGCGGGTAGCCGAACTGCTCTCTTGGCAGATCAAGAACTTCTTTGTCAAACTTGCCCTTCAGGGTTGCCAATTTGTCTTCCTGTGCGCCTGGCGAGAGAATGCGATGATCGGCTTCGGCAGTGTAGATGAAATTATTGACTGGATGCGTTGCGATTTTTCGAGGGGTATAGGATGTAGGCAAGGAAGTTTGCTGTACTTTGACATCAAGCTTTGGAAGAGTGAAGATTCTGACGAGAAGCCATTTCATTAGCTGAGGTACCTTGCCTCAAGATATTTGACGCACCGGAGAACGTTTTCAGTGATTGCGATGATGCCGTCGGGACACAACTCGGCGCTAAAGCCGCTCGAGTAATCCAAGGCATCGAAGAGCAGAGGTGCGAATTGCAGCTGGCCTTGGTGTGGGTAGTTGAGCCAACTGCGGGAGGACATGGCCAGGACACTCATCTCGCCGCCAACCAGCATTCTTGTCAGGCCAATGTGCTTGGACCCCAAGAATCTTGTGCGAGTGTCTGTCAGCTCGCCGTTTGCAGCGTCCAGGACTGTTCGGAGGAGAACACCGGTCTGCAAACCGATGTTGACGAAAGTTGTTGGGTGGATTTTGTCAATCGATGCATCGAGCATTTGGACCATACACAAGGCCGTCGGCGGTGCGGTGAGCGCCTGGATTGAAAGGGTCTCCATGGTGTTCTCGAAATCCAGCGAAAGTATGCGGACCGTCGAATCCTCGCATCCAACGGCCTGTACTACATGATTAGCGTGGTCCTGTCCATACTGCCTAAATCACGGCTCACCAAGTATGGCGTGATTAGCCGACCTTCCGGCAGCTCAGCCATAGTGATGCTCGTAATGCCGACTCCCATGTCCTTCGTCTCCGAGAATTCTGTGAGCTGACCTTCTTGCAAGAGATAGTAGGCCAATTCGCCCGTGGACAGTGCCACGACTATCTGTCGCGCATTGCTGGCCACTGCGACCGCCTGCGTGCCTCGCTTGACCGGTGTTGGTGTCTTACGACCATCGGCATGGATGAGTTCCAGACCTCGCGGGTGTACTTGTACAAGCGTGTTGTCGGCGAGTAGCTGTATCCCCAATGTCCTCACATCTGCACGTATGCCGGTGCTATCGACGGTCTCGATACTCTCGCCAACGGAGAACGTCAAAGTCGCATTAGGAGCTGACAGGACGACGTAGGCATCGAAAACGTCTTCATGCTTTGCCTTCGTACTCCAAATGCCAGTTGGTCTGAACGACAACTCTTGTTGTGCCACTTCTGCGACCTCCAATCCATGCCGCAACGTCCTGAGACTTGACCGCGCACCTCGACCACATGCGGTATAGATCTGCGGAGTGTCTGCGTTGAGCAGATTGAGGACACGCGCATCTGTAATTGGAGAGAGGGAGTCCAGCTCGTCCACCAATACAATGTTCTGCAGCGCGTGAGGCGTGAAAGTCGGTGATGGTAGATCTCCCTCGACCATGCCATTTTCTGGGTAATCTGTTGATGCGACTTCGTCGCCGTCTTCGCCGAGAGACTCGAACTGATACACTTGGCTTCAGAGGCAAACGTTATCAGCATCCACCGCCTTTGAAATCAGAGTGTTTGCTTACTGATTGCCAAACTCGCTAGCCACGAATAGATAACCACTTTTCAAGATACACATAGAGATGGCAGTCGGTGCCGTGTCAAAGTACTTGATCTTGAGAGCTATGAGCTCGTTTTCATCGCGATCCATAGTGACCTTGAAGATGTCGCCATCCTCGTTTTGTAGGAGGAAGAAGAAGTCACCCCGCATCTTGTGCATTGCATACGATGTAATAAGCAATTTCCGTTCTGGATCCGCAAGCGGATGCGCTCGTCGAGGAATGGGTACTCGATGCTCAGGCACGCCCTGATGTTTATATATGATGTGGTCTTCGGTGCAAATGAGCACTCCGGAAGGTCCGTCGAAGTGCTCCGAGTTTGCAGACTGTCCGCCAGGTACTAGTGAAGGCGTTCCTGTCAGCGTAAGCTCATGACGATATAGGCAGAATGCGCTCTCACCTGGTATGAGCATGTTGGCTCGAGCATCCGTCGGCTCTGACCACTTGCGAACGACGTGATTCAAGCCGAGATCAAGCTCGTAGTATGTGAGCATCTTGTCTGCATTCTCGAAAGCCTCTCCCGTCGGGTCTTGGTCGGCTTCTGAATAGTCGACTTCGAGCGCAGCAAAGAGCGGGTTCTCGAAGCCAACATCCACGCCTACGATGGAGTGAATGATGGAATGTGCTTTATGCGCTTCCAGCGGCGACGAGATGGTGAGATTGGCAGCAGCATCTCGATTAAGAATGTATACACTGTCGCAATTTTATCCAAGTCAGCTTCGAATAGTGAGAAGAAGGTCATATCGGCCTTACAATTTGCTCTTCTCGATGGCGGCTATCATCACGCTTCGCCCCTTTGGGTCAACGGCTAGATGCTGTCCTGGGACTATGCGTCGACTGCCAGACTTGCCGTATGTCTCTTCGTGAAGCTTCTTCCATAGATTGGTCTTGGTGTCAAACTCCAGTACCACAATCTTGCCAGAGTCGCTGCCGACAATCAAAAAGTCTACGTTGAATAGGCGGGACATCAGTATGACTACCTTAGTGGACATCGAGCCGCACTGCTCAAGCGCACCTTTGGTACCACCCGTGAGTCTGAAAGCCTGAATTGACCTGATCGTGCCAAAGACCTCGCTCGACATGACGCTGCCCATCTTGCCCGTATCCTTGTCCAGCCGGAGCAGCTCCAGCCGCGAGCTGCCTCGTACGACACATATCTCCTGCTGCCTTGTGCCTGCAAAGTTGCCTACGACCGCCTGAGTGATGCTCGAAGGCGGCAGCAGGGTCAAATTGTAGAGATGCATTGTCGAAAGTTTGCGGCGAGGGCTGGCCCTCGAGCGGCCGAGACGAAGCGCAGCGCCCGACTAGTGCGATGGGCGCTCGTCTGTCTAGATCGCAATGCAGAAGGTTGGCTGTCCAACGACTATGACCCGGGATTGTCTGAATCAGAGAGGCTGCACCTTGCGCTCTGTTCGATCGGGTCCTTGAGGCGAGACATCACGTTCATAGCCCAGACACGTCGAGACAGTGGCTCTGGAGCAAGCATCGACAACACTGATACCTATTGTTAAGGTCATGCTTTAAGGCTCGGCCCCAGTGCTCACATATCCGTCAGCTCGTCCCGCCACAAGGTTGCTCAGTACTAGGCGACATGGCCGAGGTACTCCAAGCGAACTCGACCAACGCTTCAGGTGAGTGAACTTCAGCGTGGATCACTCTCTGTTCATACAACCGACCACTGTATTCTAAATTGCCTAGATCGAGATATCGGTCTATTTGGCTCGTGGAGCGTGTCATCATCAAAGCCTGGCTTCGAAGTGGAGCAATTGACGGATCCGTCCACCTCGACATTCTGGCAGTACGTAGTGATTCATACGTTTCGGCACGTGAGAATCACCGGCTGAGTCCAGCGCTCTGTAGGAGCGAAGGTCCGCAGCCACACCACATCAACATCCAGTTTCCGCGGCGGGTGGCCATCAGCGTATGTGACGAGAGCAACTGCAACCCCGCAGCGCGAGACATGGCTGAGCTGTTCTGGCCTGCAGCAAGTCTCTATCTTTGTTGACATTGGACTAGACGATTCATATACACCGCAAAAGATCTCAATACGGGCTGGTACCTTTCACGGCGATCTTCACGAGGTGAGGCATTGCAAGCTCCACCACCGCGAGTCCATGTTTATATCTCAACAGGTCAGACACGTGGAACTTGAAAATCCACGAGGATGGGTCCATCTGGCGCTAGGGAGTCTCGCTGAGACGGAAGGAAATAACGCAGATGAAATTGATTACACGGATCCAGAAGTGTACGTATATGACGCCGCAAAGTTAAGCCCGTGCAGCGTGTGAGCTGATTCAATCGAGCTGCTAGACACGGTGTCAAAGCCAACATCCTACAAATAGCCATCCTTGGCAACCACCTTAATGGCAAGGACACGCACGTCCGGCATGTTCGAGTATTCGCTCCAAAACGGCAGGTTCCTTGACGCTACACCTCGTAGGTACAGCAACTGATCTGGCTACTTTATTCAGACGTAAAGCCACGGCCGACGACGACGAGCTTGCTATGGCTGGCATTGGGGAGTGGCAGACAACCGCCATGAAAATGCACGCTACTATTCGCTAAGTTTGGCATGGACAAAGCTGCTGCTGTCGAAAGCACGCGGGCCTAGGATACTCCGTTGCAAGCCTCTGCTTTCCTCAAGCGCTGGTAATGTCAACTTCTGCATCCGCTCCGTTCACCGCCTACGAACGCGCAGAGAGCAATTCTGCTCTCTACAACGAACGGAGTGGTCGATTTTTCAGCTCGGTAGTAGCATATCGGAGCAGTTGGACGGTCGGACACAGTCGGTACAACTCCGCTCGTATGCACGCCGTTCTATAGCCAGTCACGAGGCCGAAGTGGCGCAAGGATGCATCGCCCCAGAGGAATAGCAGCAATTTCAGCCGCAACGAGCTGCTGAGTTTGGGGACCTAAAGGCCTTGTATCGGTCTGACCTGTCTCGCAGGTTGTCTTCGCTTTCATCAAAGTCGTCTCATACATTGGCCTGACCTAGGTGAGATCTCTCGTCCACGATCACTACCTGTGACCTTGCGCACAGCTCAAGAGACCAATCTTTGCTAACCCGTATCACGCTTGCCTTCAAAATTGTCATAGCTACCTGCTGCCCCCGGCTCAGTCAACAAGCAGCTGTTGACAGCGCACATCGAATACTCAGGTCCCTTCTATTAGTACTGACAGCATGGCCACCCAATCCCGCCCTCCTACTGGACGCGCTGCGGCCAGAGACGGCTCTACAGCTCAGCCTCAGCGATTCAATCCACCGGGGGCATCCTCTGGTGTCAACCCGCTCTTCCACAACAATGTAACCCACGCACTCAAGCACGCCGCCAAAGTATCTGTGGGCGCTGTCGCTACTCACCTCGTCAACAATGGAAACGTCACTCCAAACGGCAGGGTCGCCAGGCATTCTAAGAGCTCTCGCGAAGCTTATGGCGCATCTGTCATATCCCCAGTCACTCGTTTTCAGAATTACCGCGCAAAGCGGGCAGCTGAGAGACCTGAAGCTCAGGGGCAGCAAGCGGCTCCTCAAGGTGCTGCAAGCAGTCCGAGGGTCAGACCTGCAAGCCCTGGGAACCGCGCAGCAGGCAATGAAAAACCGCCAACCGCCTGTCCCGCCTCCGGCATCCGCAGAGGCTGAGCTGTGACGTGCATCTCTAAACACCCGCTCGGAGGCACCCTTGCTCGACGCCACGACAACATACACTCGTAGACATAGATGCCTCTTGAGCTAGAGAAAGCATTCTTTCACGCCTTTCAGATCTGTTCCCCTTTTCCTTCTAGTCCCGCAAGTAGCCTTCATTTCTCTGATTAGACCATTGTATGCCATTCTTCCCAAAAGCAATTTGCGATATTTTCATCACTCATCTGCACTATTTCTGCGTGCACTTGAAAGCCTGCCTTGCCCAACGCGCCAGTAACCCAGTATCTACTGCCTCGGTCATCATCAGATGGCAGTACGTTGTTAGATTAACTGCCAGCCTGCCTTCACATCGACAGTCCAGCTTTTTGCAATCGTGGTCTGACACCAAATGCCGAACACATTATCTTGTACTTGGATCTGATTGCTTGAAGAAGAGCCTCGATATCCGTGCCAGCGTCGGAGTCCAGGCTTGACGAGTTATTGGCCGTAGGAAATTGATCAATCAGATCCAACATTTGATGGGCTTGCGTGAGTCCCCTGCGTATGACATCGAAAATCATGAGCTGGACCGTTTTAATTCATGGCGAGGACATGCGCCTCCTCACTTGCGCTTCTTCTCGTCCTGGTCAGCGATAGCTTGCCAGAATTGTGCTGTGCCAGCATAGTAGCCTAGCTCCTCGAAGATCTCGAAACCTTTCTCCTGCCCCAAGGCACGGCCTTCAAAGATTCCATGTGCTTTTCCATGGTCAAATCCAGCCTCGTAGCCTTTGTTATAGAATCTGTGCAGTCGTAGCCATTACGAGAGCCCATGTCGGTTGGTGGCAAGCGTGCACATGATGGCTGAACCTACCCGGCCTCCAAGAGATTCAGGTCGTTTAGAGCATCGTGTTCTTCATAGCTGGCGCTCGAAAGATCTTGCATGCCCTTCTAGAGCTTGACGTGAACGCGTATATCGAGCGAGGGTGACCTGCCGCGAGAGCATCAGCTGTGCGCGACCGAGGTGATCGACGCGCTGGTAGTCAGCAGGCCAGTGTGATATGTAGCCTGGTGTGACCCCGCTCCCAACGGCTGTATTAGACATGGGCAGCGAAGACAAGACGATGGCTAATGATGCCCCGAGGCTATCGAATCGTGCGAACGAAGCTCTCAAGCGAGGCATTCCACCTGCCCTGGAAGCCGTCCTTACTCGCGTGTTCGGCCCCCAGGTGAGAGCGCCTCCATGACCTGACATGGCGTGTGTACAGTACTGAGGCTCGTTTCGCATGACAGTATGCTCCTGAAACTCCAGATGGTCTGCTCAACATTGGTGTAGCTGAAAACGTCAGTCTACGAATAGAGCGGATCACTGGTGGCAAACATGCCGCACTCAGCTGGTTTGCTGCGATACGTGAAAGCATACTGACATTATTCGTGCGTCTGCAATGTCAGTCGCTCATGGCAGATTGGCTTCTCAAGCACTACAAGAAGAGTCTAGATCTGAGCTTCGCAGATCTCACATATGGAGACAGTCTCATGGGAAGTCGGCGACTAAACAAGCTGCTTTCCAAGCTGTTCACCGAGCGCTTTGGAGCTTTGAACCCCGTCAAGCACGATCATCTGGTTCTAGGCGTAGGCGTATCGGCTGTCTTGGACCAACTTTCTGAGAAGCTGTGCGATATTGGAGACAGCATGCTCATCGCCACGCCCTACTATAGTGAGCTATAAGCTGTCGATATACATCAGCAGTAAGGAGTTGATGTCTTCGCATGTATGAACAGATGGGTTCGACGGAGATCTAGGTGCCAGAGCGAGAGTCAATCTGGTTGGCGTCGATGTTCCGCCCGAAATGTACCCTGCGAGTCCGGAAATGCTACAGCACTTCGAAGCGAAGCTACAGGAACTCAAGGACAGTCGTGCAAACATACCTCGAGCAGTCATACTTTGTAATCCAAATAACCCTTTAGGTAGGTCAACTGACTTGATCCAGAAGCAACCAGAGAGCCGACTGTTTGCGTCTTCTTTCAGGCTTCTGTTATCCGAAAGAAACACTTCTAGCATATTGCCGCTTTTGTCAGAAGCATAACCTGCATCTGTGAGTATTACAGTGCTACTTAAGAGCTTGCGTGCCGTTAACATTGCATCAGGATATCCGACGAGATCTATGCTCTATCGGTCTATGAAAACAAGCGTGAGCATCGAACATAGAATGTATGAGCGGGTATGACTGATGCCTGCTCCTGCTCTTCAATGGTTAGGAAACCCCAATGCCCCTGACTTCATCTCGCTTCTTTCCATTGACGTGAAGAAGGAAGCCGACTGTGATCCCGCGCGTGTCCACGTCTTATATGGGTGAGAAGCAAGTGTAATCGCCCACAAAGGTCTTCGCTCACGATCGTCTCCATGCTTGTAGCATGTCAAAGGACTTTGGGTCCAACGGCCTCCGAATTGGCGTGCTCGTTTCTCAGCACAACCCGACTCTGGTAAAGGCCTTTCTCGGGAGTGCTATTTTGATGAAGCTCTCTTCACCAGCTGTAGGTCTGCGTTGCTTTTGCGCATGCGTTTCCTTCAATCTCACCAGTCCTTGTATTTTGGCGGCAGGACATGCTGTGGAGCTCCATCCTTGGCAACGAGGCCGTTCTCAACGAGTACCTAGTCGAGGCTCAGCGTCGCGCTGCCGACACGCTCAGCTTCACCTTGGACTGGCTCGATAAGTTCGGCATCAAGCATTCAAATCCGGTTGCTGGGCATTTTGTGTGGTGTGATATGACTCACTATCTGCCCCAGAAGGATAGACATGGAAAGAAGCTCGCTTCGACAGCCGAACAGGAATCGGAGCTCTTCATGCGACTTCTCGATGACGGCAACGTGTACTTGGCACCAGGAATGCTGTACCACTCAACCACACCTGGATTCTTCCGGTTGACTTTTACCTTGAGGCGAGAATACCTGAAAGTCGGCATGCAGCGCATAGAGTCGATCATCAAGGCCGTCGAGCGCGAGAACGCAGAGTGAACCAATGGCAGGCGAAGACCAGGACCTCGATGCTGCCCACTGGGCAGCATATCGCATTAGGCCGCAGCTCCACTCACGTGAGAATTTGGTGACTCTAGCTGCAAATGTGAAAATGACATGCATAGCTTCGCATCTATAATGCTACATGGTTACTGAATTCCCGACTGGGGCGAAAGCCGATGCCCCAAACATTTGGGTCTTGTCGCTTCTCAGGTGCTGGTCATTTCTTCGCTGGCTTTGCCGCTAGCTCTCGCACCCAAGAGCTTCTTTAACGACTCGTATGTTGTCATGCCGATTGCGTTGGCGGGTACCGAATAGATGATCCTCACTCCGACACCTCTCATGAAGCCTTTGGGACCACTCGTACGCCAGAGATGTCTAACGATATCTGGCAGAGTACCGGCTCTGCTCTCAGTCAGGCCTTCGCTGGTGATTTTGCCTCCACTGGTCTGCCACCGCGTTTGCACGATGTCTACTGGATTGGTGCAGACGACGCTGAGTGCACATGCTGCCATGGAACAAGCAGTGTATCGCAAAGTCATAGTGGAAAGAATCGGGTGCTGATCCGCCTTCACAGTCCCCTCGGAGGGAGTGTACCCAGGTATATAGCGCGTCTTGAGCGCCTCGTACGCAAGCCAGTATATAGAAACGTAAGGTCCAAACTGCGCCAACGAGAAGAAATAGCCTCTCCATACGCCTCGGTAACCTTCTTCTTTCCATATTGTCCGTATCAACGCTGGCGCTGACTTTGTGCTCTCCTTGCCTGTCTGTAAGCGCTGTTTGACTACATCCATCGGCGTCCTGTTCGCGCAGACAGGGGAGAAACGCTCAGACCATAAATTGAGGCTTTATTGAGGATAGTACAGGGCGTCTGCTAGGCTTACCATATCGCGCCAGAAGCCACTGGTTCCAGAAGACAAACATGATGATTGTTAATGGCTGAGGTACCAGTCTGAATATCTGGATAGGAACGCTCACATTCGGCACCTAAAGCTGCGCTGACGATGAGCGGCGCTTGCGCTAGCAGTGATGGCGGCTTCCCATCTGATCGTTTTGGAATGAGGTATTGCGACAACCTTGATTTACAAGCTTCATATGTTGTGAGGTAGAAGCAGGATCCAGGTACACTGATGGCATAAGCGAACTCATCAGTCTCTCATTTGCCGACAAGACCGGCACATCGTTGCCGCATTTTAGAAGACTAACTTGAAGGCCAACGCCACTGGCAAGCCTGCATAAAGACCTGTCCATGGCTTTGGAATCAATTGACGCAAGGAAGGCGACGTCTTTCCTTCGTGAGTTTGTATCCGAACTCTCAATGTGTCCACTGTTTCGAAGATGGCCAAACAGAGCGTCACTTTACGATCTTCCCAAAAAGTTTCGGTAGCGAGTCACGCACAAGGATGGGTAGTCAGGCGGGCTACAAGCGCACTGCCAGACGAGGCCAAGATCGTTGTAGTGTCAAGACCGAACATCTTGCTAAGTTGTTCGCGCCTGTAGCTTATTTATCGGGGACTGGCCAGAGCAACAGCTTTTAGAGCAACAGCGTTCGATGGCGTAGGTGCCAGGATCTCCAGACAGTAGTGACAGCGATCGACTAAATCTGGCTGTTCCGCAACTTCTGGGCAGATGGCCATCAAGAGAAGAAGTTCGAGTTGCTTTCGAATCGCCGTTGACAAGCTTGTTCGAGCAGCGCGATGGCCTCTTTGCCTGCCGCTCGCATACGTGATCGGCGCATGCATGGAACATCGCTAGAAGCTGAGCTCTTCCTGGATGTCTTTACCTCTTCGTCAACGACACAACCATACTTATCGTCAGCGAGTTGCCCTCATTGTGACACGATGCCACTGTCACTGCTGCGATTCGTGTATCTCATCGTCCAGCAACGCAGCTTGGACCGCACCACACGTGACGCAGGCGGATCACAGGAAGACTACGCAATCACCACTGCCAGGAGCCATCATTCCCTTTAAGGCTTCCGCCCGCTCTTGGCATCTATACCACTACCTTCGTAAATCTGCATCCCTGCTTTCTTTTCTTGATTGGATGTGCCCGTACGAAGCTTGCGAGAACCGAGGCTGGCTAACGCGCAGCAATGGGCGACCAAAGCCGGGCTAACAGCCAGCGAGGCACAGACCTTTTGGCTAACAGATGTCTGCCAGGCTGCACATCTTCTTGACTACGCTCTTTAATGGGCACTCGCCATTTTCACCTGTACAAGGTCTTCCGTTAGCTCTACTGCTCCAGCGACTGTGAGTAGTGCATATACGCGCCTCGAAGTGGCGAAGCTCCTGCTCAGTTGCGTCTGTTGCACAGATGCTCGCCTACATCCCTCAGGGCTACCTCGAAGGCTTGATGGTCTTGGTACTCATGTCGCTAGCCATTGTAGCGGTCCTACGCTACGGACGGTGAGCGGTCTCTCTCTCTGCTGTGCAATCGTCTCGGCAGGCTGATCATGTCACGTTTTCTGCATATCATCTATCCATGACACGCCAACCGCGACCGCAGGCCTAGTAATAGTAACAGACTACATGATGCAGAAGAAGAGTTTCTGTTGCGTGAGCCAGGCTCGCGCCGGTGAAGCCGACAGCGGTCGATACAAGCAGTGCTGGAAGTTGAGCATTTCATTTCAGTACTGGAGGTCTGGTACAGAAGAAGGATTTGATGCGCGAGCCTGGCTCGCGCCGATGAGCAGACGCATTTTTGCTTGCGATATCTGCGTCCTTCGAGCAGTGTAATCATGCAGGATGCGCAGAACAGCAGAGGTAGTGGCAAGGACATGCAGAAGAAGTAACAATAATGTTCGTTGGTGCAGCAAGTGGGCTTCGAGTCCATCTAAACGTAGCTACGATTCGACAATGGCGCTACGTTGCAATGGCATAACAAGTCTGATAGTTGTTGCAGTTGCCTGGCCTGGGTCTTTAGCTTTCAGAGGTTAGGACGAAAATTCCGCCTGCTTCTACACAAAACAGCCAAAGGACTCGGACAGGCAAGCATTTTTCCGGCGTACCAATACCCTTGCGAGCGCTCGCAAGGGCCAGAGACAGGTAGCGAAAGAGCTTAGAAG
Organism: Cystobasidiaceae sp. HBUAS51001; assembly: GCA_003351005.1. NCBI lineage: Eukaryota > Fungi > Basidiomycota > Cystobasidiomycetes > Cystobasidiales > Cystobasidiaceae > Cystobasidiaceae sp. HBUAS51001. The sequence goes on from QOZY01000067.1 coordinate 227,394, forward strand.
CACTGTAAAAAGGGGAAAAGTGGCACAAGGTGGCAAAATTTCAGAGATTCAAAAGTCAGCATTCAAGTCGCTGAAGACGTAGAAAAGCCAGATGATAATGCCTACCTTCCTATGCACGATTGCTGGGCCGGCCTCATCATATTCTTGTACGGGGGCGGAAAATATGACGAGTCAGCTTCAAGGTCTCTTCTTGGACAACACTAGAAAAAACGTGACTTACCCTGCTTCGAGATCCACATCTGCTGGAAGGTGGAGAGCGATGCGAGAATAGAGCCGCCGATCCAGACAGAGTACTTGCGCTCGGGAGGAGCGACAATCTTGACCTTCATGGATGATGGTGCAAGGGCGGTGATCTGAAAAGAGAGCAAGATCGGGTCAGAACACCCACCACTATAGACCTGCAACAAAGAGCTGAAAGCGCACCTCCTTCTGCATCCTGTCAGAGATGCCAGAGTACATGGTGGTACCACCAGACATGACAATGTTGCCATAGAGGTCCTTCCTGATATCAAGATCGCACTTCATGATCGAGTTGTAGGTGGTCTCGTGAATGCCGACCTGTTCCTGTCCGAGAAGGGCAGGCTGGAAGAGAGCCTCGGGGCAGCGGAAGCGCTCGTTGCCAATGGTGATGACCTGTCCGTCGGGAAGCTCGTAGCTCTTCTCGAGTGCCGAGCTCTGAGCCGCAGTCTGCATCTCCTGCTCAAAGTCGAGAGCGACGTAGCAGAGCTTCTCCTTGATGTCTCGAACGATTTCACGCTCGGCGGTGGTGGTGAAGCCGTATCCGCGCTCCATGAGGATCTTGATGAGGTCTACAAATTTAGGCTTAGCTCCGGTTCAGTTTGTACTGGGTAAAGTGCGCGCTCGCTCACAGTCAGTCAAGTCTCGTCCGGCAAGATCCAGACGCTGGATAGCGTGGGGAAGAGCGTATCCCTCGTAGATGGGAACAGTGTGGGTGACACCATCGCCAGAGTCGAGAACGATACCAGTGGTTCGTCCGGATGCGTAGAGCGAGAGGACGGCCTGGATGGCAACATAGAAGGCTGGGGCGTTGAAGGTTTCGAACATGATCTGAGTCCTGTAAATGAGTACATTAATGCATTAGCGATGGTCCTGGGTCTGGGTGAGCTGAGAGTGGCGCTACGCACATCTTCTCTCGGTTGACCTTGGGGTTGAGGGGAGCCTCGGTCAAGAGGACAGGGTGCTCTTCAGGGGCAACTCGGAGCTCGTTGTAGAAGGTGTGATGCCAGATCTGGACGCACGGATTGATCAGTATAGTCCTTCGGCGAGACATGGACGTTCTGCAAGACACACCTTCTCCATGTCGTCCCAGTTGGTGACGATACCATGCTCGATGGGGTATTTAAGAGTGAGGATACCACGCTTGGACTGAGCCTCATCTCCAACATACGAGTCCTTTTGACTTTTTGTAGGAAGGTTGCGATAGTGTCAGAGGCCACGAGCGCGTAGATGAGAGCAGAGATAGACAGAGATTGGACAAAGTCAGATACAAGTCAGCAAAGATGACAAATGATGTCTCGGTGTCGCACGCCCTGACTGCGCAGCACAGCCTTGAGCACTAGGTGCACCTTGGCTCACGCCAAAGCACGACTTGTGCCCTGGTGCGCAGCACAGTCTAGGCTGCGAGAGATGTGACGCACCCCATGCCAACCATGACACCTTGGTGACGGGGTCGACCGACGATTGAAGGGAAGACCTAGGAGATGGCAAAGTGCATGAGTTGAAGCGTTCGACCGGGTGGTGTGAGCTCGGAAGATGGGGGCTTACAGCTCGTGGGGCGTCATCACCGGCGAAGCCTGGAGCGCGAAAGGAGGTACCATAGTCGATGTAGCAGGTGCGATAGTTCCGTAGCAAGGCATGTGCGACCAGCGAGAATGCATGGCGGCATTGGCGCAATGATTCGTACAGATGGGGAATGCGCGAAAAAGGGGGCAAAATGAGTGAGCAGAGGTGCAGGTGCGCGACGTCAAGAGGGCCACCAGGGATACGCACCGGCCTTGCACATTCCACTGCATCACGATAGATGCGACACATTGTGAGTGCGCGAGTTGGGTGTTGCACATTCGAGAGGCATTTGGGAATTTCGCGAACCCGGCGAGGCGAGAGCAGTGCACGTCAGCGACGGGAAGGGCGCAGGATACCTCCCAAAAACCCTCGCCGGAGCAAGAGGATAAGGGACAGACGTACGAGCCATTGTCGATGACGAGGGCAGCGACTTCGTCTGTGTGGGATACGGCGTGTCAGCGTCCATCTACGCTCGCCGAGTTGGCTATCATCGCCCGTCGCCAGCCAATCAATCCAGGCACTACCGCGAGGGCGCGCCTGGCGAGGCTGGAGATGCGGTGCGTTGTGTGTCACTGTGCTCACCCTCCATTGTGTATTTTGATGTGTGTGCGTTGGCTGCTTGTATGGAAGCGCTGCGTGCGTGGGCGAGTCGAGGTGTGCGCAGAGGGCAGAGTGCGGTGCAGCGCTGCGAGCTCCAAAGCGCGAGAACAGCGCGATCGATGTGCTCTGGAGAAAGAACCACGTCGGCGAGCGGTGCACATGGCTTGGTGCAGGCCAAGCACAGTTGCACATAGGTCGCAGTATAGTCTCTGACCTCGGCTCCGCCTTGCTGCGCATCCTCCCAGCATCGCTGGGATCCATGACGATGTCCTGCAAGGACCTTGCCCCGCTCAAGCGCCTACATGCAGGATTACTACAAAACCGCAAATGATCTTCATAGATGCTCTTTATAATCTTTGCACTAATATCAGCTGGAGGTCAGCCCTGACTTATATCGCGCTATCCAACGCTGGCCTCCGTGCAAGATCCTCGACAACCAAGCTGCTACATCGCTTTACCCGGTGAATGCTCCTCCAGACGTCCAGTAAGTCACACTTGCCCATCTAGATCTGCGGACTGGCATGACCATCTCCTCTTGGGTCACTTCCAGCAGCCCATACGAGCCGACCGCTGAGCTTGTCTTTCTTGCGTTGTATGATCTGACCTCTTCCAAACATTCCCCGGTCGAACCCTGCAGATGAAACGACGCAAGAACAGTATCAATCGTCCTTTCCTTCTCCCCTTCCAAAAGATGTTGACTCACCGGTCGCCATATTGACTTGATGTCCCATCTCACCGAGCTTCTTGACCACCTCGGGCTGAGAACATTTCGCGAGCACCGTGGGTCAGTATTTTTATCCCGTTCCTTCTGGTGCAAGAACTCACGTCAATGCCTTCTTCAAAGTAGACTTCCGAGTTGATGTCACCAGCTGCCCCGTTGTCCGAGGACTACAAGAGAATCGGGTCTGGATCAGCATGATTATTTATGAATGCCACCAACTTGCTTACCGCATCAGGCATGCCTGCCGATATACAGATACGCGGCGCATCGAGTGCATTTTGTGGATGAAAGCCTTGATGGACTGGAACAACCACAATGCTATCAGACCATGCAGTATTGGATTGTTGAGACCACATATTCAGCTTACGCATGTTTCTGGCAGTGAATCGCATCGGGAAGAGGCAGAGACAATGTTATAGTCAGTGCAAGTACCAAGGTCCGTAATACTAAGGCTTCCGACCGTACAATAGGACCTGAAGATGGCCTTGCGGTTGCATAAAGCCACCTGTTACGCGATTATTAGCCGACTTCTGACCAATACAGCTTGACCTCGCTTACCCATTACGCCGTAAGCCATGAACAGCTCGTCACCCTTCGTGACCATCGCAGGGATGATAGTATGATAAGGTCTCTTGCCTCCAGCCAAGCAATTCGGATGACCTTCTTCCAATGTGAAACCCGCTCCTCGGTTTTGCAGCGTGAAGCCGCAGCCTTTGGGAACGATGTGCGTACCGAAGCCGGCATAATTGGAGAATATGAAGCTGCACGCATTGCCGTCCTTGTCTGCTGTGGTGAGGTAGACCGTGTCGCTGGAGGCTAGAGGAGATCCTTTGCGGATATCTGCAGTCGCTGCTTTGGGATTAAATAGCCTCGCGCGACTTCGGAGATATTCCTAGGGTCAAAGCAGTGGATGAGTTGGTGCCTTGTTCCAAATCAGATTCCCGTCGGCAAAATCTCACCTTATTGAGTACCTCTTTGACCGGCACATAGCCGTGCTGCATGTCGCTGATAAAAGCACGCGTGTCTGCAAATGCCAGACGGAGAGCTTCAATCACAGCGTGACAGTACTCGACACCCATATAGGGCGCAGTCTGGAAGTCGAACACTCCTAGATCCCGCATCTGTTCGATTATTCCCAGCGCGATGAGAGGTGTGAGGCCTTGTCCATTGGGCGGGCATTCGTGCAGCGTAAAGGTGTCGTGGTAGGTATACGAGATAGGCTCGACGGGTTCGCTGACGTGCGAAGCGAGATCCGAAAGATCCATCAAGCCTCCTTTGGCTGCGAGGACTGCAATGACAATGTCAATCAAACAATCTGGATGGTTTACAAGCAGACACTGTGCAGCTCTCACCTTCGACGATCGCCTCGGCAACGCGACCTTCGTAGAAGCCCTTCTTACCCTTCTCCGCGACCTCGCGAAAGCTTTGAGCTAAAGTTGGGTTGCTGAAGATCTGGCCAACTTCAGGAGCCTTGCCATTTGAGCAGAGAAGCTCGGCTCCATTGGGCGATTGGCTCTTCAGACGTCGTTCTCCGCCTTTCCAGAGTTGAGATCTATCGGACGCGCGGAACCTCATCGTCAATTCATGTCATACACGCGTCTTGATCCCCTCTTGTCTGTCAACTTAGGGACATCCCAGCACACTTACGCGATTTCTTGAACAGGGACTCCTTCTTCTGCCAGTCTGATAGCAGGCTCTAAAATCGCTTTCATGTCCAGCTTGCCAGATCCAAATGTCTCAACTGTATCAACAAATCCAGCAACAGCGCCTGGTACGGTGACACTGTGCTTGATCTTCAGCGGGTTATACGTGCTTGTCGAATTCAGGTCACCTACGCATGTGGACTCGATAGGGGACTTCCGAAATAGACATAGAATAGACACAAGATGATAGTCCTAAGTAGTGTTCTGTCTACGTCTACGATTCAAGAGTACTTACATCTCTCGACCTTTAATACCAGCTTGTCGCGCCTTCTCTAGCGTCAAAGCTTTAGGTGATCTTCCCGAGCCATTGATGCCTTTGAGTGTCTTATCCTTGGCATTCCAGTAAAGGCAGAAAATGTCACCGCCGATTCCACAATTAAGCGGCTCTGTGACGTTCAAAGCTGCCGCGCTGTTGTGATGTAAACGTCACAAAAGGTCATGTCAGTGATATACCTGCTCAGATCAGCGTCATTGTTGACATGTTCGCAATGGACTCACGTTGCCACGGCGGCATCGGCTGCGTTGCCGCCCTTACGAAGGACCTGACATACGGTCATCGCAGTATAGGGTAATGCGTCAGTATCGCTCACGCATTTGTCGCTCCTGACGAATAAGTGGCGGTACGACGGCCGGCTAGTCCGGCACAAGCGAGCATTCTCACCTCGAGTCCTGCTTCCGTCGCCAATGGCTGCGTACATGACACGATACCTTTAGCTGTGTGCAAGGGAGGAAAGAGTGTCAAAAGTGATCGCGTCGTCTTGATGGTGGTGACCAGAGGCTACGTACTGCCATGCACGACACTGCGCCTGGAAGCGAAGTCGAACCTGGCGTGATCTGGGTTAGGAGCCTCGGGGTCGAGATGTGACCATTTCAGCGTGTCCTTGAGCGAAGGCATGCCTGTCAGCTGCCAGTGTCGCGTCTCAGTATGTCCAGCAGGTGTGGTGAAAGCAAGGATCACCAGCCTGTCGTCCGGCTAGACAACAGGTGGCGAACGCAGACGGCTTTCTGCGGTTGATCAATTTGAGATAGACGTCTTGAAAGCCTTCTTCCTTCTGCTTGGGTACTTGGTAATCGGTGAGTAGCATCCTAAGCTAGGCCAGCTCACACGGTTATGATGGCCAGAGCAGAGCGAGCTCGGACGCTGACATTCTGCAGATTTCTGAATTTGCCACTACATAGAACGAAGGCGCACTATGCAGGCCGAAACCTCCTCAGCAGGAGCTGCCAGCAGCTCCTCACCTACAGCTCTCGCAGATTCTGCACTGCCATACTTTGCGCGTGGAGTGATTGCCCTCCTGCGTATATGGCCTGCGCTCAGGCTGGCAGTCACGCACAACTGGAAGCCAGCGCAAGCTCCAGCACACGATCCCGAATATCCACCTCAGAATGCGGCAGAGAAGCGCGACAGGTTGGCTGAAGAGCTTGTGGACGCCTACTACTCTACATACACCGACGACAGAAAGCCAGGCAGGGCTCCGGGCAAGGAGGAAATTGAGGATTTCCTGCTCGAGTTCTTCGAGTTCGAATATGGAGCCATGCTGGAGGATGCCTCCGAGGTACAACTCGCACTGGACATTGAAGACGTGTGGAAGGAGTGCATCGCTAGAGCAAAGGGCCAGCGAGTGCCTGTGAACGCTACCCAGACAATGACTCTGCTCGAGAAGTTCGAAACGATGGCCCAAAAGGCAATTGAGGAGGATGCGGACCCGGCGAGAGCGCTGCGAGGGACGCGAACCGGCGAGCAGGATGACGACGATGAAGAGTATACCAGCGACGAGGATGCGAGTGACAACGGGGCAGAAGATGACATGGAGGTTGACGGTCAGGCAGCTGCGCCACGGTCTCATCCTGCACGTGCTGTACGAGAAGAAGCCGAAGTGGACGAGGACGGCTTTACGACTGTGTCCAGCACGAAGAAGGGCGGCAGGCACTGATACCGCTGCTCTTTCCCAGTCTGGTACCTCTATGGCAGTGGTCACTTGTACTTAATACCAGCAGCCACCTTCTTTTCACGTGCACGTGCTAAGAGCTTGTAGCATGCACTTGTAGAACGCACCAATGCAGCAGTGTTGAGGCCAGTCCGTCAAGGGGCTGATGGCAGAGGAGGCAGAAGGCCATCCCTCAGCTCGCATCAGCAGAGCCGACGGGATGCATGCTGTCCTGCGGTGCTTTGCCACATCGCCCTAACCTTGACGTCCAACGCAATGATGCGGTGCTACTCAGTCTTCTACCGATCCCATCGCAACATTACTGACCTGGCCGCGAACAAGAACACACAACAATTCTAGCAACGCCATTCCTAAGTGAACGACATGGCTGCCCCCGTTGCTGCTCCGCCTCCGCCTGCTGCCCTCGCAGTGGGCGTGTTCCCAGCATTTGCAGTAGCCCGCCCAGTCACGCTGGTCTGCAAAGAAAGGGTCTTAAGTCTTTCGGGAGACGATTTCAGGTACATCTTCGGTCTCAACAACGTCTGTCTGGCTCGGCGGGGGAGCTCCCAACGACATGCCGAACAGGTGGCTACGTGCACGTGCCCTCTGAGAGCTTTCACCGCCGCTGACATGACTTCCGCTTCCAGCATCAAGGATGTGGATGGGAATGTAGTCTGCAAGGTCGAAGGAAAGACACTTAGTCTGCATGAAACCAAGAGTACGTTTCAGAGCTGCAAAAGAGCATTCGGCGGAGAGCGGTCTAAGCAACCGCTGATTGTCGCTCCTGGTACCGTTGCAGTTTTCGAGGACCCGCAAGGCCGCGAGCTCTTCAAGTTGAAGAAGAAGATGTTGAGTCTGCGCGGCTCCCACGAGGCAGTTTCGCCCGATGGCAATGTCATTTTCGAGGTCCAAGGCAGTTTCAAGAGTGACTCTATTTCCCCGTCTCTGCGGCATCAAGACGTAGACTGAATCGGTCTCCTCCATCTGTGCCACGTGTCTCTCGTCATAGTCCTGACCAGCAAGATGACAGCCAAATTCACCAATGCCTCGGATGGCAAAGAGCACGAGATTGTCTGCAAAGGCAATTGGCGTGACAGCAAGTGCCAGATGGTTCTGCAGGAAGACGGTCGAGTGCTGGCTACCATCAAACGCGAAACGTTTAGCATACGCCACTTGGGCGCCGACAAGCAGACGTATTTCGTCGAGGTGGAACCTGGCGTGGATCTCGTTCTCATGGCCGCTTTGGCTGTCACCTTTGATGAGAGGAACAACGACGCCGCCAATTGAAGATACTCAGACTTGCTGCAGGAGCACTTTTGTATTTGTAGATGACTAGAGTCAATCAACTAAAGCTCAACCCCGCGAATCATCATGGAAGCTGCGCACCAGCCTGGCGAAAGATTTTCAAGGGAGCGAAACTCATTCCTTCAACTTCAACGGACGGCTAGCTCACGTCAAAGCTCGGTCTGCAGAGGCCTTAGCCCCCTCCAGCTGGCAGCGAAGCTTTGAAACAACGTTGCAATCGTAGCGGAAGCAAGGCGTGCAAGCACCGGCGCCATGGCGCTTTGCCTAATCGTCGTCAGCTACCTCAATATCCCTTACCTTTCAAAGGCCGGTGTCTTCCGGCGAGAGAGGGTGGTGCTTCAGAAAGCGGATGCAACGCGTAGCGGAAGCCATACGCGCGCTCCGGCTCCGGTGTTGAAGCGCTTTGCAATGTTCCCCTGCCATACTGACGTCCATCGAGTCCATGACATGTTCAGAGCTCTGCCTCCACTTCCATCATATCATCATTGACTCAACTAAAGCCTACTCCAAGTTGAACGAAATCATTAATGCGGAGCTGTCCAGCGTGAATAGAATGATACCTCCATGACCTCAGGCTCCACCTGCCGCTCCGGCCATTGGCGTGTTTCCAGACTCGCCGGCCTGGCAGTCATCTTTGACGAATTGAACAATGACGCCCCGTGAAAGTTGGTGCGATGGCAATGAAGAAAGGAAGTGTGCTCTGGAACTACCGAGCGAAAGCTTAGTTGTCTGCTGCTCTGCGAGCTGTACCCGGCAGTGGTTTCCCGCTTGTAGCCCATATCCCTGCAAACTCCCGCCACCAAATTGCCAAAAGGAGATCTGGTCACGTGTTCTTCAGCAGAGGCGGAGAACCGCAAATACAGTAAGACCCTGCCTCTACCGGTACTGCCTGACAGCGCTCGTTGCATCGCTCGCTCGCTCGCTGCTGCTGCCTATCTTCCCTCTGCGCTCTCCTGCTCAACATCTGACCCGACAAGTTCCTCCTGGACCCTCATCATGCATTTGCATGCCAACGCTCAGCGCAACGCCGCGCATGTGGCGCAGCACCCTGGCCAACAGCCTCCAATTCCATTGCAGCTGGGCATCTACCCACAATACTCTGTTCCATACCCAGTGGTTCTGGTTTGCAGGGAGACAATACTCAGTTGGTCTGGCGACGATTTCTCGTAAGGCGCCACCAGACAAGCGACTCGCAAGCGCGCATCTCTTTGTGCTTTGCAGTGGGAGCAACTCGCACATCCGCAGACTCTCTGACTATCCCACCTCTGCAGAATCACCGATCTCAATGGACGCGTCATATGCATTGTAGATGGCAAGACTTTCAGCATTCATCACACCATTTGTAAGCGCTTCAAGCCCACGGTCTTCCCAGCAAACAGGATTTGAATAGCCGTCTTCCTTCTAAAAGCTTTCAAGGATACACAGGGAATTGAGCTGTTTCAGTTGAAGAGGAAGATCCTCAGTCTCTTTAAAACACACCAGGCCTTTACCCCAGACGGGAACAAGCTCTTTGAAGTGGAAGGGCACTTCCAAGGTAATCAGGGGCACAACCGCTCGTCTAAGTCGTGCTTGAAGTTGACTTGTATCCTTTCCCAACCACCAGTACTCGGCAGCTCCGCAACAGCCAAATTTACCAACGCTGCGGATGGCAGACCAACCGAAATTACCTGCAAAGGCAATTGGATCGAGAAGAAGTGCAAAATGGTAGTCGCAGGAACCGGACAAGTGGTTGCGACAGTTGAGAGGGATTACGCAAATGCGTATCAGCTCGCCGACCGCCGCACATACTGCGTGCGAGTGGAACCAGGTGTTGACTTGGTCTTAATGGCAGCGCTGGCGGTCACCTTCGACGAAAGGACGGGCAACCGGGAAAGAGCCTTCAATTGATAGTCTCATCCGAGATGTGACCGCTCAGAACATTCCACTTCACTGTGTGCGCGTTATGTTGCTTGTAATTAATAGAGGCGAGCGCATGCAAACACTGCCATGGTAGAGCTGTTTCCCTACAATGTCGGATTGATGTGCATGGCTTCCCCCCAATACAGCTGTCCCACGAAGCGTGTCCGAGCGTTATGCCTGGGTGTTGCAATTCAGGTTTAGTTGTCAGATGAATACGGAATGCCACTTGTATCCATACCTTGTATATCAGCATCTTCTTGTCGACCGCATCCCGCTCAATGTAGTCTTTCTCGATGAGCCTCTCGATGGCCAATTTTATGCTGGAGGTCCGCGGGACGAAGCGTCTTGACAACAAGCTCGTGGTCTCGTTGATCAGATCCGAGTGACTGAGCTGCTTTCGACTCTTCATAGCTCGCACTATGGCAGCATCTATAACCTGACTTCTTTCAGCCTCTACTCGGCTGTCTGTCTGCTTCGCTTCTTCCACGTTCTCGACTCGATTGAGAATGGTAGCAATCTTTATACGGGCAGCAGTGTTCGTGAAACTGTGATTGAACGTGAACTGATCGGTATTCGATATAGTCTTGCCAGCGGGCTCTTTCAGCAATATCTTGTACTTCGCACAGGCCAGTGACTGCAGCGTTCTCTTGAGGTTCGCTTCCGAAAGGCCTGTATGAGCAGCGAGATGCTATACAACGAGATATGATCAGATCGAATAAAGGTAAGAAAAACGCGCGGACTCACTTCGTAATTGAGACTCTGGCCCTTATCTAGATCCTCGAAAGCGCTCAGAACGACAAAGCCATGCGTCGCAACGTTGATGTCCTTGGGTACCTTATCGAACCGAATCCGCACATCCACGGTGCCATGTTCCGCATGCCAACTGAGCCTCCTGCCGCTGTGCTTCTGATTGAAGTAGTTCTCGAAAGACTTTGTGATCTTTACCAACTCTGCTGGCAATTGACAAGGCTGAAGAGAATGCGATGGCCAGAAAGAGGCCGTGCAGACTTTGACAGAAAGCTCTGTCTTCGTGGGACGGGAGGCTCCGAGATTGTCGATGTATGTCTTGTAGCCCTTGTTCAGGTCTTCGCTGGCGGTGATATCCTTGAGCATGCCCTCCAGCTTGGAAACAAACGATGAACCGCACTCCAGCTTAAGTTTTTGCAGCATGCCACGTTCAGCATCGTCTGACACTGATGTCCCAGAGAGAAGGCGCTTGGCCAGGTGTCGTTTGTAGTAGTCTTCAAAGCGGTCTTTGTCGTGCAGATACCTAAACAGCATGACAGTCTTATCGAGAACTTCGTCTACCTCAGACTCATTTTTCTGTGATATGACAAGCAGGTGATTCGACTTTTGTCAGATAGTGTGGCAGGAGTGCTACATGAACCAGAACTCACGCCTTTGAGACCCTTTTTGAGGTTGTCGTCGAGATAGATGGAAATGTATTCCGGCGATTTGTGAACCTGATTGACGAAGGTGACGAAAGCATCGTTCACAGCATTCTGGAAGAGCTTATTCTTCTCGAATGCTTGCGCAAGGATGGCGTCCATTTTCGCCCGTAGCCTCAGGACCGTATTTACCCACTCCAGCGCATTTTGAGTCGCACGAAGAGCAGATCCCACGGCAGCTGTTGCACTAGGTGCGGAGGTCTTGGCAACACCTGTTGCGTCGACTTCGCGACCTTTGCCCTTGCGATCTTCCTTGCCCGGAGGTAGTGCAGCAATACCCGCATCTTGCTCCATGTCTGCAGCATCTGGCTCATCTGCGGATCGCGCCGCGGCTTTCGCCGGAGCGGCTTGAGCAGCTGCAAGATCGTCTACGATACGCTGACCTTGTGCGACTAGCCAAGTCTTGAGCCCTCGCATGAGAACTGCGTGACCGTCGCCAACCCGCGAGAAAAGGCGATATATTCGAGAGAGATCTGCATAACGGTCTTCCGCCAACAGCGTTGCGAGACCTGCATTAGGATGATCCACGATCGCTTGCAGATGGCGAGCAACAAGTTCATGGTCGAGTAGTGAAAACAGGAGTGGTTCGGTCGTCGGGTGCAGATATTGTTGGACGCGATCTTCTTCTTCGCGAAGGCGCCTCTCGACGCGCTCGACAAATTCCGGCGCCGAGAGACGTTCGATATTGACTTCCGTCCATATTGTGTAGTAGTCACGCGTGGACTCGACGAATTTTTCCTCCCACCAAGATTTGTAGATTGGCTCGCCCTCGCCTTGCCGGTCATCGTTGGACACCTCTCGTAATTCGCACATCATGTCGGTCATTGTGCGCAGTAGACCGCGATTGACAATTTCGCCATCTCTCTCAATCTTGATCATCGCCAATGTTACATCTGCCAAAGTCTGCTGTATCGCAATTGTGGGATGTCGCAATAGATGCACAAGGAACAAGTGTAGTCCGAGGGTGTAGACAGGGGCCTTCTTTTCAGGCTCGGTGTACGTCTTGTCCTAAAGGAACGGAAGAGACATTGGCTCTAATCAACATCGCGCATAAAGATCTTTTCGAAATAGAGTGACTTGCCAAATATTTCAGAATATCGCGAATCTTGCCCATTCCTACCTTGTGGTCTTGCCAGGTTGCTTTCATCGCATTGAGGAAGGTCTCGCCCTCCATAGCCTGCGCGACCCTGCCTTGACCAAGACCACCAGTGGAAGCAGAGCCGCCAGCGTTATCAATGCTTCGGGAAGATCTTGTTGCTATGGGAACAGCAGCGGGGTTTGCCGTACTGGTGGCGGCCGATGTGAGGAGCGAAGAAGTCGGGAAAGCAGGTTCTACCCGTTCTTTTGCTTCCGTTTGCAAATGGGACACGACGAGATCCGAAACGCCATCGTATACCTTCTTGTGCTTGCGGTGAAGACAGAGCTTTCGACACAACGTGGCGCGTCTGATCAGCCTCTGTCCGCGCATTTGGCACGCCCGAAGTTCGGAGCGTTCCACTATCGTATGGACAGCCGATGCTCACATTGTAGCCATACCTATAGCTGCAACATGCACAGAAAGTCAGACGACTGTATAGATGCAGCCTGGCCTGCTGAGCACAACGACGTACTGCTCTTCGAATGACAGCTTGGACACATTCTTGCGCTGAATTTGTTGAATTGCACTAGCCAATTTGTTGAATGTGTCCTCGAGAACTTCATCAGTCACACCATGCTGGTAATGGAGAGTCTATGTTAGCGTGCTTCTGCACGACCTTGAGCTCGAAGGGCAGATCAGATCTACACACCTTTGGCGGCGGCCGGACCTTCTTCGGCACACGCCGCGAAGGCGCCGGGGCAGCCATTGCTGGTGTCCAAGCCCTCTCACAGAGTGTGCTGTTGTCACGAAGCAGACATGCTTGTCAATCCGCACGTTGATGCTCGATCACGTACTTGCGTTCTGGCATCTGTCTCAGGAGCAACATTGCGCCGGCTTCAACGAATACGAATATGAGACCCTCCTACAATTCCATTTGTTCCTCGTATAGCTGTGCCGCTCCGTCGGCTATGACTTTTTGTGCACGATTAGTATCTTTCATTATTTGCCACCATCTCGCGACGCGTGCACAAGGGCCGGACGGCAAAAACAGTGAGTCGCTGCATTGGCCTCGAATACAATTCGCAACAACAGTCCCTATCGCGACGAGTGGGTGCACAGCGCTTGCTACAACTTTGAACGGGCGGGCTGAGTGTACAGTCTCCGGACACCCGACACCAGCTTCTCGTCGGCGTCAATACCACTCCCACCGGCTGTCTGACCATCCCCAAGCAGGAGCACCGTGACAGTGATGTCGTCCCGATATCTACGGGAATAAGGAGCTGGAATGGACAAAAGTGCAGACACATGCTCCCTTTGCGCACCACCCAGAGCGTTTCTGTAAAGGACGACATCAGCCGCGAACGCAAATGCAGCGCATACGAGGGACACACCTGACGAGGTGAGTGCCTAGATTTTCATCTTCGAAAGTGAAGCGTTTGCCGCTGTCTTTCTCCTCCCTAGGCTTGTGTGGACTCGCAAGAATACCTTGACCAGGGGTTGGCGGACCTGATAACTGATCCATCACCTCACCGCGCATTTTGTCACCCTTGAAGCCGTCCAGATGGCCAGCTACCAGCGCAACAACCTCTTCCGATGAGAGACAGTCGTAAAGACCATCCGTTGCCATCACAATGAAGCGGCGTCCGCACCCCGAGGTGGATTTCTCACCGCTGGAAGCGGCCTTTGACAGCGGAGTGGATGTTGCCGATGGGCTATTTGATGGTGCCAGCTCAGCTGGGCTGGGCGGCGATTGGACTGTCTCCGCTAGACGGAATGTGGTAATCTCAGGTTCGGCAGTAACATATGGCGGAGTCTTGTAATTGCGCGGAGCTCCGACGCGTGCATTTGTCGGCTTGAATGCACTTATGAGTTTTTCCTGTACGCCGAGCGGGCTGCGAAAGAATTTCGGTCAGCAACAAGGCTTCACTCGCAGATATAAAGGACTGACAACTTGTATCTACCATCTCCAAATGAGCGGGTCGGTTCTAGTCCTCCAAGCACACGCCCCCGCATGATTACAGTTTCCTCCTCGTTTTTTGGATGCTCCCGCTTCATTCTCTCCACTTCCTTTGCACTCCTGCCCGTTTGATCGTCACTTAGAACTTCAGCTCTCCATTTGCTCGTATCGGCGTCAAATGTTCCCATGACCGCTCGAGAGTCACCACTGAGTGCGACATACAAGGCCGAGCTTGAAGTGTCCAGCAGCAGCGAAAGAGAACAAGATCCGCTGAGTGCCGGCTGCAGCAAAGCAAGGCCTTGTTGGCGCTGGGCGTCTGTCAACTGCAAAGGCGAGGAAGAAGATGACGCTTCAAGCGACTTCAAATAATCCATGGGCGGGTTGATGATATCTCGGTCCGCCAATTTGTAGGCATTTCGCATTGCTTCAGGAACGATGTGCAAGTGATCGTCCAGTTTTATCGAGACCCAAGGGTTAGCGGTCTCTGATGAACCATTGTGGGACGTTTTCGTCTGTTTGCCTTGTAAAGAGGTCGCTTTTGGGGTACCCATGTGCCACAGCCAATTCCACCAGCTGTCGCCTGAGACTGTAAGACTCCGGTAGTTGCCTCGCAAAACCTCGAAGAGCTCCCTCGCAATGTACTTTTCGAGTTTGTCGCTCATATATCTACTCGTCCAGAAGCCAGAGTGCCCGTCAAAGACACTGGCGAGTATGTAGTCTGTGCCTGCATGTTCAAGGATCGTAAAGGACTGTGCATCTTCACACGTTGGATTGGACGCTACAGAATTGGTGTCGTATCTGTACAATGGATTGCCAGGTCGTGTCACAGAGTATGACTTTTCGTTCGCTCGTAGGATTTCATTGACTTTGTTCGGCGTGAACATTTGGATTGTTCGCCATTCGAGTCCCGCCTGTGTCTGGACCGGCAAGGTAAAAGACTTCGAGGAGGGCGACAAGTTGGATAGTGATGCAGGAGAAGAGTCACGACTGTGATTGCGGAGGTTGTAGAAGAGAAGTGCAGAGAGTCCGAGGCTGCCTGCAAGTATGAGGGCGAGATCGGTGTTACGTCTGCGTGCAGCTGATGCTGGTGCCTTGCCTGACGTAGATGGATGAGGAGAAGCAGCTGGGCCAGAAGTGGAGCCTGTGCCGTTCGATGTGCTGGTACCAGTGCTGGACACGTTGCTGCTGCTGCCGCCGCCGTGTGCTGGAGTTTTGCCGCTGCCTGCACTGCTCGCAGCTTGCACAATTGGTCCTTGTCCTGTAGCCCTTGCTGCCGAGAAGGATGCCAGACCTCGTCGCGGCTTGACAGACACACGAGCGTGACGGAATAGGACAGTTGACCTGCCCAGTGGCCCCGTTGTCCGCGACCCCACGCCCATCACGCTTTAAAGAGCGGAAGTCGCGTGAAAGGCAAGGTGAGCGAGAGATTCGCATACATCGCGAGTCATTCGGCCATGCCTTTGTCAGATCTCAAACCAATGCGCCCTCTGCATTTGAAGCATTGCGAGTACATCAAATTCCCAAGCAATCTCTCGCTGCTTCTAGCGTATTATTAGGCGTCTACAGTCCACTATGTCATCCAGCTTGATCACCTTCACGCCCGCCACTGCATCATCATCCGCAAGCTCAAGGTCTTCCCCAAAGTATCTAGGCAGGCGTGGTCCATCATCCTCTTCTACGTCAGCTTCCTCTGGAGCCTCTTTGAATATGGCTTTGCAAGAAGGGTGGAGCTTTAGCCGTATCATGGAGCTGTGTGGCGAAGATTCCAAATTGACTACTTTGCCGTAATACAGCGAAACCGAGGGCATATAAGACGAGGGCGAAAGTTCCAGGACCTGCATTATACGTCATTCACATGGAGCAAATATGAATCTGAACATCTTGCGCTAGCTCACCTTCACTGCGACATTCTCGCCGTCACCAGGAGCTGCGATAGGTTTGCTCCGCTCAAACATGCCTTCTTCCAGCTCTTGTAGACCTGGCCAGCCTAGCCAGTCGGTACCCTCGGAGTTACGAGGGTTCGAAGTCTTGGACGTACGAGATCCCTTAGGGAGACCTTGCCAAGACTCCGCTGTAGCCGAGGCTGCCAGGCTGGAAGGATCTCTAGCCACAGCGGCCGAAGCGTTAGACTCTGATTCCCCATAGTATCCACTGTATGCATCAAAGTACGCATTTGCTGAGGCATTCGGTCTCGATGCATTTGTATATGGGACTTGAGGTGGCGCGATAAAGTTGGCGGTCGGAGCACCTGGCACGAAATCAGCTGCCTCCACGTCTACCGATGTTACGAAGACATTTGAAGGAAGGTCGGATCTCGTTGAAGGAGGTGGTGGCGGCGGTCTCCGAACACCATTTGCCTGAGTGTGCACAGCCCGATGAGCATTCTGTACTGCTACTTTGTGCCCGATGCGCCCGTCTGTGACACCTGACAGATCGGATGTTGGCGCGCTCACGCTTGAAGGGTCAAGTGTTGTCGACGTTGCAGTATTCTCGTCAAAGGTTGTCTTCTTGTTTGTCTGCCGGCGTCCGCTAAGCAGATCCCGCCGAATTGACTTGGCCTTCTTGCTATTGCCCGCCGACAGTGACAACATGCGCATGTCCTCTTTCGAGACATTCGGATGTGTTTTGCCCTTGCTCGTCTCCGGTAGCAGCACAGAGCTCGCATTATCACCCTCACGCTCGTTCCCGCCAGCTGCGTGACTTTGCAATGAACCGGGAGCCAGCATGTAGCTCGGACCTTCTCCGGGTGGAATATGCAGCTCGTCGGCAGCCAGTACAGTTTTTGGTAGGCGTGCTTGAGGGCGCAGACTGGGCACAATTGCTTTCTCAGGGTGGATTGGGGCAGGTCTTTCCTTCCCAAGACCCTGCGGCCCAGCTATCGCAGCAGCAGCCTGCTTGAGAAGTCGTTGCCTTTGACGTTTACGAGCGTTGCGAGCTTTTGTTGACGTTTTGCCTTGCCCAGGAGGAACTTCAGTCGTAATCCCTTGACTGACATTCTGCCGGATGCCTTGCTGCTCCGGCTGGCCATCGGAACCGGAAGAAGATGAGGTGGAGGACGAAGATGAGGAGGACGAGGAGGAAGAGGAGCTCGAAGATTCGCTAGAAGTATCGCTCTCACCGTCGTCGGAGGATGACGATGACGATGACGATGACGACGCTGATAAGGATGATGATGTTGAAGCTTCTGCCGCTGCCGCCGGTAATGCGGAAGCTGTCGCCTCTTGCCGTGCCTTAGCTTTTGGTAGGGTGGCCGTCAAGGAGCTTTGAATGCCGTTTTGCTGAAAATTGGCTGGCTTGGGGTTCTTTGTGGGCACCGTCCTGGTGTTCAAGGACTGCGAGCGGCTTGGTTCGTTGCCAAGCGCTTGTGCACTCGAAGGCTGCTCAACGGGCGTTGCATGATCTGCAGAATGCGCTCCGTGTGAATACTCAGTATGAGATGTTTGATGGCTTCGTTTGACTCGCTTTGCCTTGTGCTGAGTGGATTGATCCGAGGTTGGCCTCTTTCTCCGACGTATCCTGTCGTAAATTGGAGTGTTTAGCACTTCTACCTGACTCACCCAAGTCAAAGCTCATGAAGGCTACACGTACTCTATCACGTCTTTGGCCTGTGAGAGTGGCAAGTAACCATGCTCAGCATGCGATATTACTGACGATACATAGTCGGTACGCCACCTACTGGGTCGAGAGTGTCGGCCGGGAGACTGTCTACGAGTCGAAAGCCTGTTAACGGCATATCAGCAGGAGTTTCAGATACAAGCTTCAACAAAAGGAGTAGCCACCGTCGACGCAAAGCTCCAGTGAAGTCGCAGACCCTAAATTAAGCTGCTTCGCGAAGAATTCCAGGCAGTCCGCTGCAGTCGTCTGCAATTCGGTGTCCAGCAGCAGCCATGTCCGCTCCTCGTCCCCACTAGCCGTGATGCCCGCGTGGACGACGACCTTGATGCGGTTCTTCATGCTACCTTGCTATCTTGCTTGACACTTTGTTGATCTAGGTCGAAGCACGAGTCGCAGTGTGCCACCAAGAGCTTTGGCGGTCGCTTTCTTTACGGCCAATTCGCTCCTCCTGGCAAACGTGTACCACGAGCAAGCATGGAGGGAATTGAAGAGCTCCAGAGCCCGGTCGGTGCACGGACGAGTCAAGCAAGCGACGAGTGCCACTACACAATCTTCTTTCCACGCTCGCTCGCAGAGACGATCGAGCTGCAGCAAGCTCTGGCTGCCAACATACTGGATTTTGTGCAAGACCTATGCGACGACCCCAATGTAGGAGGGCAGTACATCTGGCAAAGAGAGAGCTTCGAGCTCCGACCGGCGCGAGAGACTCAGACCAAGGCTGCCCTCAATTATGCATGTCTCGAGGGCGCCACCTGCGTCGGCGAGTCCGTCGAAGACGAGTGGTGGATTGTCTGGCTCCTCCGTGCGATAGGACAGAAGTGGACAGACGCCGTCATTCAAGTTCACGATAACGATGGCCAATTTTTGCTTATCGAAGCTGCAGATCATCTGCCTAATTGGCTTAACCCTGATAATGCAGGGAATAGAGTAGGTGGCAAAAAATTGCTGCAGCACACGCATGCACCATGCTGAGCTCTACACCATAGCTTTGGCTAGCAGGCGGTCGCGCATACCTTTTACCTTTGGGATATGCCGGGGAGACATCAAATGACCATGACGGACCTTTGCGTCTGGAGTCGGCGCTCTCCGTTATGTTCAACGAGTCCCAGCGCAATGCGCTCGCAGCAAGTCAAAATATCACCGAAGCTATCTTTGCGAAAGCAGATGCCAGAGCACAGTCGCTCAAAACGGACAACTTCCATCGGACAATAGCATATCTGCCAGACGAGATCATCCAGCTGCTCGAACGGGACCAGGCTCTCATCACGAGAGCGGTGACCACTTTCTATGAGCGTGACGCTATGCAACTCAAGGTGAGTTGAAGACTCACATCGCGCAAGCTGCCGCTTACAAATGCTGCACTTCACAGGCCTGTCAATACATGAGAAGATTCAACCCAAAACCTGCTCACTATGCGAGCGTTCGCATGACTCGCTCCCTATATGCACAATTGGCTTCACAGCGCTTCTACGCGCCCAAACCGTTTGAAAGAGCCGGCTGGCTTGAAGTGACCTCTGACGACGACAGCTCCTCCCCGCAAAGTATCGAATCTCGAAGAAGGGACATTGGTTTGAAGATTGCTTGCGGGTTCGAGATGCTCTATCAAGATGCAGCAACAGCTACTTCTGGCTCAGCATCTCGCGTACACATTGACAGAGCTGGCAAGGAGAAAACTGGATCTGCTGAAAGTGTTCCTGGTTCGCACCTGGCCCGAAACTCTGGATATCTCAAGTACTTTGTCGCTTTGACGAATCGAGGGTACTTCCGGGGGGAAAGTACAGGCTCGTCTTTGTACAACGAGCTGGAAGCGAGGGCTATGGACTATTGGCTGCGCATGCAAGAGAAGGGAAACGAGGAGGGTAAGAACATAGCTCGACGCCTCGACGACTTATCGAAGAATGCTGCTTCTGCGCCTCTGCCATCGACACCGTTGCAAGAAGACGATGATTCGTGGCTATATCTCGACGAAGCTGCCCTGAACGCGATGCTCCACGGTCGACCTGATGCCGCACAGCCTTCGACAGAGGGGGAGCAGCAGGATGCTAATGAGAACTTTGCGCGATCTCAGGCAGAAAAGCTATCTGATATGGCCGGCAAGTTTTCCTCGTTCTTGGAAGGCCAAGGTGGACTCGAGGGTGCTATGTTCGAGGACGAAAGCTTTTCCGACGACGATGGAAGCGATAGCGGGGACAATGAAGAGTCTGATGCCGAGATGGTAGCCGGTCCGAGCGGCCAGTCCCAAGATGCGAAACAACGCAGATTGGCAACATTGGTCCCAGGCCTCACCGACAGCGAGTGGGGTTCAGCAGCAGCAAACGAGGCTAGTATAGCCAGAAAACGCAAGGAAGACGAAGCTTCAGCGCATGCACAGCCTGCTGCTTTAGAAGATTCAGCCCTGGACACAGCTTTGGACGGAAGCCGACCAAGCAAGCTCGATATGCGTTCCGCCAGCCTGCGCGAAGCCGACAAATATGACGGAGCTTCTTCGGACGAAGAAGAAGGGTTAGATGATTTGTATGGAACCTTGGATGCCTCAGACAGACCACGAGCTCTGCAAACGAGCACATTGGATGAGCTGCCGGAAGAGGAAGAAGCTGAACTAGAATTTGGTGAAGGAGAGCAACAAGAGTTTCTTAAATTCGCCCGAGAAGCATTGGGCTTGTCCGAGGAACAGTACGAAGACATATTGAACAGCAGGAAGAAACGAGGAGCGTACGTGCCTACACAAAGTCGCGCCCAAGACGAACCCCAAGATCTGCCACACAAGCCTACACGTGATGCAACAAGGCAAGACAATGCTTCCAGCTCTGCAATTAGACCGCAGTCCAGAGCTTCAAGCTTATCGCAAAACACTTCCAAGTCAGTAGCACCAGAACAAGGCAAGGCAGACTTCTCGAGGCATACCGGCGCTCGTAATCCTAGGCTGGACACTTTCGACTCTCTTATGGCAGCGATGGATCGGGAATTGGCAAACGCAAAACGTCCAGCAGGCTCCGGTGCTGCGCCTCACACCACAGCTAACCTTCCAGATGGCGATGCTGAGGCAATGGACGACGATGACACGAGCATGGCAGACCTAGACGCCGAAGTGGCTCGCGCACTCGACCGTGGAGAAGAAGATTCGAGCCCCGCCGACTATACCCTCATTAAAAACTTCCTTGAAAGTTTCAAGAGCCAACACGGCTTAGCTGGTCCAGTCAGCAACCTTTTCGGCCGATTGGATCAAGACTTTGTCATGCCACGAGACGCGCAGTAGATGCGGGGAGCGTTGTGTTCAAATGGATCATGGTTGCACTTGGCGTAAGACAACGTGAATCCGACTCCTTCCCCAATATGTTACACGAAGCGTTCTCCCGACAAGAAGGCAAATCATTCTAACAAATAAAGCTACATGAGCGTCCTCTGAAGTATAGCCGAACGCTGGCGTCTTATGGGTTTGGACGGGAGGAAGCTGGCGACGCAATCAGGTCTTTGGCTAAAGAAAAGGTTTTTGGAATGCTATTCGCAGTGGAGGTCCTCGGCGATTGGACTGCTTGTGCTCTCGTGCGAGTACTCGCCTGTCCATAACGAACCTGGGGATCATCGCTGGAGTCGGAATGGGTGTCTGTGTCGCTGTCAGATGCAGTGACAGCAGATTTCGCTTGTTCCGATATGATGTCCCAGTCCGAGGAGGCATCGCTCGTAGAGACGCCGTCCGTGGCTGCCCGTGCACGAGACTTGAAACCCCTCCTTTGAGCCAAAGATTTGGCATATTCGAAATCCCGATATATCGCTTGTATCGCGTTTGCGACCCCATTTTCCTGGTTTGCCTCCGCTTTCAGCCGGGCAGGCAATGTAAAAATGCAAAACAGGCTCACTTGTCGTATGAGCTCTCCCACTCGAGCCGCGCTACGTAAGAGAAGCTCGTTGTGGGTGCAAAGCACGAGGGCCTCTGCGAGAGATGTTGATGTCATCTTTCGCAAGGCCACGCCAACTCGCAAGGTTTCCACTCGTTCAGCCCAAAAGGCTTGATCGCCAAAAAAAGGCTTGATGATGGTTGGCTTGCCAGCTCGTAGAGATGCGCCAGTCGTGCCTGCTCCTCTGTTCCAATACAAGCTCAATTGATGCACTATCTGCTCATGACTTTCACTCACCCGTGGTGGCAGACAGCATCGACCCGCGGGAAGAGCCAATCGTGGGGAATGCTGGCAATATTGAAGACATTGGCAGACACAGGCGCAACATCGTTGTCGTCTTTTGGCTTGTCGTCCGCTGACTTTGCCTCGCGGCTTGGGGCGCCGCCGATGCGGTCAGACCATCCCTTCGACACAATAGCACACACTCCTGCCTGATCTATCGCCTCCATGATCATGCGAGTCAGCGCGGCAGGATCTGAGACCACGATAGACCCGAAGCCGATGTATACGAGCTTCTTGCTGGCCTTTTGAGCTGCTTCGATGAAGTCCAACAGTGCGGGCGGTGGTGTCCACAATTGTTGGGAGACATCTGCATTGTCTAAGTGCCAGTACCCTGTGACGTGCACATACTCCATCCAGTCCAGAGGCGGTGGCACTGAATATTGATTCAGCTTCTTCGCTTACGCAACACCCTTCAGCTGACGCACCTATTGTGGGGCTGAAGTTATACAGGAAGGGCACTTTATGAAGTTGCAGCTTCTCTGCGGAAGTCGCTGGCAGTCCGAGCACGTCTTTCCTCCAGCGATTGACCTGAGCCGAGATCTGCGAAGTACAATCGTAAGCATTGCCAATGTGTCGGTTATCGTAAATACTTACAGCGAGCCAGAATACCTGGTCAAACTGTTTACAAATGTCAGCTTATCCTGCCAAAGCTTGAAGAGAGTTCGTTACCTACTATAGTGTACGACTGAGGGCGGCCAAAGTCAGCCTGTTGCTCATACACGAGATAACTTGTGCTCACCATGTAATTGTAGCCGCCACCCATTTTCGTCTCCGGCACGGCAAATGCATGCGGATAGGCGCGCGTCCGGGTCCATGCTGCAGCAAACAGCTTTCAGCCATGGTCTCCCCCTAAAGTCGAGACCTCGATGAAATTTACGCATCGTAAATGCCCGAAAGAAAGGTATTTGCAGAGCTTCTGCTATGTGAATGCCGGCCATAGTGCTTGGACTTTCTATGAGCAGCTCAGTGCCCTCGCAAGCTTCCCATGCTGACCGCAACAGGTCGTCCAGCCAGCCCCGAAATTTGGCTACACCCTCTCTCAGGAAGGAGACCGTAAACATGCCATTCTCAACGCATATCCTGAAAGCTAATGTGTCAGGTGTTATAGCCATGCCCGGAAAACTGCCTCTACTCACCGCATTAGTTCTGCAGGGTCTCCGCCGACCGGTCGGAATTGAATACCATACGACTCAATCCAATTACGGTATTCGGGATGGGAGGCGATTCGACAAGTGTGTCCTTCCTTGATCAGCCCGCGGCAAAGAGCGATATACGGCTGCACATCACCCCGAGAGCCAACGGTGAGACATGTGACTATAGCAGATACTTTTAGCGACTTGTAGGGCGCACCGGGGGTGGATGGCCTACTGTGTAATGGTTTGGGAGGCTCAAAGGTGATGAAGGAGGATGTTGCCGAGCTGAACATTATCGCCGAGACGTCCCTAGGCGATGACTGGATGTCTGACATCGTGTGCAGGGCCTTTAGATCGGCTAGCTCGTCCTGAGCAGGTATCGCATCTTGAGTGCTCGATCCAGAATGCGGGAAGACTGTTCTCCGACTCTGCAGTTGCTGCTCTATGACGTTCATCAAATGGTCGCGCTTGTTTGCCGAACTGATCTCAAAGAATAGCTCTTCGTGGCCACGGACAATTAATGCCAACCCGGTATAGTTAAAACGAAGCGGTTTGGTCCTCTGTACCGCAAAGATCTCTTCCAATGGCAGAAGCATCTGCGGCAAAGGATCAGCATTGCTGGAAATGGTTGACAGATGAAATTCAGTACCTTCGTATTGGTCAAGATAGATTGTGAGCTGAAGCAGATGTGACCGGTGGTCACATACAATGTTCCAAAGACAGGAACTGTTCTTGTGATGTAGCATCTTTGCTCTAGGTAGTGGTAAACAGAGGCATGTCAACATGTGGCTCGTTTCGATTGTCTCAACACGTACGAAAGACCAACTGCTCGCTTCCCGCCAATCCAAATTCAGATGCCAGAAAGCTTTCATCTGATTGAATCGCGTGTCCAGGGTCTTGGCTTGCTTCGTCGTCGGAGTCAAGGATATCTGTATCTGGTCTTGCCTTTGCATCTTCCTCTCTAGACTGTCGTTGGAGAAAGGGCAGTCGGCCAGGGAACGGAACCATGCCTGGGAGCGCTAGTATTTTACGTGGTTGATGGCGAACCCAAGTAGTCCAAGCCATGCCGGCGGAGTCGATTCTCCGTTCTGGGCATGTGCTTAACCTCTCCTCGGGAGGATACGTGTGACCGATGAGCGAAGCAGAGGGACTAGCCTGGTCCGGCGCTGTCAGGTCCAAGTCGTCTATTTGAGACGATGCGGAGCGCGATGAAGGGCGGCTGACGGACGCTGGGACGAAGGACCCCGAGCTGAGCGGAGGGCTTCCCAACATAACTTCTGTAGGAGGGGCGTCGAATTGACTGACCGCTTGTATGTCGCTGACTACACTTGACATGTGTTGGAGGAGAGTGTCCACGACAGAACGTGCATCTCCTGGAAATGAGAAGTAGTAGTCATCCGGCACATCATGTGGCTCCATGGTCTCCACTCTCATGATAGCCTTTGCGAACTCCAAATGCTCGGTAGACTCGACTTTCACCACCTGCAACAAAGGGATACTAATCTGCAAAGTAAGAGCCTTTCAGCAACCCCGAGGCTTGGTCTGCATATGAAAGAGAGAATCTAGCTACCTTGACGGTGTCTTTGGCATTGCGACTCCGGAATGCTACTTTGCGCAACGCTTTGATCCACTCTTGACGACTTCTGGCAGACTCAGCCGCAAAGCGATAGACTTTGGTTGGTGTTGTGATCTTGAATCGTAAATCGTGGTTCGCTGAGGCCTCTATGTGAGTGACATAATGAAGGGAAATGTGATCCACTGGAAAGTATGGGTCCTTCGCTGAGCTGTACCAGCTGAGATTGTCGCCCTTCAAGGTGAACCAGTACTTCGTTTGCATGATGGATTTGGAATAGCGACGGAATAACGACCCTGATCGAATAGTGTGTCCCTTCTTATCGTCGATGTGGGCGTAGAAGCACAGATGTCCTGCCGTAATGTATAAAAAGCCTTGCAGCAGCACAGCGCGATATAGCCAGCTCGGGTATTCTGCGATGACCTTCTCTGCAGAAGGGAGCTCGAAGATGTCTTGCAACTTCTGAGCGAGAACGAGCCGTCTCGTGTCTTCATCAAGGAGGTTGTCGGGAACTTCAGCTACGGCTTCTACTGGTTGACCTTTCTGAGAAGGAGGCCGCGCTGCACCGTCCAGATCGACCACCCCCATAGGGCTCTCGGCAGGCTCTTGCCCTTGTTCTGCTGGATGTGACGCTTGAGACTTATTTGATGGCATAGAAGAGGGATCTGCCGTGATTGAACCATGTCTGACTTCGCCAGTACTCGCAGGGTTCGTGACTTCGCCAAGGACACCGGATCCCTCGATAACGGAAGGCAGCATTGCCGGCTTGCGTGGATTCCGCTTTCTGACCAGACGACTGTGGATGGCGTCGATGGATGAAGACATGGATCGCCGACTCTTCTTGGCGGAGAAGGCTTTTGCAAAGCATTGTCGCGTACGTTGCGTTGGTCGAGAGAAGAATGATGAGGGAGTCAGTCGTGTCTGACAGCGTTTGCCGGCAAGGTGCGCGAGTGACTGCATGCTACGCGAGTGACTGCACGCTACGCTCACCTCCGTACGGACCTCCGACAGTTGCGCGCATTCTTCCGTATATGTGCTGGTCATCACTGTCCGAGCTCTCTCCATTGGAAGTGCCTTGTTGCGAGGCGGACCTGGGACTAGGCGGCTTGACGCCGAGCTCTGTGCCGAAGACCGGGGAGGCTGTCTGCGACACTACCTCCGATGGTATACCAGCCATAAGAGCATCTTCGGCCTCTTCTTGAGCTGTCTCCAGACCTATGGCGTTGATCATCCTGCGTGCCAGAGTACATGAACGCGAAGTGGCCAACGCAAGCACCGCACGTGACACCGTCACAGAGGGACGAGAACGTCATGAAAGCGGATGATAGCAAGACAGTGAGTCAGCATGCGCTTCCGCATACTGTATAGAGTACCACATCGTTTGGTGGACGCACTGCATGAGACTATGCGAGCCCATGCCGACGAGCCCAGCCTTTGATGAATAGCCCATCCATGAGCCGGCCATGAACGAGGGAGCGCCTCTCAAACTTGTGGAACTACCTCTAAGGCGGTACGACGGTGATTGAGGAGGGGGATACTGGGAGTCTGAAGTGAATTCCGCCTGCGATGGCGCACGCGTCGAGCCCTCGTGCTTGTCGCTCGCCTGCTGATCGAGCTCGGCAGCGACATTGTGTTGAGACATGGATGTGACGGCGTGATCCTGATGTCCAGGTGCTGCACTCTTAGCGGCAACTGGGCTTGTTGGCCGGCTGATGAAGGGCGAAGCTCCTCCAGCGAGTCGCTGTCCCTCTGGACTGACAGCTGTGCGTGAACGGCCTCGGGGCCGCCCAGGCCGTTCTTCGCGCGTCTTCATCACATGGGATTGACGTGCTTAACGAGTGCTTTGAAGAAGCGAGTATATGCGAAACATAGGCACGCCAACAGACTTGACCGCTGACGGTCTGCCCGGACGACACAAAGGCAAGGCGCGCACACAGAGGCATCCACGGCCTGGATCAAGCCAAGGGCCAAGCGGGGACCGAGAGCAAGCTGTAGCGGCATCATAGATACAGTATTAGCCTGCACTTGGCAGTGGAAGTCCTAGGCTCAATATCCTATGCTACATTGAAGCGCGCAATGGCCAGGACTGCGATTTGCCACATTACTCGTCGTTATCGTCAGGTCTTGTGCTGATCCGCCTGACCTGTATGTAGCCACAGCAAACATCAGCATACATAAATATGCCGCGGTCCTCACATAACATACCATGTCCTTCAGCGCTTCAGGGAAATTAGCATACTCGGCACCTCGGACAACTAGCGCATAAGAAGCTGGAGAAGATAGCTCAGCTTATCATGTTCGTGAGAATGCTGTAATCCAGCTCACTATCTTCTAACTTCCGTAAGCTAGTTCTTGCGACCCTAGTCTTATCCATCATCGACTGAAAGGCGATTCAGGTCAGTCTTGCGCGCCAGCATCATGTTTATCTGACCTTCTTACTCTAATCTTCGGTGACAAAGGATCCAAACCTTGGAGGAACAAGTTCAACGCAATTTAGCTTAGCTGTGAATCCACTTAGAAGAGGCTTGACATACCGGCTATGCACATGCGGACGAACTCTGCCATCTCTCGCGACTGGGCTGCCAGATCGTGAGGATCGCCAGTCTTTCCGACGCTGTTGATGCCATACCTATCGCGAACAGCACAACTCTCAGCTGGGGTTGACGACCACGTCAAGGAGCATTCAATTGACCTCATCACCTCGCCTGTCAGATCTGCGATGCCTAGCAGGAAATCTTCGGTCGTAACTGGAAGAGGCATCTGCTCGCGTACTTGCTCGACCGTCATAAGCGCATAAGACGATGAAAGAAAGTACATGAAGGTGGCTGCTTCGATCTGCGATTCAGTAGTAACATCATAAGCCTTCCTGCAGGGCCTAGCATATTCCAGCTAAGATGGCCACCCACGTATTCTTGGATGCCAGGGGAGACTGAGCGATGATATCTGAAGACGAGATTGGCCAAGATGTCAGAGCTGGGAAGCTTTCTGACTGGAATATAACGACCCGCCTCCAGTATCTCTCGCCGCCTAGATCATCTTCCAGACTTTTGAACAGTGCCTCCAACTCGGCTAGCTTTGGTTTGGCTTCGGCGAGGACAGCGGCAGGCTTGCGCTGCGTTACCCGATGAAGGTGGAATATCAACTTCTTGCTCAAGGCGGTAATGTCGCGGGAAGCCTTGACGATGCGCTCGCGCCGTTCGTAGTGCTCGTCCAGCTCTGACGAGTAGACTTGGAAGGCCAGTACGATCTCGGACGGAGTATCCGCCATGGTCTGCTCGCTTTGCCTGCTGAAGCCGTTAGCATTGCGATGCACAGCTCAAGCTCCACTACAACCTACTCTGAGCTGACCATGCTGGCTTGTTGGTCTCTCTGACAGGATCATGACAGCTCGAGCAGCCGCGTGAACTGCGAAGCTGATCGAGGCATGTGGCACAACGCGTAGAGACTGTGCATTGCAAGCGTTACATGGGTCTGACCGCAGATTCTTCTAGTAGACAGACGTCTTCAATCATCCTGCGGAATGTGATGGACACCCGCATTCCCCTTACAGTACTTTGCAGCTCTCCTCCACCGTCTCGCCAGGTGTCGGTCTTCCGGTACGCGATGCCATGCTTGTAGGCATAACGTGCTTCGCGTAGCAGGACATACACGTCTCCAGGGCAGATCCTCATCGCAAAGGCATCCTTGGTACCGTCGACGGACAAGAAGTCCATGACTGTCGGGCTCCCTAACGAGACGCCTACGATGGGGTGTGCGTATCGATGTGGGAGATCCACCTGCCGGACAGTACGCAAGCTGCTTTAGTGTGCTGCACCGAACAAGCCGCGAGAAAGCCGCACTAACATGCGGCGTGATGCCCTGGCCAGGCTCGTACAGATTCAGTATGGTCTGAAGAGGCCGGGTTTCGTCAAATACAATGGCATAGTCCTCGGCAGGTAGGCAAGGCCTGAGCAGCGCAGGAAGAGCGGAGACCAGATCCCGTAAGTATGGCGGGCAGTTTGCTACATCTGTTCCTGCTTGACTATTCCGAGGAAACAGCATTGCTTGCGGATGAGTAGTCGTGACGGCTTGTTCGGCTTGTAAAGTGCTTAGCATCGATTGCTGCATCTCTCGAGAGAGGAGGCTCCTGAATACGTAAAGGCCATCTATGACGCATGCTATCGTCTCATCGGCAATCACGTCTTGCGAGCATGCTCTATCGCTGTCGGCTTCATCGACGCATTTGAGACCGCCTGAATTCGTTCCCTCATCTTCGCTGTCATCGTTGGAGCCAAAGAGACTGTCTCCAACCATGGACGTGGGACTCGCAATGCATGTCAGCGGCTGCCCTGCATCACGAGAGTTCGCAACAATTTGAGAAGGGTCAAGGGGCGGCGAAGCCGGACTGGGTCGCTCCAGCTTGGTGGCGACAAACAGCTTCCGTGATGCATATGCTTTGTTTTGTCCAAATGCCCAATTGATTCTACTCCACGACATATAGACTACAAAGGATTGAGACCGACCAACTTGCGCAACTTCTCCATCGTGATCAACGAAATGACAGTCTGCGGCCACAAGCGGATCCAACACCCAAAGAAGCCCTTGTACAGCGCGAAGGGGCCTTCGCGACTCAAAAGTAACGCAGTCGCGTGTATTGCGTTCTTGTACTGCTTTGTACTGTCATTCATCATTCGAACTTTGATTACGTCGACTAGTACAATCAGACGTGAACGAGACCATCAGCACAGCTCCCGGGCTTGTATGAAAAGCGTTTGTGAAGCCCACCTGGGGCTGATGTCACACTGCAGACGAATCCAGCTATCCCAGAGCATACGAGATGGGTCCTAAATCCTTCAGGGAATTGCTTCGGCATCTCACGCTTGAAGAATTGCTTGGTGCCGTCATAGCTTCCCAGCTGTGAAGATGTAAGAATACCGGCTCTATTGCAAACAGTTCAATAAGCTGCGTAATTCTGCCTTTACGCTCGGAGGCCTCGACACACCGAAAGACGGTAGGCACGACGCCTCGCCAGTATCCTGCTATCCCTTGACGTTGATATATATCCAGTGCGTGTTGCCGCAAGGTCATTGTGTTGCCCGCTGCTTGTAACCGCACTTTTATCTGTCAAGAGGCACATTCGTCAAATACGTCTCACCGCCGTACCCAGCGTAGTAGGCTCACGAGATCTGCAGGGTTAGCAACGGCTGCGCCGAGACATCCGGATCCCTGTGACAATGGCTATCAGCAAGCAATTTTCGGAAGTAGAACTGTTCCATGTGGAAAACATACCAGACCAGCCAGTAGCTTGACGGTCATGCTATGGGAGTCTATCCGCGGATTGACACTCGTTATAGTTGTTTTGAAGAGATCGTACATGCCCATGCGTATGCTAGAGCTGCAGCAGAAGGATTGTCAACATTGATTGCCGACGAAAGGCTTGGTCCTGTCTCGAGATCAGGCTCACTATGACATTTCACGAGCCATTGAAGCCTTTTCATAATGCTCAGTCAGCTGCATATCAGTGGGACAAGCTGGCAGCCTGCGCGTACGGATATACCCTTGTATATACTAAGGAAGCCTTCTTCTCGCACCATGCGCGCCAGTGTAGCAGGAAAGCTAGGTGACAACCGTTCTTGCGCTTGTTTGATGTACAGCTGCTGTCGGACCTGGCAACATGTGGCAGCTAAACGCATCAGCCGTGTACAATATGATATCTGCCAAGCTACGTGCTTGCGGGGTTGCGGTGCCCACCTTGGTCAAATCCGCGGGGTTCGTGACGCATGATCCAACGGCATTGGCGACACCTGGCAGCATTGATGACGTGATCAGTCTCTGCACCACATGCTGGCTTGCATCCTGCAGCTATGCTTCGCCTGCTACAGCTCTCTCGCTTACCGGCGCACAACATCTTCAAGGCGAGCTCGTGTGCCGGATGCCGAGCATCGTCCATATCAAGACCAACGGCGGTCATCTTGCTGTGTGACTACTCCGCTCGACCATGCAGAGAGGGTAGTCGCGTTCAGGGACAACTTCGCACAATAGTCGTTCGTCTGTGATTTGAATCTCTATCAAGCATGTCTACTTCAGTGTCACGACCTCGGCGCGCCGGCTAGGTGCGTGATCGGCCACCAGAAGGCCGTCTCCATACTGTACTTCCGGAGCGATAAAGGTGCTTCGTACGCTGCCTATACTCAGTCCCCAACGAGGACGGCTAGCCTACAGTAACTTAATTCGCGACCGGATCCCCAATCTTAATACAGCGCGGGCACGGCGAATTGGCCGCTGAACGGCCATCGCGTGCGGATATCGACAAAAAAGATACATTGAATCCCAAATGCCGTGACAGGCATAATACGGGGCAGTACCTAATGCCAGATTTTGCCTATGATATTCCTATGAATCCGCGCATAATTTAGCTGGCAATCAGCGGAGATCCTAGCTACCTGCGCGAGACTCAAACGATACAAATCGAAGCTCAACCCAAGACAGGGAAAGACGGCCATGATTGACTCCAGTCACACGTCAGCTGCATATTCTACCCCAAACACTGGCGGCTATCATCACTCACAATTAGGAAGCCCTGGTGTTGACATCTTCGTAATCTTCACCTGCAACTTCAAGCTATCGAAGAGACCGCATGAGAAAGACTGGCAGCAGCTCTCGAGATACTTCAGTTTTAAACGAAGCCAGTCAGTAAGTCAGACTTGCTCGTTCTACATACACTTCCTGTCGAACGTGAGCTTGTCTCGTCAAGAATTGGAGAAAGTGGTTCCAGAAGCCGACCGAAGAACCAGATGCCAACTGGGACTGCTGAGCTCGAAGATTGGTCGAGGAGCAGCAAGAGGGGATGTGCGGCCTGAGAGTCGCAGCAGAGCTTTTCAGGTCTCGTATAGAGGCCTGCGGACAAGTCGCGACGGCTTTGTGTATTCCGTGGAAATGCCAAGAGCAGGCCGAGCTAGCTTCAGAAAGTTGCCAGGAAGGACGGCTCCGTGGTATAGGTGAGCGTGAGCATCAAGATCTGCATAGGACTTGAATGCGAGGCAGCCAGACACTGAAGCATGGGGTAATCTGGGTGTGCAATGCTGCGTGCTGATGATCATCAGTGATTGCCGTTATCGGGGAATAGGAGGTGAAATTAGGGATGCGCAGAAGCCGACGTGGGAGAGAGAGAGTTGCGTGTTGAGCGGTGACAGTGAGAGGAACCGTGGTGCTTGGAAGTGGTGATGCAAAGGAAGAAGACTGGTATTCCGGGTGACCCCGAGTACTTCGCCTTTCCGCTTTGGGTGTCTTCGGCGTAGAGGGCCAAAACGCGATCCAAGCACAGAGGCCCTAAGTGTACTGAGCTGATAGCGCAGCGCAGCGCTGAAGACCACGGCGGGTGTGAGACTTGGTAGACAGCACTCTTTGTGGCCTCGTCAACACCCGCTGCAATTCCGAAGTCGCACTCAAGCGTCCGTCGCGAGCAAAGCCGCGATCAGCCAGAACGTGCATCAGTAGTCCGGTCGCGCTTCCAGCTGGCCGTGCATGCTTGACCAGGTGACAGCAGGGCCGGGGAGAAGCAAAGTAGCCCGGTACCGCTGCAGAAGCAGCCTTGCTGCATAGCCCGCAGACAAGACAGACACGCGCTGCACCCGCCCACATCCGGTCGACGTCCTGCTGGACAAAGAACAAGGGCAACACCGACGAAACCCCCCAACCACGCGACACGGCTTCGACGGAGCTGCACGCGAGCGACAGGGCGTCAAAAGAAAAGGTTATCAGCAGGATACGCACACTCTGCACACCTGCTCGCCTACCGTGTTGCCAGTGTGCGCTCGCGGCTCAACTGCGCAGTGCAGACGGCCCAGTGCGTCGCAGCAAGCAGGACAGACGAGAGACAAGGAATAGCACCGCGGAGCAGGACAGGAGAGGAAGAGGGAGACCAAAAGGCCGTCTCTGAACGTGGCTTCGTCAACCAAACCCACGCTTGACTGGCCTGGTCCTGCTCGTGGAGCGACCGAGAGACGGAGGGTGTCGAGAGGGCCTCCGCTGCAGGATGGCCACAGCTGCATCACCGCAGCCGTACACGGGCAGCGCTGCACCCCAGCGCTCGTTCTCCCTGTCGTACCAGCAGCAACATCCGCAGTATGCCGGCGTTAAACAGCCCCAGATGCACGCCTACCACGGCAGCCTGGACCCACCAGCCAGTGCTCCGATAGTCTCGACAGACGCAGGCGCGCTCGCGCCATCCTCTGGGCCCACATCTGCACGTCTAGCAGCTTCCTCATCAGCACCATCATACACGCACGCGCCGTACTATGTCGCCAATGCAAATCCCATGGCTTCGGCGGCTTCCTCAACCGCGTCCACATCTTCGGCGCTCTTCTTTGAGCTACAGCAGCCACAAGCTGGCCAATCTGCCGCAAAACATCTGCCACGCTCGCTCTCTAGTGACGCCGGGCATCAACAACATACTTCGTCATATGGGCACGCTCCGCACCCCAGCACTTCATCAGCTGGCGGTCCTGCTTCTGCTGGTGCCGCCCCCATGGCAGCGATCGGTCCTGCAGCAGTCGCAGCACCTGGCGGACCACCATTGCAAACGAAAGCCTTTGGACCCAACAGCAGCAACACTCCCAGCGGTGGTCTAGTCGCAAATGGTCAAAATGGCTACATTGGCGTACCCAACGCACTCAACAATCTTCTGCCCCGGACGGCGTCCCCTTTGTCTTACATGCTGCTTGATGAACAACACGTTCCAACATCTGCGAGCACCTCGAGCGGCATGACAAAAGCACAAAACTTCAGCAGCATACCTCAAGCCTCTACATCGAAATTGACAGACTCGGACATGCAGCGGAGACCGACAATGCCGCCCGTCGCATCAACGTCTGACGCGCCGCCGTCTATGCAAGCTAATGCCAGCCGGGCTAGACAGGCCAGCCAGACAGACCTGCGACCTACTGCAGAGGGTATTGCGGAAAAGATGGAGCTCTTTTCGTCTGTGTCCCTCTCTGATCATCGCCACCTCTTCCACGCGTACATTTACGACTATCTGTACCGACAAGGCTACGCAGACACGGCACGCGCTTTTCTTCACGACGCTCCCAATGTGCCTACAAAGAAGAGCAAAGCGCTAGGTCAGCGTCAAGACAAGAGAAAAGCGCCCGGGGCAGGTCCAGCAGAAAGCAGTCAGGCGAGCACGAGGAAACGAAAGCGCAACAGTCGAGATGAGAGTGTTCTGGAGGGCTCAGCGCCTGATACCCAAAAGCCTGGCACGGCAAACTCGGATGATACAATGTCAGTTAACTCCACTGCATCTGGCATGTTTGGAAGCACGGACGGCAGCAAAGGAAAGGACACTTCGAGCAATACCAGTTGCAATTCTGCGGCGACGACTTCCAGCGCTGTTTCAGCCAGTACGCAAGCAACTTCGGTCTTCGATGCCGTCAATACGAATGAGATGCACAACAACGAGTCCGCAAAAGCAAATCAAGCGGCCGACAACGTCGAAGGGGACGGAGATGGCAACTCGCCTCTGGGCACCGCCGACAACCTCTTCTCGCCCACGCCTAGTTCGCCCGCTCCTACATCTGCTTTACCTAGCCAAAACGTCAACACCGCCGCAGCAGATGGCACAGAGACGCTGAATGCCGAATCTGGCCCGGGGCACGACACCGCTTCACTCGTCGACTCGAGTGGAGACGAATTGCCCGTGCCTGACATTCAGATCGACTCGAATTGGGGCTTTTTGTACGAGTGGTGGGAAGTCTTTTGGGATGTTTGGAGAGCCAAAGGCCACAAAGGCGCTGGCTCGCTGGCTGCCAAGGCATACGAGCAGACGCTCCGTCGGGTATGTTGTCTCTTGTCGCTTTGACGATGAGGCGGTCGACTAATTTTGATTCTGCATGATCAGTCCCAGCCAACTTTGTTTGGATTGCCTGCATCCACCATTCAACCTGGCATTGCTGGCTTGCCCATCTACGCCGGTCAGCATGGTCCCGCGCAATCACAGCTCGAACAGATACCACGGCGCGGCACACTGCTGCACAAAGCTGGGCCGATGCAACATCAAGCTCCGCAACAGCTAGCGAGAGAAGCAGGCGCAATGTCTCAAGCTACCCGACAACACGACGGCCAGGCTCACCTCGAACAGAGACCATCGCCTCCGGCTTCTGCACAACTTCAACGCCAGGACTCTGCAGTCCAGGACTCGTCCGTAGCATTATCTGGGCCATCTAAAGCTGATCAGAACGCCAGTAACGAACAGTCTAGCGCAAATGCGCCAGATCATGCCCGCCAAAAGGCTAGGTCAAATGCTCAGCCACAACCCGGATCCTCTGCGCAGACACCGCCGGGCATACCAGCGGGTTCAGACGCCAATTCAGCACCGCAGCAGGCAGAACAAAGCTCGCAGACCGTCATTCGTCAGGGAATGTCTGCCAGTGAGACATCAGGTCAATCGTCTTCTCTACTCCCTCAAGATAGTCTGGTGGAGCATCGCGGCAATGATCAACGAACTTCGGGTCAGCCTACGCGAATCGCAGCGACGACTTACACTCCCCCAAGTGAACAGCAGGGGCACCGCGCGAGCAGTCCGGAGAACGCCTTCCCCCAGTCAGAGAACCCGTTGCAACGAGGAGGTTTCGAGGAAGAACACTCCGTGCAGGGTGGTCCACCAGCTCCGACGGCTCTGCTCGAATCGAAAGAGGAGACTGCAAGTCGACAGAGCGAGCTCTATCACTCACAGCCCCGTGGCACGCCTCATCCGGGTGCTACGTCAGCTGCACCGGCTCCTCAGCATTTGCAACATCCTACGCAGGCGCAACAACAGCAGCAACAGCATCAGATGCAGCACGCCTCCACGCAGCCTATGTCTGTGCAACAGTTGCATCCACATCAGCAACCGGCACCAGGCCAGACGCATGCTTCTTGGCAGCAGCAGCAGCAGCAACAGCAGCAACAGCAGCAGCAGCAACAACAACAACATCATCATCAACATCAAGCTGCGGCGCGCGTGCAGGGGGAGCAGCCAGCCGGGGCAATGGTACCTGTGTCAGCTGCAACACATGCACAAGCTTCAGCAGCTGGTCAGGTGCCAATAAGAGCAAATCCCTTGGCAGGCCCTGTCGCGCAACGTCGATATGCAGTGTCAGCGTGAGCCTTCCCAAAGTTTCAATTTACTTTTATACTATCTATGCGCTGACTTTGTATCCAACGGCTTCAACAGTGCTCCTCCAGCTCAAGCGGGCGCGGCCAATATGGTTGGTCCAGCAGTGCAACAAAACCGTTCGGCCCCTGTGGCACAGGCAATGCATCCACAGCATGTCATGCAGCAAGGCCCTCACACGCGAGTCGTATCTGGACCATCCGGACCTGTGGGCTTTGTCCCAATGCAACCATCCGGTCAAGCGGCACAAATCGGCGTGCAGCAAGGGATGCAAGCGCACCCAATGCAAGGTCAGCAGCACATGGTCGCCCAGCTTCAGCAAGTAGGCCCTCGTCAGCAGCAAGTGGTCTATGTCCCAGGGCCAGCTCAACAACATCCGCAGCACCAGCAGCAGATACTTTATCAGCATCAATTGCAACAAGGTCATCCTCAAGCCCACATGGGCCAGGCACCTGTGCGTATAGGGTCAGGCCAGATGCATCCCAGTGCACACCCACAAGCTGCGCATCATCCAGGACTTCCCATACATGCGCAAGCTGTCAGGCAGCCGGGACCACCGGGCCAACACATGATACAGACTGTTCCTGTTGCGCAACAACATCACTCAGCCATGCAGCAACGCGCACGTCCACCAAGCGTTGCTGGTCCATATGGTCATGTCAGCCAAGACAGCGAACTTCTCAGCAGTCCTTTGCCAGCGCAAGCGCAAGCGCGTGCGCCAAGCAGAAGTGCTGCTCAGTCGCCGTTCCCACAGCATGCGAACCCTGGACAAGGGCAGGCGGCGAACCAACAGCGACAAGCGCAATACTCCACCACCCCTCAGCCAATAGACTTGCAGCAACAGCATCAGGCACAACTCGGTCGTTCGGGGCAGCCACAGCACGCACAACAACCTGTGCACCACCCTCTGAATGGTCAGGACGCGTCAAGACGGGGCGCAGTGCCTTCACCTGTGCCAGGGCATGAGAGTATGCAAGTGCAGCAAATGAGAATGCAAGAAATGCAGCAGCAGCAGCAACAAGCGCGCATTCAGGAGATGCAACATCAAAGTCATCCAAGTGGGGCAGCGTTGCCAGGATACCAGCACCAGGGGCAACATCAGTTCAACCAATCCAATGCAATGACGCAGCATCCTGGCCAGCATATGCAGCCAAGTCAAGGTCAGACGTTACAGCATCCCGGGCTTCATGCCTCTCAGGCATCAGCGCAACAAGTCCAGCAATACAAGGCGTCAATGCACAGTCACCTGCAGCAGGCCAAGCAAAGACAGCTTTTCGCTGGGGCATCCGCTGGTTCGCCTCAAGAAGCTGTCGGATCGCCACAGAATGCACCGACTCCGCAGCAGCAGCAGCAGCAGCAGCAGCAGCAAGCCTTTGGCGCGCAGAATCAACACTTCGTCCCAGCGACAAGTGCATTCAACGGTCAGCAGCAAACCCAACAAAACGGTCAGCCACAAACCTTCAGGTCACCCATGCCGCATCATCATCAGCAGCAGCAGCATGTTGCGCAACAAATGCATCCTAGCCAAGCCTTCAACGGAGGTCCAAATGCCCATCAGCAGCAGCAGCAGCAGCAGCACATGCAGGCACATGCATTCGCTCTACAGCAGCAGCAGCAACAGCACGTGCACAGTCAGGCAGAAGGACCGGTCGGCATGCAAGGTGGTCGGCCCATCGATGAGCCGCATATGCAGCACCATCCCGGCCAATCAATGCAAGGCAATGCAGAGGCGATGCCCCCACCTCCACCTCCTACAGGTCGCCGTGGCGCCGTCGCGCCCTCCACGAGCAACGGACAACCTGTGAGGGCCCCAACACCTTCAAGCTCTGCACCAACCCCATCGGGTGGCGGACAGGGCTCGCCTGATGCTGCATCACAGCCGGCAACCCCTCGTACACCGAGTGGCCAGCCTATGGCGAACGGTGCCAGTCTTCCAACGTCTGGCAGCAGTAGCACGACTGCTCCTGCACCCAAGGGTCGGAAGCGGACGAATACTGAAACCCAGGGTGCAAAGGAGAAGAAGGCGCGGACTGCGAAAAAGGACAAGGCGGACAAGAAGGATTCTTCCGCTACTCCCAAAGTGACTGCAAGAAAGCCTTCTGGCCAGACCCCTGCTGCCTCGCAGCCAACGCCTGAGAGTGTCTCGCCACTCAAGGCGGACGCACAGCCGTTGCCATCCGTCCCGGAGCAGGACATCCAACTGCCCCAAGATACCGCATCATTCAACGCTCAGCAGGGCCAACCAGGCCAGCCGATGCAAGGTGAAATAGCGGTGCCGGACCTGCAGCAATACGCGAACTTCGACTTCAGCAGCAATTTCGAAGATCTGTCTCGGTACGGCATACCTGGCGTTGGCAACGGGACATTGGACTTCGGAGCCGTGAGTGAAAGAGCGATTGCCTTGCTGCAGATCATAGCTGAAACGAAAATTGAACAGCTCGGCACCGACGTCACTGGCATCAATTTCGACGAGTTCCTCGTCTCTGGCTGGTCTGGCGACTCATAAAGGTCGCGTGCCTCGTGACGCGTAACTTTTGGCTTGGCTGTTGCATTGCTCACAGCTGCAAGATTTCTCGCCAGCACTACTGGGCTTTTACCATCACTCCTTTGTGCATACTGTGCATAAACCCACTCAATCCTCCAGTCCTAGCTTGTCCCTTGGCCGCAAGCGAAACATCTCTCTTCCTCCCCGAATCTGTCCATCCAAAAATTTACGAAGGCGCCAGCCTGGATGCATTCGTCAGCTGTATAGACGTGAAGTGTCGTGCCGAAGTTACAAGGGTATGCACGTGGCTGCCTTTTCTTTGAAGCTGTTATAGTCGCACAAGCAAGCATGCAGGAAGCAGTGCAGTAGCAGTCCGATTCAAGATCTTGTGAAGTGAGGTTGCAGGTAGTGACCGCATTCGTAGTTGATTCGGATCATTCTTCATTCCATTCCAGACACGCTTTCGTAGAATTTCGCGCGTCGAATTGTTGTTATTTCTTCGTAGTTTGGGGGCTTGTACTGTGGACTTGTCGGACATCGAAACTTGAAAGGGCAGCGGTGAAAAGCAGCAGAATGTGCATTCTCCGCAGTCTCGAGAGATGCGATCAGCGAGCTTCTCATGGTGCAGACGATGGGCTTTCCCCACAATGGTGCCAGCTAGCGTTTCGCGAGGCTCAAAGGAGATAACGCTAATCGGGCGGCGTTTGTGATCAGCGCATTTCCGACAGACAACACTGAAAACTTTATGTTACAAGGATGTGCGCTCGATGCGACATACTGGGCGCTATATATATACGTCGTTCACAAAGTCCTGTTTCGCGAAGAGGGGTGGGACGTTCAGCAACAAGTCGCAAAGTGCGGTGGTGGGCATGAAGCGTCAAGCCTACAAATTATATTCGTATTCCGACTCTGAAGATTGCGCGATCCATAAAATCACAGCGCTGCAGCAAAGCTCGTTCAGCTGTGCAACAACGTAACCCTATCGTACAGCCGAACAAACATACCTGAGCATAGTGAGCGAACTCTGCAACACATTGGCCACTCCCCACCACTTGACGAAGCTATATGCGTCGGTATTGACTCCAACGATGTATTTGATGAGGAGAGTGGTGATGCTGCCAGCGAGACCTCCGGCCATGAGCGCAAAGCCAAGGAAGAGGAAGAGCCTCGCCTTCCACGCTACAGAATCGGTGGAAGAAAAGCCGCCCTCTGATAGAAGACGCTGCTTGTCGATGAGATTGACGATTATCATACCCAGCGTGCTGAATAATGGCGAGAGCCAGTCTGTGAATGCTACTCGGACTGGCACGGTGTCGTACGGCGCATCTGGAGGTGGCGTTGCGCGGGACGAAAGGATGCAGGCGTCGAGGAAGAGCCACCAGCCGATGGTGAACTGAAGGGGACGGTACGTATTAGAGATGACATGGCAGGCGTGAGTATTGGCGGAGATGAGGGTGTCCAGGGGGAGTGGACGTGAGCATTAGTCGGACACATCATGCAAGTGAGCTGCGGCCGAGACGAGACTCACCAGTGCGCCGCTGGTATAGACGCCAATTTCGCGCTTCTTGTGGCCTGCAGGATGAAGAGGATCTATCAATTGCTGTCCAGGCTGCTTGTCTGTGTCTGTGCTGGGCGTGCCAGCTGGCTGCCACTACTACTCACCGAAGCCCAAGTCTGGCAGCGAGACAAGACACACCCGCCGAGGATCATAGCTGGAGCGCGGGAGCGACATGACTGGCGCTTCTTGGATGTTGAGTATGCTCTTCCAAACTGGTATGTATCGCTTGGTCGAAGCAGACGTGAGATCAGCAGCTGCCACTGTGCGATCAAGGGGACCTCCCAGGCGGTGAGCGGCAGTTGACGTGATCTGAGCCTTGGACGAGTTGCAAATCAAGCAGCTGAGCAGCGTGGACGACAGCTGACAGTGTACACTTGAGTCTGCCGTCACCATGGGTCAAACAGGGTCTGCGTGAGTTGCAATTGCCCACGCTGTCGATACAATTGTTCACCGCTGAACTGTTCTCGCTCGACGTGTCTGCGCGTTTACAGGCTGCTCCAGGAGATGGAGCAGAGCTCAAATTGTAAGCAGAGGCGTTACATGCATGCTATACATGATGCATCTGGCATAGTACAAATCCTTGATATGGCTCAGACGCTGACTGCATTCGCTCACATCTCGTCATGCTCACAATGCGACTCTGGTAACACAGTCAGTGCGGCCGAGATTCAGCGGCTCAAGCGGCGATTCATGAAGCTCGATAAAGACGGGTCAGGGTCAATAGACAAGGAAGAGTTCCTACAGATACCTCAGATTGCGAATAATCCACTGGCGAGTCGTATGATTGCCATCTTTGATGAAGAGTAAGTTTGTGTTCTCGCCTTGGATCTCGTACACGAGGCACCATCGACTTCTGCGCATGAGCGTGCAAGACGGATGCGACAACGGAAAGCAGGGAGAGAGCCTACACCCTGGGAGCATCTGCCGTTTTGGCGCTACCATTCTGGGCCAGGCTGCCAAGGCCCTCTATCTGTGGCCCCGCGACCTGGACGTGGCAAGAACGCGTTCGCAACAGGATGGTTCACCAGCCACCGCTGTAGATGGATCATCGTCCTGCCATGTATCTCACACACAAATTCTGCATCGTGCTTATAGCATTGCAGGCGGACCAGTCTCTGACAACAGTCATCTTGTTATACTGTCACTCCTTGCAGTGGTGGCGGCACCGTGGACTTTCAAGAATTCGTTGCTGGCCTGAGCGCCTTTAGCGACCGAGGGGAACGAGAAGAAAAGCTCAAATGTGAGTCGACGAGATAGCTTACGAGTTGATGGAAAGTGTCTTTCGACAATGCTGATCTTGCCCACCATCTAGTCGCCTTCAAAGTCTACGACATGGACCGCGACGGCTTCATTTCCAACGGGGAACTCTTTCTAGTCTTGAAGATGATGGTGGGCAACAATCTCAAAGATCAACAGCTACAGCAGATTGTGGACAAGACTATCATGGAAGCGGACTTGGATGGGGATGGCAAGATCAACTTTGAGGAATTCAAGGCGATGGTAGCCAATACGGACATTGCGAAACAGATGACGTTAGATGGTGGGTCTTGCTTTTCACACAGCTATAGCGGCTTCGCGGTGCTGTTTTGAGAGAACATTTGGCTGATGGCAATACTGCTCTTGTCTGTTACGTGTCTTCTTTTACAGACCTGTTCTGAGCGATGGATACAAATGTTCAACCAGCCAGCCCGCGTGACCACATTCGAAGCCATAAATGCATACGCGGTCCATTCGGTCATCGTTATCTGAAGCTAGCAGTTGTCACCATGCAGCGTTATGGGCTCGGTTCGCAGCAACATTCGATCTACCAGGACGACCATCCGGCCGCGGTCACGTCGTTCAACACTTTTGTAATCCTAGTATCAAGCAGTGCCAGGCTATAGCAGTAGATGTAGTAGTACGAAAAAGGGGCAGCTTTTCAATGACCATGATGTCTTGCAGTATGGTGGAAGCTTGTCAACGAGCACATTGCCATTGGAAAGCTGTCCGCATGGCCGACCACCGCTAATCGCCGAATTAAGTGCGACTGTTGAAGATATGTCCTGACGGTCAGGGATTAGATCAAAGCGAGAAGTGCATGCGTCAAAGCAAGCTGTAGGTGATTGACTGATTGCTGATATGCAGTGGTGCTCACTATGCCCTCCCTGGCCGGATACGAGTGCATCTTCGGTGCGACCCGATTGTCAGCGATGCCTAACGCCGGAGGGCCAAAGGGGGATTTTAAAGCGGCATCTCGTCTCTGGCTTTTCGCTGACTGAGAGCGACGCGTGGACGGTGGTGTGGCAGCGGTCAGTTTCGAGGCGGAAAGGCGTCGTGGTCTGGTCTCCCTTTTCCTCTCTCCAAGAGGCAAATGGCTGCACCACACGCAGATAGCACTGCTGTCGAACAGCAGCAGCAGCACGCAAGCGGTGCTGCTGGGACGGCTGCCAGCGACGCCTCTGTCGCCCCTGGCGCTGCATCCGATGTCAATCGCGCACCGCAGCCTGACGTCGCAGAGGAGCACAGCAGCAAGACAACATACCCTCCACCTGCAAGTACAAG
The DNA here is from genome assembly GCA_003351005.1 of Cystobasidiaceae sp. HBUAS51001. Taxonomy (NCBI): domain Eukaryota; kingdom Fungi; phylum Basidiomycota; class Cystobasidiomycetes; order Cystobasidiales; family Cystobasidiaceae; species Cystobasidiaceae sp. HBUAS51001. The sequence continues at coordinate 270,047 of QOZY01000067.1, forward strand.
CGAAAGCAGCAACAGCAGCAATAACATCAACAATGGCAGGACGCCCAGCGACAGCGGTAGTGGCACCCAAGTCGCCGATGCTGCCGATGTGGGAACGAACGCAGAGGCAAGCGCAGATCAAAAGCCCGACGCTGCAGGGCCTGAGAAGGGGCCACAGCGCGCAGACACTTCCAAGTCAATGACTGGACCTGGTTACTCTGCTCCAGAGTCTGCACAGGCAATATGGCGGAGGTGAGTCATTGGACTTTTTTGCACATGGGACCGCCGGCTGTCTCCCTCGTGACTTTCTGATGCTGACGCCGATCCCCGCTCCCTGCTTTCAAATCGACCTCTCTTTGCACAAATGAAAACCCACATCATGCGCATACAGTCTGCTTAATATGAAAGGCACGCCGCCGCCCGTGGGCACTCACATGAACGAAAAGCTCATGCCGCTGTATTCGGCAAACTTCTTTTCCCGCATAACCTATTCCTGGATCACGCCGCTCATGAGCTTGGGATTCCAGCGGACTTTAGCAAAGGAGGACCTGTGGGCACTAGGGCCTCAACACCAGTCCGAGATACTTGCAGACAGTTTCGTTGGGCATTGGGAACGCCGTCTTGCCGAAAGCAAGGCGTGGAACGAGCGCCTCGAGTCGGGAGAGTACAAACCCTCACTCGCTCGTCGAGCCTTGTGGCGATTGAAGAGTGCCATCTGGCTAGGCAGGGCTGATGGATACATGAATGTGCCCGAGCTCTACTGGGCCATCTCGGACACCTTCAAGCTCCAATGGTGGTCCGCCGGCCTGCTCAAGGTCATCTCCGACACGTTATCCGTTACTTCCCTCCTAGTCACACGGCGCATCATTGAGTTCGCAAGCCAACGCTACGCCGCAAGTCGTGGTGTGCCTGGTATTGAAAATCCACCTATTGGGCATGGAATTGGCTGGGCTTTCTTGCTCTTCTTCATGCTCCTCACGTCTTCGGTCTGCATGAACTTCTTCTTCTACAACGCCACTCAGGTCGGCGTTTTTGCGAGAGCAGCCCTCATCGCTGGTCTATATCGACGGTCTATGACCCTGAGCGGCAAAGCGAGGGCCACAATCACGAATGGGCGACTGGTCAATCACATCTCAACGGATATATCTCGAATCGACTTGTAAGTAGGATGCGCTGCTATTCGTTGGGGAGCTTTTCTCTAACTCCTCGACATTGCCTCAGTGCCGCTGGCTTCTTCCACATGGCTTGGACTGCACCCGTGCAGCTCATTGTCGTCATTGTCATTCTCATCGTTCAATTAGGCGCCGTTTCGCTCACGGGTGTCGCCTTTCTGTTCATCATGACCCCTCTACAGGGGCTGGCTATGAAGCGACTGCTCGCTTTGCGTAGGAAGACCATGGTGTTCACCGATCAGCGTGTCAAGCTTATTCAAGAGCTTCTGGGTGGAATGCGCGTCATCAAATTCTTCGCTTGGGAAGTTCCGTACCTCAAGCGCATTCACGAGCTACGACGACAGGAGCTTCGCAAGATCCGCTCTTTGCTCATCATTCGATCTCTCACCTCAGCCGTCGCCATGGCATTGCCTACGCTCGCTACAGTCATCGCTTTCTTCGCATTTGCATACACTGGTGGCGACAGCCGCGACCCTGCTACCATCTTCACCTCCCTTACGCTGTTCAATCTGCTTCGAATGCCCCTCATGATGCTTCCAGTAGCTCTCGCGACTGCCACAGATGCAAAGAACGCTTTCACCCGTCTGAAGGAGGTTTTCGTAGCTGAACAGCTTGGCAAGATCTATACCATCGAAAGCAAGCAGGAGCCAGCTCTTCTCATCAGCAATGGCACTTTCAAGTGGGAAAGCGAGCCCCCCGAGGCTATCGCGAAGAAGGGTGACAAGTCCGGAAAGTCTGGTCTAGGCGCAAGGATGCAGCAGCGAAAGGACGCAAAAGACGCAAAGAAGGCTGCGAAGTCGCGAGATGCGTCACCTATCCGGCAAGCCCAGCAGAAGGTGCACGAAAAGGGCGCTCAGAAAGAGCCTTTTGCCAAGCAGCTCTGGAAGCGTAAAGGCGCGGTTGCGGAACGAGACCAAGCCGCCGCTGGACCTCAGGAGAAGGACGCTGTCACACTTGGTCAAGGCCCTACCGATGCCGCTGTGCCAGTGTCCCGTGATAGCACCGACGAGCCAGACAGCCACACTTCGACCTATGTTGCCTCGCAAGAGCCACAGGTCCGCGACATCAATATTTCAATCCCGCGGGGGCAGCTTTGTGCTATTGTTGGACCTGTAGGGTCCGGCAAGAGCTCCCTTCTGTCAGCTATGATTGGAGAAATGAAAAGGCTGGAAGGTACTGTCGTCTTTGGTGGATCTGTTGGATACTGTGCGCAGCAGGCTTGGATACAGAATGCAACACTGTGAGTGCTGCGAGTATTATGCTGCCTCGTTCACTAGATTACCGCTGACAACCGCGCCCTTCCACCACAGCCGTGACAATATTCTGTTTGGAAAGCCATGGGATGAGAAAAAATACAACCGAGCTGTCTTCAACGCTTGCTTGAACGCCGATCTCGATATGCTGCCGCATGGCGACCTAACAGAAATTGGTGAAAAGGGTATCACTCTTTCTGGAGGGCAAAAGCAGCGAGTGAACATTGCAAGAGCGCTCTACTTCGATGCCGATATCACGCTATTTGATGATCCTTTGTCTGGTGCGTATCAGATCGAAACACGAACAAGTCTTTTAGGCTAAAATGATGTTATCATTGCAGCTGTCGACTCTCACGTTGGCCAGCATCTTTTCAAGCATGCTCTGCAAGGTGCTATGGCGGGCAAGACGAGAATCCTGGTCACGCACGCCCTGCACTTCCTGCCGCAAGTCGACAGCATCATCACTATTGACAATGGTCAGATTGTAGAGCAAGGAACGTACGCCGAGCTGATGGCGCGAGATGGTGCATTCTCTCAGCTCGTCAAAGAGTTTGGCAATCAAGAGGACGAGACAAAGAAGGAACACGAGGGCGCGGAGATTACGGCTGTCGAAGGCAAGACCGAAGAAAAGCAAGATGGCCCGAAAAGTGCTGCTCCAAAATTGATGCAGGGTACGTTGGCAACATGGCAATATTTTAGCGAACAATACTGACTCTAATTGCACGCTCGCAGAGGAAGAGAGAAGCTCAGGCACAGTCAAGTCGACTGTATATCGCGACTACTTCAAGGCTGCCCGCATCTACATGGGACCAACAGTCTTGATGATGGTGATCCTGATGCAAGGGACGCAGATCATGAACTCGTACAGTTTGACATGGTGGACGGAAAATTCATTCAACAAGGGCAAGGGCTTCTATTTGGGCATCTACGCGGCTCTGGGCGTCGGTGTGGCACTGTTCACATTCGCAATGGTAAGTCAAGTGATCTTCGCCGCCATGCAGGACAAAATGCTTATGGAGCACACTACAGGGCGTTTCTGCATCAATCATGGGCTTCAATGTCTCGGTCAAGCTACATCACAACGCAATTACTCGGGTCATGTATGCTCCAGTAAGCTACTTCCTCTGACTTTGCATTCCTAGCATTGCTGACGCCCCGTTGCAGATGTCGCTCTTCGATACCACACCGCTAGGTCGCATCATGAACCGATTCAGCAAGGACATGGATACCGTCGACAACACACTCAACGATAGCATGCGGATGGCGCTTTCGACTCTCAGTCAGGTCATTGGCAGCATCATTCTAATCGCAATCGTTCAGCAATATTTCCTGATCGCCGTGGCAGTCGTCTTCATCATCTATTTTGACTTCTTCCGGGTCTACCGATACTCAGCTCGAGATGTGAAACGCCTTGACAATGTCTTACGATCTGGCCTCTACGCTCATTTCAGCGAGTCTTTGTCTGGCCTAGCTACCCTCAGGTACGTCCATTACCAGAGTCTAACCTGAAGAAAGCTTACACCGAGAAACAGAGCGTATGCTGTGGTGCCAAGGTTCATTCGGACCAATGCCAATTTCCTGGATACCGAGAACCGTGCCTATTCAATGTAAGCAAGTTCGATCCTGTCTTTGCCTTGCCGGAACTAACATTCCCACCTTTTCAGAACGGTCGTAAATCAAAGGTGGCTTGGCATTAGACTGGACACACTTGGAGCGCTCTTGTCGCTAGTTGTCGCTCTGATTGCTGTTATCGAGAGTACCAAGACGAACCCTTCGAAAATTGGTCTGGCTCTCTCGTACATCATTGCCATTCAAATGGGCTTCACCTTCGCCGTTCGCCAACTGGCAGAAGTCGAGAATGACATGAATAGTGTTGAGCGCCTTATCTATTACGGCAAGAACCTCGAGCAAGAAGCAGAGCATCTTCTCCCCGCGGCTGCGCCTCCCAAAGAGTGGCCGCAACGTGGAGAGATTGTCTTTGACCATGTGCATCTGCGCTACAGGCCGGGTTTACCTCTGGTTCTCAATGACCTGAGCTTCCAGGTGCATGGCGCTGAGAAGGTGGCCGTCGTTGGACGAACAGGAGCTGGCAAGTCTTCTTTGATGCAGGCAATCTTCCGCATAATCGAACTGGACTCTGGATCTATCACGGTTGATGGTCACAATTTGGCAAAGATGGGTTTGAACAATGTCCGACAAGGTGTTTCCATCATCCCTCAAGACGCGTTGCTGTTTTCTGGAAGTGAGTTAGAGTATCCTTTGTAGCCATTGCGGCGGTCGTGTGTCTGACCTGTATGTCGACATTGCAGCGCTCCGATCGAACTTGGATCCTTTCGGCGAATTTGACGATAAGAGGCTATGGGATGCTCTTCGTCGCTCCTACCTGGTCGAGCGCAGTAACAATGGGCAGCATGCTTCAGAAGTCACAACGCGCTTCAATCTGGACATGAAGATCGAAGATGAGGGCAATAATTTGTCCGTTGGCGAGAGATCGTTGGTGTCGCTCGCTCGAGCTCTGGTCAAAGATTCCAGAGTTGTTATTCTCGATGAAGCAGTGAGCGATATTTCACGCCTATATGGACCTCATGTGCTGATACATTGCTTCATAGACTGCTTCTGTCGATGTGGCTACTGACGCGCTCATTCAGAGAACCATCAGGACTGAATTTAGCGATAAAACACTGCTCACTATCGGTGAGCAAGCTGTCATTATCCTGCGGTATCGCAAGCTGACACGACTCCACCTTCCTAGCACATCGCCTCCGCACGATTATCTCGTACGATCGAGTCATGGTGATGGACAAAGGTCGCATTGCCGAGTTCGCTCCTCCCCTCGAGCTCTTTGACAAAGTCGACAGCATCTTCCGCGGTATGTGCGATTCTTCAAGCATCGGGCGGGAAGATATCGAAAAGAGCCGCTTCGAGACATTCCAAGAAATAGCAGAGGTGAAAGCAGCGGAAGTCTAGATTTGGCTCTTCTTGTAGCTTTGCATTCACAAATCGTCCGACGCACAAGCAGTCGCATGTATCATAGTCTGCTCCGTTGATCTTGGCTGCCGTCATCGGTATTTATGGACAGTGAATCGTCATGTCCTGCTCGGTTGCCAAATAGTTGTTGGCATTGAGTTGCGCATGAAGAGACTCTGCGGCAGATCTACCATTTGAATCCCATATGCAGACCGCTTGAACGGTACTTCTTCTCCTTGTCCCCGCACAAGGGCGCGTATGTCCCTGTGAAGTGTCGCAATGAGCGCTGCGTGGTATGAGGTCGGGTTCAAGGCCTGAAAATATGACATACTGCGCAACATGGTCGTTGGCTGTGAGGGCATGATCATCGGTCTGTACAAACGCGAGTCTGAAGAAAAGACTCACTCTTTAGTAGCACTAGCTTATCGCTGTAGCCTTGAGTAATCAGACTCCTGTGCACGAACTTGACTGAGAACTGAGAACCTTTGAGAATCGGCCAGCCCGCAGACTTGCCTGAGCACTGGAGAGTAGCCGCTATCGTGGATGCCAGCAAAGGCAGCATGCGTGCATTGATCGAGCTCCAGGTGGAAGCGCAGACATTCTGATGCGTTCACAGTCATGGCTCAGGATTCCGTGTAGCCCAGACCTATGCTTGCAAATCACCCACTGCGAACTTTGGCATCGGCGCCTTCTTTTGACGGACCAGCCAATACAACGTGTATTAGTGGATCTGCTTCTGCAAATCCTTCCAAAAAGGCGGCGAACACGGTAGGATGGACTCGATATTTGGTCCAGAGGAAAGAAGTAATGCCAGTTTGGTGTATGACTTTGTACCATAGCAGGCGGAAGTCAGCTTTTGGCCGACACCTTAGTCAATCATAAGCTATTGGATCCACGTACATATTTGCGTCACAATATCGCTGCTTCTGTCGTCTGCGAGACCGAAGATGGTTCGCAATTCTTTCAAGAGGACTTCAGCGGCGGCCCAACCGCCCCGTCTACCTTGAACAAGGTAGTCTTGATTGAACTGGTAGCATAATGAGCATGTAAGTATCAGAACATTGTCGGGTGGGCAGCAGTCTGTGTGAACACTGACTAGGCAAGCATCGCCATCTATTGCGACATATGCAAAGCCATTGCGATTTTGACGGGTGGGGGGAGTCGCGGCCGCTTCAGTCGCAGAACTTGGCGTCTGTTGCTTTATTTTGGCTGAACGTCTTCTAGTCAGTGGCTGTCGCCTTACTTCTTCAGGTTTGCCGTTGCCTGTCGAGATACGCCTGCTGCAGGATTGCCACCAATGTCCAAGTCCATCGTGCGCTTCAAGGCGGCGGATAGGCATCGCAGCGGTGTGCAGCCAGGGCCGAAGCATCTGTCAGAAGCTATGTTCGGGTGCTTCTGGTAACCATGTCCAATTGGAGTTGGTCGCGAAGAAGCCCGTCAAGTCTTGCCACGTGCATGAGCAGGTGAACTGCAAATGCGATTGCTGGCTGATTGTTGTACTCCTAACCATGCAGCATGCCGACGATTTAACAGATGATCCAATAGCACTAACAGCCTGACAAGCGAACAGTGGTCTCCATGACAGTGCACGTACTTGGCGGTGAGTAGCACCAATGCCACGGTGATGATCGGACACCACAATCTGACACTGTGCACGTCAAACAACGCAGCCGGCGCCATAGGAACTCTTGTAGCCACTCAGCTCTCCCGGAACACCTCGCAGCAGGTGAAGCTCATCGTCAGGTCTAGAGCTTTCTACAATGACCTCGTCGAAGCCCGAAAAGATCTTGTAGTGGAACGCGAAGGGCTCCAGTTGCGTGCAAATGCTTTGGACGTGGAAGTCCTGCCGTCGCATCGACAGGTCTTGCCCGGTAACGAGCATCATCCCTTTGTCAGCGAACGTTCGATTGCAAGGGACCGCATGGAAGACAGACGCCGACAGTCTCTTGGTCCCGTCACTTCTCTTTTCGTGGCGACCAAGGCATCTGCGGTTTCAGAAGCAATCCAGCAGATGTTACCTCGCCTCTCGACCGATAGCACCATTGTGCTGCTTCAAAATGGAGGTGGTCTCGTCGACAGACTCATTAATGACCTCTTCCCTATCGAAACGCAGCGTCCCAATTTCGTTGTCGGGGTGAACACGCATGGCGCCTATGTTCAGAACGCATCGAAGAGAAAGACTAGCAACGAAAGGCGCGCTATCAATGTAAAGTGGGCTGGTGTGGGAAGCATATCGTTCGGGGTGATGCCCAACCTTCAGACACAAGAGGCATTGCGGCAAATGCATGCGGGTAACGTGGACAATCCGCTAGTCGACCTGGCCTCTAGAACAACGCCGACGCTGGATCATCTACCACTGTTACCGGCTACACAGGGCCTCCGTACAACCATCGGCTCCCTCTTGGCTTGCTCACCTTTGCAGCCTACTTGGCTGGGGCTTGCGGACTTGCTACGCACGCAGCGGGCCAAGATTGCAGTGAATTGCGTCATCAACCCTTTGTCGGCGATCTTCGATGTTCAGAATGGTGTTCTTCAAGAAACACACGAGCTTAATGACATGGTGCACGCAATTTGCAAAGAAGTCAGTATGGTTTTCGCAGCGCAAGCTCTTGACTCTCGAAGCCAGTCGGGTGCTTCGGCACAGAATAATGTCTCCTTGGTTGACACACATCTGCGCACATCTGGAGAATTCCCTCCTGGGCATCCTCTGAGCACGCGAGAGCTATTCCAACAAGCCCAGTATGTTATGAGAATTACCAGTGGAAATGTATCCAGCACTCTTGCGGACATCAGGCAGGGCAGGGCGGATACGGAAATGTGCGCGCAACTCATACATATTGTCTCGTCCTCGCTGACGACCGTTTCACGCCTGCAGTGAATACATGAACGGCTATGTGTCTCGATTGGGCGCCATGCATGGTATACCTACGCCGGTCAATAATAGTCTAGTCAATATGGTTGCTTTCAAGACTCGTTTGAACCGAATAGCAAAAAGACAGCCTCCTGGTATACCCAAGTACCTGCCCTCTATGCGTATTAGCGAACGGTATGGTGCCACTTATAAACCCGCCGGCGTACGGCCACGGCATGGAAAGCATAGCAAGCGCAAGAGTCAGGAAGCCAGTGGTTCAGCAGAGGCTGAAACGACACGGTCAGAAGAGTCGTCTACTTCGCAAGATTCGACGTCAAAAGTTCGGTGAATCAAGACAAGCAACATTAGCAATCGACTCTTGCTCGATATCGAGTGTGGCCTTCCACTAAATGACATATTCGGTCGCGCGATGCTCTGGCCATAATCTGGCGAGGCACACAAATACAGGCCCAACCATCCTCGCGGCGGTGGCAGATTTGGTCGCCATCTCAACGATGGCGATGTTCGATTATCGTGCCCACCGGTGCCGCCACTCGTGGACGGACCAAGAGGCGAGGGACATGCGAAACAGGGCTTAGGCCGCTGCACAAAACTTGACAACGTTGATATGGCCTATGTCAAGCCTTGTCGATCTCCTCATGCTATCATCGAAAAGGCTCTCGTCCGTCACCGCAGGCCTAGCGAGCCCATGCCGTTGCGGTCAACGACGGCGCTCTGCACGTGAAGACGGTTTGCGCATTTGTAGCTGAGCGATTAAGCGCACTTCAGACCTTTGAGGGTGGCCAGCTCTCGCACGACCCGTTTGCGTCTTGTAATATGGACAGCAATGCATCACATATTTCACGCACGCTTGTAGTGGCTGATTGGCAAAAATGCTACAGATACAGATACCCCTTGACTGTCTTTCTCGCTCCCTTTCTGCTCTAGCCTGCTCTAAATTCCGATGCTGTCCGCAGTGGTGTCATCCTCTGCCCTGGCTGGGGTATTTCGGATCAAGGACCCTTTAACTCCTCGCATCTCTTCCACTCTCGTACTCTTGGTGTTGCGCACGCTTGGTGCATGGCTTTGAGCGGTCTGATGTGCTTTGACGGTCTTACGGTTAGTCGGAGAACGCCTCTTGCTTTCTTGAGATCCTTTTTTGGCCTTCACTGTAGAGGTTTGGGTGTGCATGACCACAGGCTCGGCGTGACCTTCACTCTTTCGTTTCAGACTGCGGGATGTCGTGGCTTTACGGCGAGTCATACTTTCTGCAGGCGTCGGAAGCTCACTTCCTCCGTGAGCAGGTCTTGCTTGAACGTGCAGATGACTTCCTAACATTTCAGCTAGACCAGCCAGTGGCTCGTCAATGTGGGCGTCCCGTAGCTCCTCAGAATCAGAGTCTGGCGCGGTGGTAAGCCTGAGCGGCCCGATTGGCGGCTCACTGATGCAATCTTCGTGATTTATACGAGCCGCATTGCCTGCATCGTGGCTTCTCACGCGCGGGATCTGGCCACTTGAGATGCCGTAGAGCTCTGCTGGTTGGAGAAGCGGTTGGCTGTTTTGGTCAATGAATTCGGAAGACCCGGCAGCGTGATTACACTTGGGGATGATGGATAGATCAGCAGCTTCCAAAGCAGCAAAGTCGAAGTTGAAGTTCGGATCAAATGATTTCTTCGTTGGAGTCGACGTCGCTATTGTGGATGAGGCGGAAAGCGTCGATGCTGGCAGCGGTGACGGGCCAGCGAGCGTAGTGTAGGCCGCATGACTCTTGCCATCGGTACTGCTCGCCACTATCTGCTTTTTGGTAGCTGAGGTCTTGCTGCGCGTCAGGTTAGACTTGTCTTGAAGAGCTCTCGTTTCGGGCTGGTGGTCTAGGCCTAGAGTGGCGAATCCCTTTACCGCGTCGTCGAGCGTGTCATCGCTGAAAGGCGAAAAGAGCGGCTGTCGAGCCAGGCGTGGCCTCTTGCCAGCTTTGGGCTGAGCCTACACGGACAGACGTATCAGTAAAATCCGTGTAATTAGCAAAGACAGAGCTAGTGTACCGCTGCATCTTCATCCTCATCCTCAACTGTCAGCCTCGAAGTGCTAGCTTTCGCCACCTGCTTTTGTGATTGGAGTGCGCCAGGGCGAGACTGGTCAATGAGCTTGCGCCATGCTGTCGTATCACGGTGTGGCAGCTTCCGCATCTTTCGAGTCTGTTTCTGCGTAAATTGATCGCCTGGACTGCTCGCGTTGTCCTTGTCGGCCGCCATCATCCCAAATCTTGTTTACGCGTGACGAATAAGACGTGGAAATCAGGTCGACCAGCCTGACAAGGTCGAGCGGCAGCTTGACAGGAGCCAAAGGCTACATTCGTCTTGAAGAATGAACGATATGCCAGCTTGAACGGCTTGTCTGCAATTCCGTCGTGGTGTAAAGCGAAGACAGCTGGAATAGGTCAGGTGGTGGCAACGGCGCCTTCGCACCGCGACTTCTTTCGGTTGTTCCTCTTCCAGCGACATGGTGACAGTGAGCACTCTCAGAAGCCCTTCGAATTCACGTACTACCAAGCTACACATCGCAATACATAGGCTGCAATGCTATTTGCACAGGCGTCAGAAGCTTCTAAGCTTATCTTCAGCTCCAGCCGCACGAGCAGTTAGCCTTAGAAGTGCTCCAGCTTCTTTGCCTCTTGCCCAGCCAACGGAGCGCAATGGCATCAACACATACTGCGAAGCCTCTCTCTAAAAGGCCACTCGACGCCTTCTACGTGGTCTACCTGCTGCTCCACCTGCTCGGCTCCACGCTTCTGGACGCGCAGTTCCTCCTCTCGCGACACTGGTGGCCCGTGACCTTGCAGGACGTGCTAGCTGGCTTCCTCAAGCAGTCCAATGACCCGCTATTCCGTCACGGCGCAGCGCCCTGGCTCAAGTCGTATCTCTGGACCGGCCTGCTCTTTCAGTGTCCGGTGTTCATCATCGGTAGTCTGGCCTTGAGCAGAGGTGCGGTGCATGAATTACACAGAATAAAATTGCGAATCTCGAAGATGATGCTGACAGCTGCGGCTCGCACAGATGACAAACGGGTCTATCCCCTCCTGCTCGCTTATGCTGCACATGCGTCAACAACAGTACTCGGATGCCTCGCTACAATCATTGCGGATTCGCAAATAACGGGAGAACAGCTCAGGCTACTCTTGTGCTCATATGCACCGTATTTCGTCATTACACTGGTGAGCTGTGTTGCATTCCTACATTTGTACCGCGCATTGGAGTTGCTGACTTGTCTTTATGCACAGATTATGTCTATCGACCTTGGATATCGTCTAACCGCCGTTATACAGCCACGCGCCAGCAAGACAAAGCGACTGTGAAGCAAGTCAGCTTCGCACGTCTTCCGCAGTCGCTGTGCCTCTTCCTTGGTGCAATAACAGAATCCTCAGTACAGTCAATCCTGTATCAGCCGCAAGTCAAGCGAAGCACATTGCTCTGATACCAATATTCCTGACATTGATGGTGCCTTGCGCTCATAGCACTAGCTAAGTTCCTTTCGCTTAGCCTTGCCCTTCAAGCAATCAATGCCTCTAAGTTGGCATGACTTAGTGCTCTAGGGAGATGACATGTCGGATAACTTCGCCTCGCTTCATGGCTTCGAAACCCTCGTTGATTTTGTTGAGAGTGCCCGTAGAGTTGACATATTCGTCCACTGTACCAAGCAAGCTCACAGTCAGGAAGGAAATTCGACAAGGGGTGAAAGTTTCCTAAATTACCTTTGAGCGTGCCCTTGAGCCAGTCACCAACGATACCGGGGAGCTCCGATCTTCCCCTGAAAGCGCAATAATGTCAGTCGATCCCGCGCAACAACTGCTCAAACGACTTACTTTACGCCACCGAAGGCACTGCCTTGCCACTTGCGACCTGTTGTAGCAGTAAAACAAATCTCGTCAGATTTACCGCAGCGCACCAAATTCGAAGACTGAACACGGACCGGTAACAAGCTGGAAAGGCCGTGTGCTGATCTCTTGGCCTGCAGCAGCGACACCAATGATGGTGCTGACGCCCCAGCCTTTGTGGCACGCCTCGAGAGCCTGTCGCATAACGTGGATGTTGCCAGTGCAGTCGAAAGTATAGTCGAGGCCGCCATCGGTCATCTCGGTGAGCTTGGCGACGATGCCGTCTTTGACTTCCTTGGGGTTGACAAAGTCTGTTGCGCCCATTTCGCGAGCCCACTTTTCCTTGTCCGGGTTGGTGTCCACGGCGATGATCTTGCTGGCCTTGCGAGCTGCAGCGCCCTGGATGACAGCAAGACCGACGCAGCCTATATCAAGCAAGCACAAGAATCGACTTGTAAGCAAGAGGCTCCCCTCGCGGTACTCTCACGGCAGGTAGCTCTTCATATACGCACCAACACCGAAGACGGCTACTGTAGCACCCTGTTCGACATTAGCGGTCTTGGTAGCGGCACCGTAGCCAGTAGTGACTATCACATGAGAAGCAAGAGATGACACCCAAATTAGCCAACGTCTCTCCGAAAGTAGCGGACAAGAATCCTAGCCACGTACTACCGCATCCCAAGAGGCAGGCCTTGTCGAGGGGAGCCTTGTCCGTGATGGCAACTACAGAGTATTTGCTGACCACGGTATATTGAGAAAAGGTGGAGCAACCCATGAAAGTGAGAATATCCTTGCCCTTGCACTTGAAACGGGTCGTGCCATCGGGCAGCTTGCCCTGACCTTGCGTGGCACGGACGGCACCACAGAGATTGGTCTTGCCAGACTGTAGTATTCACATTTCAAGGCGAACATTAGCTGAATAATAGCGAAATATCCACACGTAATCCGTCAACGGCGACATACCTTGCAGAACTTGCACTCTCGGCATTCGGCTGTGTAGAGCTGTACGTTTTGCGAGTGTCAGCAAAGAAGTTCATGTCGACGATAGGTGTCCCAACTTACTGGAATGACATGGTCGCCAACCTTGACATCCGTCACACCTTCACCAATGCTCTCCACAACGCCACCACCCTCGTGACCAAGAATGACAGGGAATGCTCCCTCGGGATCCTGGCCTGCGAAATAGATAGGTGTCAGATAGCATGCTGCTTGACATTGTCTGGTCTCAAATCGCACCTGAAAGCGTGTAGGCGTCCTGTTGCAAAGCAGAAGTCAGTCAGCTTCCTGCAGATAATCATACACAGGCGGCGAGTCTGAACACACAGTATGGCAGAGGCCACTGTATAGAATCTTGATGCGGACTTCGCCAGATCTGGGAGGAGCGACTTCGACGTCTTCAATAGAGAGGGCTACCAGGGCGAATCATGTGGGTGTCAGACAAGCGAGGCGCGCGAGAGCTCGCGTCGAGCAATGCCCCCAACTTACGCTTGCCAGCTTCCCAGGCTACGGCAGCCTTGCAGGTGATGGTCTGCAATGCATCAACATTAGTCGAGCACGATGATGCGCGCAGCTTCTGGCTGGCTAATTCGACCAAATTTGTGTCATACCTGGAGGCGAAGAGCATGATCAGCCAAATAGCTCGTCAGGATGCCTGATAGCTTCGAGCCTGGACGAAGCTCCTCACCTTGCCTTCCGTGGACATTGTGTGTGTGTAGTATTGAGAGCAATGTACTGTGTTTCAATAGATGCAAAAGCAAGCCTGACTTCTTTGCCGAGTGTTCGCAATGCCAATCTCCAGGGGGATAAACGGTCTTGCCGTGGGTCCGCGAATTTCTAGTGGCGTGCTGGCTACGGACGTGGACATCAACTCGTGGGCAGCGTATGCTGAGGGGCCAAGTTAATGGCACCAGTCAGTGTATCGAGGCTCATTATTTTGGTTCTAAAGTGCATTTGGCTCTGCGGTAAAGCAATATCATTTCCACAACATGTCCAATAATGTTGCGTAGTAAGGTCCAGCACATTACAACAAATGAGATGCCCTCCTTTGCGTTATTGAGACACAACCTTTTGATTGCCTTGACAGACAGCATTCAGATAGCTCATGCAATCTCCTTCATCGACTCCAGCGCGAGTGCTGATTCTGATTGTCATTCCGCAGATGCGGAGGTACAATAGACCCGCGATTCGAGTACTGCGAATACTGACCAGGTGGCTGATACGGCGGCTGACCATTTGCTGCTCCTGGAGGTGCTCCATATCCGCCTCCATAACTAGGGAGATAGCCTTGTTGATGTTGCTGTGCTTGCGGAGCAGGCGGGTAATGTTGATGATGGGCCGGCGGAGGCGGATTGTACCCGTATCCTGGTCCTCCACCACGACCATACGAGCCAGGAGGTGCCGGAGGTTGGTAAGCTCCATATGAGCCATACTGCGATTGCTGGTAAGGCGGCGCTGAAGCTTGCGGAGGCGCAGGAGGATACGAGTTCCCGCCATAACCTCCATAGCCTCCGTACCCGCCAGAAGGCTGAGAATCACGCTGAGGAGGTGCTGGCTGGCCTCGGCTACTTGGACCGCCTGCATAACCTCCACCGTATCCACCATAGGAGCCATAAGCCGGTGCGCCATTGCGGTCTGCCTGATAAGACGGCTGGCCACCGTATCCGCCATAGCCGCGGTAAGCATCATGCTGCTGCTGCTGTTGTTGCGGTGGTCTGCTGCGGTCAGCGCTTCTTCCGCCCCAGCCAGAAGGTTGTCCGTCTTGCCGTGATCCAAACCAGCCATCTTGGCGCTGCGATGAGGGAGGCCCTGAATGTCGCCCTCTGGCATTAGCCACATCGCGTGCATCTCGTCGTGGCCCGCCATTGCCTTCAAAAGCACGCCGCTGGGCGTGGAAGCCGTCGCCTGCTGGTCCACGCCTGTGTCGGTCTCGACCTCCCCCTCTTTCAGATCCATACTTGATTGCCTCTATGTCGTCAGGGGTCAGAACGCGTCGGAGGGGCTTGTAGTTCGGAAGGAGTACACTCGAGTGCGGCTTGAGCTGCTCTGGCATCCACCAATTGGCAGAAATCGACCGGTCATTCTTGATATCAGAGAGCGGCTGCTCTGGCAGCGGATTGATAAAGGTAGAATTTGGAACGCAGGTTTCGTCCGGCAGGATCGTGCCCACGAATCCTTGGCCGAGATGAGGGTCAACGGGGACCGCCTGTCGGAGATGCCATCAGATCCAACAATCACATCTTACAGCTGCTGCGCAGAAGCTGAGCTATGCTATACTCACGGCATCAAGCTTCCTCTTCATGTAAAGACTGCTGATCTGGTCGTACATTGGATGGTCTTCATTGACGAAGACAACTTGCTTTCCGAACGAGTTGCGGCGGTTCTCATCCTCGGTAAGTTCGGGATACTTCTTGGCCATGGCTCCGAGCAACCGCTTTTCGTCGATGAATGGCAACAGTGCGACACCTTGCCATAGCATCTTCTTGCCGTTCATGTCGATATGGAATTCTTCGGGGTAAAAGTCGATTATCTCTGAGTCATCCTCCGTCATCAGCAGCTGGAAGGGCATGGGAAGATGCGCGCGACTGCAAGACAGATTGTAAGTCGAATGAATGCAACCTTTGATTATGTGACACTTGGACGTACGATGCTGCAGGGAACACTCCCATCAGCTGTTCAAATGGACGGAACGGTTGACCTTCTTTAAGATCGATGTCCATGCTCGTAAGATCGGTGAAGTCCGACGCGAATGGAGCGAAGTGGTAAGGATAATACCAGGTCCACGATGGACATCCGGTATAATAATAGGCGAGAACCCAGCATAGCCCTTCGACATAGCTCTTTGCGACCCTGCATTGGTGGAAAATGTCTCTGTTAGTGCCTTGCTGGCCAGATCTGGGTATCTGCACTCACGATCTTCTGAAGTCCGCATCTTCGACTCGAGCACTGAATTTCTGCTGATAGTACCGCTCCTTATAGTCCGGTTCCCAAAGTCTAGAAGAGCGTATCAGATCCATCCTCTGTGCAATGAGCGCCAGCTTCGACTTACTTTACTGTGTCTTCCTGCTCAACCATGTTGTTCCCAAGCATTTTCAGTGGCTTTGGTACATGCGAAGTGCCAATGACTGTAGTATTGCCAGGCGCATCTTCGTCCTCCTCGTCTGAGCTGGAGCTAGATTCGTCTTCGTCCTTCGCTTCAGCGTCCTCCTTTTCAGCTTGAGACCGCGAAGCCGCAATCCCTGCTTCATCCGCCGAACGCTTCTTGCCTTTGGATGGTGAGCTTGTGTCGGTCAAGGGCTCGGCGAGGGCAGCCAGAGCTGGTGCATCACCAGCTAAAGCACTATCCGGCACGCCTTCTTCGACGTTGCTATCCACGGCAGCCGGAGTGCTGAGGAGAGCATCGACAGTTCCATCTGGTTCCACGGCCATGGCAACTGAGTCATCCTCTTCCGCAGCTTTCGCGTCATTGCCGACAGGAACGCCGGCATCCGCTTCTACCTCGGAAGCAGCTGTTCCTTCGGTCGCTTCAGTCCCATCTAACTGAGCAACTTCGGCTGTTTCTGCAGCAGCTTCGGTACCGATAGCTGCCGCGTCATCTGTGGTGAGGTTCGAAGCGGTCTGACCAGCCAATTCGGCCTTCAACATTTCGGCTGCACTAAGGTTTGCCTTTCTGATGGCAGCACGATTCATCACTACGTCTTTGCTTGATCCCATCAGCGAGCCTGAAGCAGCGCCGTTCGCAGGGTTGCCAGACCCAGCTCTGCCTCTAATGGGGCCGGTGCCGTTTGGTCGAGAAGACAGAAACATTGGGTTTTTGGGCTTAGGCGGTCCAGGGCCGGGCGCACTTCTAGTTTGTGGCTCGCCCTGGGCCATAGCTGCAGACGGGGAGACATTCGAAGCTGTCGAAGACGGCACAAAGGCGGGCTTTCCTGTTCCCACTGTATCAGTATTGTTTGTACTGGTGTATTGCTTCGTTTCTTGCAAGACGGGTACATAGCTGACGCCATTGCGCGCTGGACCGTCGTCGTGGCTGTCTGGAGGAGGTGCGCGACTGCCCAAGCCACCACGCTGACCCTCGGTCCGGCGTCGCTTCTCTTGATCAGCCTGCTCTTGTCTTTGTTCTGTTTCTCTGCGCTTGCGGAAAATCTCGTCTTCCCTGGATGCCAGCCCGTCCATTATGATCTGTGCGCGAGAGAGCTCCACCTTGCCGTCATTCGTAAGATAGCCTCCCATGGCAGCCAGATTGTCGCGCCAGATCTTCAAAAGCATGTCAATGGCACCTTCGCGAATATCCAAGCTTGGAAGATGGGGTAGGAAGTCGTTGCCCACGAAGAAAATCATGAACACCCAATCGTCTATAGCTCGCTCCAGGTCAAAGAAGCCGACTCCGGGCACGTCGAGTTCGATTTGTAGATACTCGCGCAAGATGGAGACATCTAGGAAGATGAACGGTTTCAAAGCCATTGCCGCCGCTAGCTTGGCCTTTTCCTGTTCCGCTTTCTGCTCTTCAGTGGCGCCAGTGCATTGCGCAGAGTGGTGTCCTGGTTGGCCGCACTTGTGACAGCCTCTTTTGGCACCTTGTGCGAACACATCTTCTCGCAGGATCTTGAAATGCGGCTCGTGCGTGGCCAGCGACAGCATGATGAGATCGGCGTCCTACACAACGCATTATCAGCCAAATTGTACCCGTGCAGGCTGCCTTGGAATGCCTCCCAAGGACTTACCAAACCGTAGAAGACGTGAGTCGTGTTGGCGTTGTAAGTCGGCTGGCTTCGCTGTCGTCTGATGAAATCGACGATCTTGTGCTCGCCCTCTCCTGGCACAGAGGCATCTGAAATGAAGACCTGAAGTGTTGACCATGAAGGATCGGTGTTCATCTTGTACGCTACCCAATATCTCAGACTCTGAGCGAGCAAATCCATGAAGGGCGTTCCAGGTGTGATGGCATTCGTGTCCCACGCTTTGGCATTCTTGTACTCGTCCGAGAGGACCTTGCCCATGGCCTCCCACTCTTTAATAGCCTCCTCCTTTTCCTTTGCTTTGATCTTTGCCTCGTCTGCAGCTCTAAAGCGCCGACTACGCTGCTGGTTCATCTTGGCGCGTGGCGCAACACCGTCGATGGCCATGAACAGCACTTTGCGAGGCCGAGCCATCTTGACGACTCTCTCAGTGTACTTGAACACCTCCATCATCATCTCTCCTTCAGTCTTAGGTGCGGGTTTCCCTTCTGGATGCGTGCAAGGATGCACAATGCCGTTCATGTCCAGGTACAGACAGTCATTCTCTTGACCATTTGGATTCGGCTTGGTGCTATCAACTGGTATCTCCGTTTGCGTGCCATCTTCGCTAGTGACTATCTCTGGCTGCTCCTCAACGACGGGTAGCACGATCTTGGGATACTTGCGTGACAACCATCGAAACAGCCTGTTGCATGCTGACCATCAGCCAACGTCCTGTGGCTACACGCAGCATTGTGCAGCAAGACAGCCGAACTTACGCTGGCACACCCATACTGAGGGACTGGCAGGTGCTCTCTCAGAGCAGCCTGTTGTGGGCGGAACGAGCGGATGCTGAACACATTGTCGCCTAATCCAAGTGATCGGAAATTTCCGAAGGCAAGAATGAAGTAGTAATAGTAATGTCACTGTATGCTAATGTAGGACCGCGCGGCTTCATGCTGCAGGCTGGCTGCTTTTCATGTCCTGGAATTCCTGGCTTTGGAAGGGGTACCCACTACCGACTGCCTTACATTGATTGCCACATCTAACCCTGCAAGGGCAAACTACAGATTTCGCAGTCCACTGCTCCGGCCGGATTCTCAAATGTACAGTGAGGACAGATGATTGACCCGCTCCCCCCGGCAGCCGGAGCACCCTGACTGGGCGGCACATCGCGATCTGGTATGTGACTGAAATCTTGGCTTGTGTCCATGTTGGAGCCAGCGTCCGCGCCATTTGCGCTCTCATGCGTGGCAGCTTGCATCATATCGTGGTCGGCAGGAATGATTGGGAAGCCATCGGCATCCGTTTCGAACTGTGCCCCATTTCCTAAAGTCTTGCCTGGATCGCCTGACCATATAAACTCAGCTCCAGCTAGCAAGTCAGCTTAAGTGATTGCAATTGCTTACTGTCATTTTCCTTTGCAATGGTTGCAAGTGTCTGCCATGCCGGACTCTTGAGTAGCTTCTTTACTTCAGATACGTCTCTCGTACTTGCTACCATTGCAAGCTGCTTGACATCGCGCCGGTCGAAAATGCCGCAGGTGTCGAGGAAAGCCAGCAGATGCCAATCTGAAAGCCAATCTGCCACGGCTTGATATGCCTCAACGTCCTTGACTCGCCCTTTCCCTTTGTCATTGCCTGCTGAAGACAGCAGCTCAAAGCCTTCATTATCAAGCGTTGACGGCAAAGACTTGAGCAGCTGATTGAGACGCGGAAAGGCAGCATTGAGTGACTGATCATGGAGACCTTGGCGGTTCTCAATTGGGAAGGCGCTGGCCATGGGTGCTTTGAATAGCGGCGAGGGTTCGGTGGGAAATCCACTTGTGAGCTGGAGAATTCGCCAAATTCAGCTGTTTGTCCGTTGAGCAAGGCGAATCCCACTTACAGAGACTAGGAGATAGTCGGTAGGGAAGCACGGTCTAGCGCTTTCTTTCACTTGCAGTTGGTACTGATTCTTGTAGGTATAGAAAACGTCGGGTATGTAACGCTTGGCGCTGATGTCACTTGATGCCGTCGTGTCATCCTTGACACGCACCACAGATGGATCGACCGAAGGCTCTATCATGTCGGCATCTGCCATAGCCATAGCTTGGTCGGACACTTGATATGCCTCAACTCCAATTTCACCGCTAGTGTTACCTGTGACGATGCAGGTGACGAATTTGCTGGAGAACTTGCCAGTATCCGAAAAGCGCGAATTGTTGGGTCGCTCAGACTGTTGCTTGGCCGAGAACAGGGCCTCCAAAGACGACATGAAATACGAGTCTGCGTGCCGCTTGGCTTGCACTTGCCCAAGTTTTGCCTTTTCCTTGTCTTGGTCTGGCGTGAGATCCGTGTAGACCATTCCGACCACTTTAAGACCCATCATCGCGGCCAAGCTGGAGATCTTGCCTTCATCCTCCCACGGCATTCCGAGCCGAATTCCATCTAGATCACCCTCTTGCGGTGGTTCATGCACGGCCTCTACGACGACCTTGACCCCCATGGGTACCTTGTCATATGCCTCGTACCGGCCAAGCAGCCAGCCGAACCGTTGCATCCCTGTCCGCCGCCAGAACTCCAACAGTCTGTCGATGAGGTCCGGCGAAGCAAATTCTACGTGATCCACCATGCGATATTCTTGTAGCGCCAACGTGATAGCCGAAGGTTGACACTTTGTACAAATGCCCTCCGGCCATGATGGATGTGACCCAGAAGGACAGGGCACCTTGACCTTGTAGTCCGGGGCAGAAAGAGGCGGAATGAACATGTTTGAAGCGGTTGCACTTGTCTTGTTTGTGCGAATGTCCAACTTTCTGAGATAGGAGTGAAACGAGAGGTGTTTGATTTTGTGTTCTTGCTGATATTTGCTGTCGTAGGGCTATTCAAAGTTGGCAAGAGCGGTCCTAACTTCAGCTGCACCAGTTACTGGCAAAGACGAAGAGGCTCGTCACTTACCTCGAGCGGCATACAGTGATCACACATGCTCTTGTCGCCGTGACGGCACATTCTGTCACGTCCTCGTGGAATCAGACCGTCGTGCGACTCCCAATACTTGTCTATGGGCTCCTCGTCGACTAGCTCCCATGGTTTTCTTGACTGGCCGGTACCGGTTGCAACATCGATTCCTGTCGTTGGCTGTGAGGGCTGTTTCGAGGTACTTGCAGCCGAAGTGGACTGGGCACTGGCTGCTTCACGGTCCGAGTAGTGGACGAAGAGCAGATCCCCGTGCCTGTGTCAAGACCCGAGTGAGTACCGTGGCCAGGGACAAGGGAAAGATCCAGCACGTACTTGATGCCTAGAGAAGATAACGAGCCTTTCAACTCGCTGAGAGCTGTCGCTCCTCCGGCGGGGTTGTTTGACAGTGTGATGGTAGAGGCGTCAGCACCAGGGGCGTCATGGTAGATCTGAAAGGCGCGCGTCTCAGTCTCTCCGTTGTTGCCTTATCTAGCGTCTTCCGCCGCCCAGGGCAAAGTTACCTTGTCGATGAGAACGGAGACATCGTCGATGGCCTCGACCTGATACCGTGCTGTTCCAGTCTTGCTCCTGCATCGAACCAGCTGATGACGAGGCCAGCACCCGGCAGAACGATTGCGTTAGTTGCAAAGTAGAAACAACGGCAAGACACAGACTTACCATAGCGTCGCCGTCTGTCTTGAGACTCGAAACGACTCAGAGCTCTGCACGAAAGGTAGTTGTCGTTGACAAGACCTGCCGTACTTTCACTTTGCCTCGAAGTAGTCAGGTCAATTCCACGATCAGCCTCGACCTCGCCACAAAGGCGACAACACAATGCCTTTTGCTGGGACCACCAGCAGTATGGCAGGGCACTGCGTAAGGTGTTGAATTGCTTCACATCAACCGGTCCATCGGCGCCATGTCATCCACGCCACCCTTGCCAGCTGTGCCGGACTCGTCAGCAACACCGTTTGGCGCTGCCTCCGCTGCGTCTCTGACAAGCCCGACATCCCTGTCTGGCGTCCCAGCGGAGTCTCTCGCCGCGTTGGAGCCTTTGAAGGTCCTTGATACTTCTAAGGGTAGGCACCACTATTCATCATTGAAACCCTGTATCTGGTCAGCTGATAGTAGAACCGCTTGTCTGCAGTTGTCATCCGCTTCGCGCCAGCAGGCAATGCGCCAGTCTTGCGCAACAAGTTCTACAAGATCACCGCCAGCAACCGCTTTCAGTCAGTGATTCAATTCCTGCGCAAAGAGCTGGGTTGGAAACCTCAGGATAGTCTCGTAGGTGGACCGCGTCATTCCGCCACACTGCATACTGCATCTACACGAAACTGAGTCGTTTATGCACGTGTCTCGTGACAGTTCTGCTACATTAGCTCTGCATTCAGTCCAGCTCCGGACGATACTGTCGGTAATCTTTACAAGGTATGACAGTAGCTCCATTGCACCGCTCTGCCCTCCGACTGACCAACCACTCCCTTCAGTGTTTCGGGACAGAGGGCTTTCTTGTCGTGAACTATAGCTCTACCGCAGCGTGGGGGTGACATATTGAGGAAATTAAGCGTAACATGTACCTCTCCAATAGCATTGCAACCAGAGACCCACGGGTCCAGATACTGGTCCTCGGAAAGCCATCCGAAGTCGGACGAGGTCAGGCCTTCTTGCCGTCTCGAGTCAGACTCCTGGCAGGCTGCGATAGAGGGTACTGATCCTCGTGTCAAGTCCAAGCGGCCTGCAGCATCGTTGCGGTTCTCTTTGAGGATCTGTAAGCGAATGAATTAATAGTGAGATGAGGCTGGTTAGTCCATCCGCTCACCGAGGTGCTTTGTTGTTACGAATAAGGCGCCCACGAAGCCAGATGCGCACATTTGCAGTAGATCCAAACGTTCTGCTCCTTTGATGCGCTATCGATCATTGGTCGAACCGAAAGAGTGGCTCTCACTGCGGTCTTTGGGCTGTTGCAACACCAATCACAGCTTTGCTTTCTGCTTCGCTTCTGCCGTCGGCTCTGGTCCTTGTTGCTGAGGTTTCTGCCGAGGCGGTGGCCAAGTGCCTTCTTTCAGCTGCTGCTGTGCTATAGCAATGATGTCCCGCCGGGACTGCTGCCCAGGAGCTTTCCTTTCGAAATCCGGCTCTCTTTTGTATGCCAGCATCGCAACGTGAATCAATATGTCGGCCGTAAAGCCCCATATCGGATTGAGCCGGCCCTCGAATCGAAACATGCGGTACGCCGCTCCTTCTAGCCACCTAATGTCGTATTGGAGTCGATATGGTTTCGTGCCATTGTAGACTGTGTCGGGAACGTAATGCGGTGAGGGTGGAGTATCGGTGAGGAAAGAGTACAGAGGATGAGAGAAGACGTTGGACACCTCTCGAGGATTGAGTCTTGGCCGGAGAGTTGGGTCGAGGATAAGGCATACGACGGGTGTCACCAGCAATGGTGCGCTTCGAGCTAGAAAAGGCGGCAGGTTGCACAGATGACGGATAACTTCGTTCTGCACAGGAAGGCCAATCTCTTCGAATGCTTCTCGGCGGGCTGTATCTTCCAAAGAGAGGTCTCCGGCTTCAACTTTCCCTCCTGGCAAAGCTACCTCACCAGGCTGTACACTACCGGTCAGCGTGTAGAAAAAGCTGCATCTACTGAGCCTACTCACATTGACGCGCATGTCCAGTGCGCGAGTACTTAGTACCACGTTCAACTCGCCGGTCCTGCCACCGAACAACGCCACCATGACACTTGCTCTGCGTTCACGAGGCCATTTAGGGTGATACTCGTCCCATTTCAGGAGCTCGTCATCGTTTCCAGCTGCGCGCGCTCGCTGTTGCCGTCCATAGCGTGCAAGGTTCCGGAGCGCATACAACGAGCGCGGACTGAGAGGGCCTAGGTCCAGTGGCTCATCTTCCGGTGCCAGGTCGTCTTCATCGTCTTGCGGATCAGACTTCTGGGTTCTCTTGCCGCCTGTGATTTGGCCAGGGTATCCTCTGCCTGCTTGTGCATTGGAGTCGGTGGTCTTTGTCCTGCTTGACTTGCTCTGCTGTACGTGTGTCGGGATCAGCGGCGACCTGGTCGCCGAGAACTGCAGCTTTGCCGTTCGTGGAGGCATGTAGCCTTTTGAGAGCAGGATAACCTGGCCCGCGTGCTACTGATTGACTGCGTGGCAGTATGCGAGCATTGGAAGCATGAGCACTTCGCCACATCCTGGAGCTCACGGTGCGATCACCATGCCTGGCAGCAAGCAGTTCTCGACTGGACGACATCGATCCCTGCAGACCTGGTCAAGACTACAAGGCTACCTTCGAGAACTTTCGACCTACTCTGACCAGGAAATCATATCATCATGTCGACCACAGTCGCGAGGTGAGCGCAGCTTGCATGACAAAAAGTCGTGATGACGAGCGAGGCTGAGACCATCCGCCCGTATGAATAGGATCAAGGTACGCAGGCGTTTCAGTGCATCTGTATAGTCTGCCGCTTTGACTAACGCATACCTTGCCTGCTGCAGGAAATCGAGGCAAGCGTTCATACATGTCTTGAGCACGCTCGCTGCCAGCATGAAACTGACAAGTTGATACCTGTTATAGGATGAGATGGCCAAGACGCAGAAGAACAAGGCGACCTCGTTTCATTTAGGACAGCTCAAAGCGAAGCTTGCCAAGCTAAAGCGAGAGCTGCTGACCCCGTCAAGTGGAGGTGGCGGAGGAGGTGCAGGGTTCGATGTCGCGAAAACTGGCATTGCCAGCGTCGGCTTCATTGGATGTAGGTGATTCTTGTTTTGTCCATGACCACGTCTGAATAAACTTGTTATAGTCCCCTCCGTTGGAAAGTCTAGCTTGATGAGCGGCTTGACCGGTGTTGAGAGTGTTGCAGCAGAGTACGAGGTGGGTCTTGTGCTTCATTATGAATATCTCGAGTGTTACGAACTCACAGTCTCCTCCTTCCGCTCCTGAATACAGTTCACCACCCTGACCACGTGAGTCTGCTTCGCTTAGACAAGGCCGTAAGTCCTGGCTGATCGTTGGCGACGAAAGTGTACCCGGAACAATCAGCGTACATGGCGCGCCAATCCAAATTTTGGATCTTCCCGGAATTATCGAAGGTGCAAAAGATGGTCGAGGCCGTGGGCGGCAAGTCATTGCTGGTGCGCTGCTGTGCATAGAATGGACTATCATAAATTCTTGCTTACATAGTCAATTTGCCCTCTTCAGTTGCACGCTCGTGCAGTCTCCTATTCATTGTTCTTGATGTGCTCAAGCCTCTCGGCGATAAAGCTGTCATTGAGAACGAACTCGAGGGATTCGGCATCCGATTAGTGAGTGTATTTGCCAGTGCCTACGTGAATCTGCTCATCCTGATGTGCGCGCTTCCGGCAGAACAAGAAACCTCCCAATATTGTAAGGCCGAGGAGCTACCCATGAGCTCGTCTCAGTGCTCATTCGTCCTTCCGTTCTCAGCTCATCAAGAAGAAGGACAAGGGCGGTGTAACGATTTCCAATACTGTGCCTTTGACCAAGCTTGAAGAACCCGAGATCAAGGCTGTCCTCGCCGAATACAAGATGTCAAATGCCGATGTTGCTTTCCGATGCGATGCTACGGCAGAGGAGGTACATCGGGAGCTACGATGAGCGGAACTGTAGCTGACCTTGTTCTTCCAGCTCATCGATGTCATTGAAGGCAACCGGATATACATGCCGTGCATGTGGGTAAATGCATCTTATTCTCCTAGAGCCGCTCTGAGCCCCACGCCTCTCCAGCTACGTCTTGAACAAGATCGATGCCAGTAAGAACTTATTGCTAAAGCTTTCTTCGGACGGCCGTTGAGTACCTGCTTACCCTTAACAGTTTCGATCGAGGAACTGGATTTGCTATACCGAATCCCTAATTCAGTACCTATCTCTGCAAAGCAATGGCTGAACATTGACGAGCTTCTCGAGGTCATGTGGGTAAGTCAAAGCAGTTTCTATGTATCTATGATTTAGGCTCGTATCGCCAACTGAGTTTGGCCAATCGCAGGAAAAACTTGACATGGTTCGCGTGTACACCCGGCCGCGCGGCAAGATTCCAGATTACTCGGCACCGGTCGTGCTCCCGCGGTCACGGTGCTCCATGGAGGAGTGAGCATTAGTTCATATGTGCTTTTACGAGGCTCCAGCTAACGCATCTTTTCAGTTTCTGCAATGCCATTCACAAGGAGATCTTCAAGCAAATGAAGTACGCCATCGTCTGGGGCTCGTCAGTAAAGCACTCGCGCGGTCAAAAATGCGGTGGAAACCACATCCTGGAGGATGAAGACGTTGTGCAAATCATCAAGAAGTAGACTTCAGACCGCTTGGCAAGAGACTTTTTTAGAGCTGCTTTGTATGATCACTGTAGCTTCACTAGCACACGGCACTGCGTTTGAGATCTAAGCTCGGCCGGCTACGGCAGGCACGTTTGCGCGAGGGACTGACTGTCACTCCAAAGAATCCTGGCTTTCAGCCTAGCTAATAGCCACACAGATGCAGAGGAAGGTAATCTCTGCCCTTGCTGACAGATACCCAGTCGGGCAAAGAGGACACCCGTTGAGCCCTGTCCCTGTGGGAGATGCACCAGGTGCGAATGCAAGCGTGGATGTTGTTCCGATCGTCTCGTAGACCGATGTCACGGTAGATACCAGGGTCGAGACTGTCGTTAACAAGGTCGTCGCCGTGGGAGACACGGAAGAGGTTCGATATGGCTGGCCACACACTACGCCAGCAAGACAGTCGCTTGTGATGTAAGATGTGGTTCCGAACAAGGTCGAAGTCGCTACCTGAGTTGAGAAGCGAGTTGTCGGGAAGATCGACGTAAGCGTCGATGTGTATACGATGTTCGTGGGCGTCGGCAAGGGGGATGTTGTTACTTGGTAGGACGTGCCTAGCGTACTGGTGGATAAAGATGTGAAAGTGCTAATTGTAGCAACACTCGTGATGATACTGGTGCCGACATTGACGGTGCTCAAGATTGTACTTGTCGCGACAGCTAGCGTGTTCGTCAACGTTGCTGTAGCGGTCGGAATTGTCCTGGTTGACGTGACGGTGTTGCAGAGCAAGGCAACGCAACTGGTAATGGTTGATCGTGTAGTAGCATATGCAACGGAAGTTTGAGTCGCTGTCGAGAATTGCGTGGATAATGATGTCGAGACCGACTGCAAGATTGAAGTAGACAGCGAAGTGCTGAGTTCATAGGACAAAGAGGTAGAGACAGATATTGTGTAGCTTGTCCCAATAGTGAGAGTTGCCAAAGTAGGGTAGATTGAAATCGTCGTTGGCGTGATTGAAGCTTGCTGTCGCTTTGCTTTTGGCTTTCCCCAGGCTTGCACAGCTCGGTACGGATTGACCTGATTACGTACAAACGCGTCAACCCTGTGGGCTGGAAAGTGCATTCTCAGCATATTAATCTACAGTGACATATTTCAGTGGACGGACCATCGGGTTTTTCTGCATCACGCAGATAGGACCGCCGGTTGATAAGGCTACGCTTCGAGGCTAACGAGTCTACGTTCGCAAGGCCTCGGCGCCGCACGTGCAGTGGAACCGGCGCTACACGAACGTTTCCGATGTCTTCTTTGCCTGCGAGGGTAGTTGCTGTAGGTTGTAGTGCGAAAGACACGAGCGTGAGCAGCTGGAGCGCAATCCGGGGAGCCAGCATTGTTTGGTGAAATGAAGCAGAGGGTGACAGTCGAACAATAAAGCTTCAGCCTTGTGATTGATGCAGAATTATGGGAGCTTGTATGACAGCGCTCTGGCCTCGCCATCATACATTAGTCTGTCCAGAATGTCGCGTGCTCCGGTCGAGCCTGCTTGTTCAGGGAAAATGCTGGCCAGGACATCTGCATGATTGGTCTTCAAATGTGGGACGCAGTACCAGTACAGCAGTACAGTAGTAGTAGCTGTGGTCGAGAACAGAGCTCATAGTGCTTCAGTCGTGCATCAAGTGAAAGACACTTGATGCTTGTCCAGGTACAGTGCGGCGAAGTTGAAAAAGGAAAGGCCTGGATGTGTGGCACGTCGCTGTGGAGCCTGGCGCCATTGAGGACGAGCGTGGAAGAAGCACATGGCCTGGGCGACGTTCTTATTCTGTGTAGCGCTTCGCAAGGGTGTGTTCTGCTGGTTTGTGGTTGCCCGCACTTGGTACAGGTGTTTGCGCGGGTAGCATTGCCCTGGCAGGTCGACGTGAGACTCTCCAGACAGGCTTCGCCATGTAAGCTGATATGGCACGCAGAACTGGCTGCAGGTCGCTGCGCGGCAGTGAGTCAACGACAATGATAATATCCATGTTCCCTCGCTGTGGTAGCGGCAAGGACGCCGTCCTTGGTTTTGGTGCCCACCAATGTCGCCGGCTCGAAAGGCGATCGACGTTTTGCAGCGGTGGCACTTGCATGAATGCCTGCAACACTGACCCTTACCCATGGCGAACAAACGGCGTCACCCGCAATGACGAAGGAGATTGTGGTCGACACCGCTCCCAAGCGGATCAAGTACCTCCAGTTTGGTATTTTGAGCCCGCAGGAGATTGTCGCCATCTCCGAGTTTGAGGCGACTCAGAGGGACCTCTACAAGCTTGGAGGGCCCGGAGGCCAGCGACTGCCAGCGAACAATGGAGTACTTGATGCGCGACTGGTGCGTCTTCCTTCTCTATCGCCGTTGCGCCTGCTCTTCTCTCGCACACAATGACTCACGCTGGCTTTGCTTTCAGGGTACGTCGGACAAGTCTGCATTCTGCGAAACATGCGGCCAGCGCATGGCCGACTGCGTTGGTCACTATGCCT
The DNA here is from genome assembly GCA_003351005.1 of Cystobasidiaceae sp. HBUAS51001. Taxonomy (NCBI): domain Eukaryota; kingdom Fungi; phylum Basidiomycota; class Cystobasidiomycetes; order Cystobasidiales; family Cystobasidiaceae; species Cystobasidiaceae sp. HBUAS51001. The sequence continues at coordinate 298,583 of QOZY01000067.1, forward strand.
ACATCCGCCTGGTACTGCCCGTCTTTCACATTGGATACTTCAAGATGGTCATTATGATTCTTCAAGACATTTGCAAGGTTCGCTCATGCTTTATGGTGCACAATGTCTAGGCCTGACCGCGACTGTTTCAACAGGGTTGCTCGCGGATTCTACTGTCGGAAGAGCAAAGACGAACTTTCCTTCGCCGCTTTCGTCGACCACATCTTGAGAATGTCGTGCGAACACAGCTTGCAAAGCAGGTCAATGCAGCTTGTCGCAAAGTGTTGCGTTGTCCGCATTGTGGCGAAATCAACGGCACAGTCAAGAAAGTTGGAGCACTCAAGATCATCCACGAAAAGTATCGCGCCAAGAAGCTTTTCAATGAGCGATCCATGTTTGAGGCGACTTTTGAATTCGCAAAGATGGAGATGAAGGAGCTGGGCCCTCATACGCACAAAGCGCAAGAAGACATGAATCCATTGAAAGTGCTGAATCTTTTCAAGAACATTACCGCTGCGGATTGCGAGCTATTGGGGTTAGATCCAGAAGTGGGAAGACCGGAGGAGTTTGTGTGGCAGTATCTCTCCGTCCCGCCTGTCTGCATCAGACCGTCTGTCGCCCAAGAGGCTGCTACGAACGAGGATGACCTTACAGTCAAGCTCACCGAGATTATCTTTACGAATGCTCTCATCAAGACGGGCTTGTCCAAGGGCGTGGCTACTCAAGCGCTAATGGTGAGCTTCCAAAAACGCTCCAAACGAGCTAACGTGCTGATGACGGTTCGTTACAGGAACAATGGGAGTTCTTGCAATTGTCCGTAGCAATGTATATCAACGCAGAGATGCCCGGAGTGCCGTCCATTGCGGGACAGAAGCCCATTCGCGGTCTCTGCCAGCGACTCAAGGGCAAACAAGGCCGTTTTAGAGGCAATCTGTCGGGCAAGCGGGTGGACTTTTCTGGCCGAACAGTCATTTCGCCAGATCCCAATCTCAAGATCGACGAGGTAGCCGTGCCCAAACGTGTCGCCAAGATTTTGACCTACCCTGACCGGGTAACGTCTCACAACATTGCGCAACTCCGGCAATGTGTAATCAATGGCGCGGACGTCTATCCTGGTGCAAACTTCTGTACCGTGCAAGCCATGGGAGGTTTCAAGCGATACCTCAAATTTGGTAACCGCGAAGATCTTGCTGCCAAGCTGGGCATTGGTGATGTGGTCGAAAGGCATTTGAAGGATGGCGATGTGGTTCTCTTCAATCGACAGCCAAGTCTGCACAAAGTGAGAATCACATTGATGCTCATGCGAGTGCCGCTAACTCTTGTGTATGAAGCTATCAATTATGGCACATCGAGCCAAGATCAGACCATGGCGGACTTTCCGAATGAACGAATGTGTTTGCACACCGTAGGCTCCTGGTAGCGCATATACTACAGCTACCGTGGCTGATCACGTTGCTCCTTTAGCTACAATGCCGATTTTGACGGAGATGAAATGAATCTACACGTTCCTCAGACTGAAGAAGCGAGGACGGAAGCCATCGAATTGATGAACGTCAAAGCAAATTTGGTCACTCCAAGGGACGGAGTGCCTTTGATCGCAGCCACGCAAGACTTTATTACCGCTGCGTATCTCATCTCGAAGCGGGACACATTCTTCGACCGGGCTCAATTCTGCCAAATTGTCTCGTACTTTTCCGATGCCACGGAACAAATCGATCTGCCACCGCCTACCATTATGAAACCCTGTTATTTGTGGACAGGGAAACAAGTTTTCAACGTAATGATGCGGCCCAACAAGCAATCCAAGATCCTGATCAATCTGGAAGCTTCGAACAAGACATTCCACAAACCCGCAAAAGGTGAAATCAACGATATGTCGCCAAATGATGGATGGCTTGTCATTGTGAACAGCGAAATCATGTGTGGTCACTTCGACAAGGCAACTGTTGGAGATGGCAAGAAGACCTCGGTGTTTGCGGTTATGCTTCGAGACTACGGCGCGGCCGAGGCAGCAAAGTCCATGGGCAAACTGGCTAAAGTCTGTGCTCGATGGCTCAGTAAGCTTTGACTGCTTTATAGTAGGAGTAGTCGCAGCTGACTCCATCTTTGTATAGCCAACCGAGGCTTTTCCATCGGCATCAGCGACGTGACGCCAGGAGACAAATTGCGGGCTGAGAAGGAACTCATTGTGGACCACGGCTATGATGCATCTCTGGATCTCATCAAGCAAGCCAAAGAAGGGAGACTCGAGCTCGGGGCCGGACTCGATCTAGAAGGCACGCTGGAGTCGTCTGTTTCGGGTGTTCTCAGCAAAGTTCGAGACAAATGTGCCGATGTCTGCTTCAGAGAGCTCAGTCGGCACAACGCACCGCTCACGATGGCTGTCTGTGGTTCCAAAGGTGGGTGTAATTACCCTCATTGGCGGTAACAGCATCTGACGACCCGAACCTGCAGGTTCTAATCTCAATGTTGCACAGATGGTAGCTTGCGTTGGTCAACAGATTATCAGCGGCAAACGTATTCCAGACGGCTTTCCAGATCGCTCTTTGCCTCACTTCCCCAAAAAGGCTCGAGATCCACCTTCGAAGGGATTCGTCAGCAACAGGTATGAAACTGTCCAAGCCTTTTTGCCCTGTTAGTCCTACTGACGGATTGCGTCCACTGCAGTTTCTTCCAGGGTCTTACGGCGACCGAGTTCATCTTCCATGCGGTCTCCGGAAGAGAAGGACTTGTAGATACAGCTGTCAAAACAGCCGAGACAGGTTACATGCAGCGACGTCTCATGAAAGCTCTGGAAGATCTTACAACTAGATACGACCTATCTGTCCGGAATTCTGTGGGAGGGATGGTTCAATTTACATACGGAGACGATGCCCTCGATCCCTCGGCCATGGAGAGTGAAACGGGACCGGTTGCCTTTGCACGATCATGGAAACATGCAAAGGTATGCTACTGGCAGATCTGTATTAGCTTTGACGTTCCTGACGATGCAACCTGGCAGTCTATTACCCCACCTGGCGATGCCACCCCATTATTGCCTTTCGAAATCGTAGACATCGCTTCAGCGGAGCTTGGACGAGACCGCTTCTCGCGACAATGTCAGCCCGAGTTTATCAAGCAGACACTCACTTTTCTAGACGATCATGTCGTCGAGCCCGCCCGTCAATATCGTCGCTTCTACGGGCTCAGTGATGCTCACACTCGGTCCGCCTACAATGCAAAGAACGATCAAAGCTGTGACCGCGCCAGCAAAGCGGTCGTTGACAATAAGACCAAGGTCACTCGCTCGCAGCTATTGACTTTCTTGGATCTCTGCTGGGCGAAGTACGTACGGGCGAAGATCGAGCCAGGCACCGCTGTTGGCGCTGTAGGCGCTCAGTCCATTGGCGAGCCGGGCACACAAATGACACTCAAGACCTTCCATTTCGCTGGTGTTGCCGCAATGAACATTACCTTGGGTGTACCGAGGTACGTGATTGTTTAGGAGCAGGCGCAACTCCACAGAAGGAAGACGGCATGAGACTGACTTCTCTTTGATATAGAATCAAGGAAATCATCAATGCTTCCAAGGTCATCTCCACCCCAGTGATCACGGCAGAGCTGGTCGCTTCCGGATCAGAGCAAGCAGCTCGCATCGTCAAAGGTCGCATCGAGAAGACATATTTGCGCGATATTGCTGCCATTCTCGCCCCCACATACCGCCGAAATGATGTGTTCCTGAGCATTCAGATAGACATGGAGGCGATCAGAAAGCTTCAGCTGGAAGTCGACTTGAACACAATCCGCTCCGCAATCATTGCAGCACCGAAATTGAAGATTCAGCCGGATGATGTTCGCGTTCTTCGCAAGTCGAACAAAATCCGCGTGCAAGCGCGCTCAGGTGCTGATCAAGGGGAGTACGCAAGACTTATGCAATTGGCTCGCCTCTTGCCAAATGTCGTAGTGAAAGGCATTATGGCATGCTCGCGTGCCATCATTAGTGAAGAAGTCAAGGGCCACAAGAAGTTGGTTGTGGAGGGCAATGGCCTGAGAGAAGTGATGACGACTGATGGTAAGCATTATTGTCCTTGCCATAATTCCTACAGTGGCTAATAGGCTCTACAGGTGTCGTTGGCAAGAAGACAGTGTCAAACCACATCTTGGATGTCTTCACCGTGCTGGGCATTGAAGCTGCAAGACGTTCTATTATCGATCAGATCAGTCATACCATGAAATCTCACGGCTTGGCTGTCGACACGCGGCACACCATGTTGCTTGGTGACATTATGTGCTTCAAGGGAGAAATCTTGGGAATCACTCGATTCGGCGTAGCCAAGCTGAAGGATAGCACTCTGATGTTGGCTTCATTTGAGAAGACTACCGATCATCTCTTCGAGGCGGCTTTCCACAGCAAGAAGGACTCGGTCGCTGGTATATCTGAAGCTATCATTATGGGCATGCCCAGTGCTACCACAGGCAGTGCTGCGTAAGCTTTTCACATTGTTGAGTCATCGGTACAAACTGACTTTTGCCCCCAGGCCGGCCCTCGTTACGAACATGCCGAAGCTCAAACGACGGCGGCAGCTGGTATTCGACAAGGATGAGAGAAGCGTATAATGCGATAGTACTTTTGTTGTCGCTACGAATTATAGCATCTCCTTATGCGCTAGGTTACGAGGAATTTTCGTTATACGCCAGAAAAGCAACATTTGCCCAAGACGAGATGTGATTCCGACCGTCCGCGACATTGTCCGGTTTTCATTGCCGTGGTACGGATGTAGGCGCCTTCGGCAGCGCCAATTGTGAGCCGCGAGTCTGTGCGTCGCGACTGTGTTGGCGTTGTTGATGCAGCCGAACTCGCATCTCGTAAAAGCTTTTATGCAGAGTATAGTGAGTGGGTGCAGGATCTGCCGCAGGTGCTTCGGGATTCTGGAAGAGAGGATTGTCCTTGCCTTCAACATCGATAGGCTTGGGTGTGTTTGGGCCTTTAGCTGGTGCACTATCTGTTCCTTCGTCTGTCTTCTTTTTCTGTCGATCCTGATATTCCTTGACAGCACTGTCAATGTCCGCCTGGCTAGGAACAGGCGTAGCTGGCTTGGCGGGAATGTCGACTGGGGCCGGCAGTGGCATGGCAAAATTACGGTCCTGTGCATTTTGTCAGTCCTCTGGCTCGCGAGCATCTCTGGGGAATGTCCATACTTTTAGGTGCGAATCACAAACGTATAGCCAGTCGCCGTTCGATGCGTAGTTGTCAGTCACTGCGGGTAACGCATGGCCTGGGTTAGAGGAAAGGATATTGAGCTAGTATCTAGACAGATAGCCCACTCAAGCATGTTGTGGTGTCTTTTCTGCATGTCCAGCAGTCCTTGGGTGTTTTGACCTGCCCGAGCTTGTATCGATTCTCGAAAGTGGGCGCCATTTGTACACAGACCAGCACGGGTTCGACGAGACGCTCAGTACATTTGGTCGTCCAGCAAGACCTGTGTCAGTTGTCTCAGCCTTTTTATGTGTACCTATCGGTTGGCACAAGAGAAAGGAAGGGCGTGAAAGAGGCTATCGATCATGGTCTAGTAGACAGTACGCGCGACCAGTGCACGCAGCACGAACCCACATGTCATCAAGGAGCTCTGGGAGCAACGTGAAACGGGGCAGCTAAAGCTATCGAAACTCACTAGACATGCATAGCTTGCATGTGTGTTCCTCGATAAGCCGCCACCGATATCAATGTCCTAGCCGAAAGCCGCATGCTCTGGGGCATATATGGAGGTCGGAGGCAAGCAAAATCATACTTGCAGAACACAATCAAGTCTGTGATGTACGCCGCCCCAATGGGGCCGCTTCCTTGCCTCTTGCCCTCGCAGGAAGACCGATGGCCATACTGACTCAAAGGGTGTCCACAATGGGTGGGGTCCAGTCTGACATAGTTCTTCGCGTCTCGTAATACGGATCTCGACAAAGAACGGGGATTGTAGTGTAGGCTTGTCTTCACCCCAAAAGCGTGAAATGGTAAGACCCTCGCAGCCACAAATGTTAATCTCCCCAGGCTGGGATCAGGCCCTGAGAATTTGGTAGAAGCTCAAGACCTTTGAAGATAGCCGTCCAAGGAGCTCTGACAGCTCGTTCGTATGCAATACCCTTGTTTTAACTGGGCATTTCTTTGCCGATATGGATCGATTCGACTGCACGTGACGCAGACTGGGTCCAGGCAGGGACCGTGTTCAAAGATATTCATCACAACAGTGCAGACAAAAAGAATATCCATGTAATCGTTAAAGGCTTATACGTGTGCTGCAGGTCTGGCTGTCCCATCGGACTGCTTCTGGGGGCGGGGCGGGCGGATCTTTGCCCCGGGCGGCGGAAGCAAAAATCTGGAAGACTTCTACGAGCATCCAAACGCTTCAAAAACGGAGGAAGTGCCCAAACTGTGATTTGAACACAGGACCTTCGCATAGACCTTTTCAGAGTACGAGTGCGACGCACTACCACTGTGCTATCCGGGCTTCAGCTTGAAAAGGCAAGCTTGCATGTTTATATTGATATGTTGAAGGTTTAACTACAATCGATTTTGAAAAGGCGTACGACCGCCTCAGCCACGTCTTCTTGCGCGGAACCCTGCTCACCTTCGGTTTCGGGCCACGCTTCATCCATTCAGTGATGGCGTCGACGACGGGCACAGCTGCTCGCATCTGCCTGAACGGCTGGCTCTCAGCCCCGTTTCCCATCCAGCGTGGAGTAAGGCAGGGCAGCCCTCTTGCGCCCTCGCTCTTCGTGCTGTGCATAGAGACATTAGCCAACAGTCTGAGACGCCAGCTGCACGGTCTCAGGCATACTGGCTTACCTCCTTTCCAGACAGACATCCCACATCTCATTTCCCTGCTCTTTGCGGACGACTTGGCCATCGGCCTTCGGAACGAGCGCGACCTCGAGTTGGCCAAGTCGTCGCTGAGCCTTTTCGAAGCTGCGTCCAACAGCAAGGTCAGCATGGCCAAGTCGTTTGTGTACTCACTCGATAACAGCCTAGGAGAAGAGCAATGGCACGGCTGGCCTGTCCAAAGGGGCTCGTTCCGATATCTAGGCGTCCCAATGGGACGCGGAACTTCTGTCGAGGACACTTGGTCAGCAATGGTCGCCAAGGTTCAACGCCGCATGAACGGCATTCCAATGTTTGACTTACCCATCCACACGCGCTGCTCCATCATCAACATCTACTGCTGCTCCAAGATAATCTTCTTGGACCAGTTTCTTCCTGCTCCATACTCCGTCATCGACGCGATCCAAAAAGCGGCCCTCAAAGCGATCTGGGGCAAAAAGCAGCATCTAGTCAGCATTGGACCGCTTTGCCGCCCTGTGAAGCATGGTGGCTTCGGCCTCATACCTCTTCATCTGCAACTCGAGTGCGGCAGAGCCAGATGGGTGGTGGAGCTGCTTGGGCCGGACTGGCGGCAGCATCGTCATCTGGGAGCCCTGCGACGCAAGCTCAGCGACTACATCGCAGGGAGGATAGCGCAGGAGCGCAATTGCGTGCAGCCCACCTTTTCATTTACCTGGCATCCACCGCCAGATTTCCAGCGAAAGCACGCTCAATTCACCTGGGTGGCGGCTTTTGCTCACCTGTTCGGAATGTCGTGCGGCGCATGGGAGCCAGCGCAGCTCGGCATCAAAGTATGCCTCCCATGGCGGTGGGAGGTCTATCAGTTTGCTCGGGGTCAGCTCGTTAGTCTGGACCCAGTGGTGCGCCCTAGCTGGCAGGTCCACTTCCTGCAGCCAGAGCTGCGCCCTTTCACGTGCTCCGGCCAGCTGGCCTGCTTCAAGGTCAAGAATCTGCGAAATTGCCCCATAGAAAGCATCAGCAGAGCCAGGAAAGCGCTCAATGATGCGGCTTGCCCACCTTTTGCACCAAACTGGGACATTACTATCGTCAGCAGAGAGAGAGAGTGGAAAACGTGGTGGCTCTGGGTGAAGC